>SJRY01000143.1:0-482779 GCA_011319805.1 Macrocybe gigantea
GGAGCACGACATTTCTCGGTGGAACAGAGGTGACGTCGACCTCTGGTATCAGTGCCATACGCCACAACCAGCTCGAGGGATCACAAACAAGTGCCATCGGAAATGAATATGTCTGTCTGCTGATATAACTTCTCGAAAAAAAAATATGATAAGACTTGTACTCATAGTGGAGGGACTTCTTTTCCGTTTTGTTTGAGGAGAGGGAGCATTGTATGACTGGGTCGTAAGAGTGGCGAGAACAAACAAAAAGAGGATAAGACACAGAGGAAAGACAAATGCAATTACATCCTAATAAGAATCACCGAAACGTATACCAGCAAGAAAGAAAAACAGAACGTAGGGTTTGTCGTCATCATTAACCACGCCCATCGCGTCGAACATGCACGGTCTAGGTTACAGGTTAGGAGCTGGCCGCCGATGTCTCCTGCTGCTGTTGCGCCAACATGCGTCTGGGAAAAGGACAGAAGCTGAGCATTCACACTGCCAAAGGCCAGAGAGAGGACAGAAAGACTCACTGTCGTGCCGCCAAGATCATGCGCGCCTTGCGTTCCTTAAGGCTCGCCTCCCGCTCCTCCGCCGTGATCTCCCACTTCGCCTTGCCGCCCACCGACTCGTCGGGAATTGGCGGCTCGGTGACGATCCGGTCCTGTAGGTTGTACCGCGAGATCAGCGTCTCCTTTAGTTTTTCGACATCTGATGAGCTGTTGGCCGATCCTGGGCCGCCGTGGGCGGGTGTCGGGCGCCGGGTCGGCCGTTCGCGTTGGTGGCGGTGGTGTTTCGGGGGAAAAGCGTGTAGTAGGCGGGCGGAGGCTGGTGACGGTCGGGTTAGGTACGGAGTACGGATCAGCGATGATGGGCGGTGACAACTCACGGCATCCAGAAAACCCCTCTCGAGGATCTTGTTCGACGTCAGCTCTACGCTGCCCGTCCGCATGAGATCGTAACGAACATTATCTCTAGAAAAGACCAACGAAGATGCTGTCAGCGCTGCCATCCGTCACTGAGCCTCGTCCACAGAGGGCTTACACAGGTATGTCCGGGAACATGTTGGATATGGTGTCGATCTGGGAATACGGGAGGGCAGGGAGTGTGAGCGATCGGTTGCAGCGCGCGAGAGGGCGGAGAATCTGACCATGTCTTGCGTAACCGGCTTTGGTCGAAATCCTAGTGTATCTGCGGCGGATCTTTCATTCGAGTCTGTACCTATACAAATGGCGGCAGAAACGCCGAGTCAACGCGGTAACTCCGCGAGGTGCATCGAAGGAACGCACTCGACGTCGCCCATCGGAAGAGAAATACGATGACGGCGAAAGCGACGAGGACATTGACCACTTCACCCATGTCTCTGCTCTCGCCGATGTATGTATTTTATTCGAGAATAGTCGTCGCCCGGTGTAACGTAGGAGCGAGGCCGATGCCGTCGACGATGAGGAGGAGAGGGGGAGAGAGGTAGTGAGCTGTTATGCGAGAGAGCAAACTTGGAAATTTGGGACCCGGATGCCGTGCCTGAGAAAACAAGAAACCGAGTTTCGGCTTTGTCAACGATCATCTCCTCCACCATCTTCAATCCATTTCGCAGCAACGCGTTGCACCGCAGAGCCATCTGCAAGCGCTAAGCAAGCCATTATGGACAGTTAACTCTTGTCCTGACCTCGCTGGTTCACATTATTCTGCAAGGACGCTCCGTCTCGATCAAGTCCAGGCCTCGGTAAACGCGCCCATGGCCCTAGGACCCTAGCTCTCACGTAGAATGCAGTGATAAAACCACAGGTCTAGGTGCTTGGTTATCTGCGTAAATCAAGCTTGCAGATTCTTGCCCCCGACTGCCGATTCCGGGCTCCTGCGTGACGGGGCAAGTGTTTATCCAGAACTCATTTGGTTTCGACACCCAGGATCCGGTTCTCATTCCATCTTTATGCCTCTCTCTTATATGTATCAAACGTTTCATCATGGAATTAAAGAGGCGCAAAGCACATCATTTTCACTACCCGTCCCTTCATACATAGATATCCCCAGAAAAAAACAGATGGACATGAACACCCAACGATCACGAGGCTGAAACTAACAATCAAAACGCCAATTATGGACCGGCCTTGACAGAGTTGAGTCGTACGACGAGCGGCAACAGCGACACGTTTTCGCTGGACGCGTAAAACTGCACGCAATCAAGATGTACCTTCGAGACGCAGGGCAGAAGTCAGAAATGCATCCCATTCTGGATACAAGCAAAGACGACATTTACCTGAAACCTTCAGAAACGAAAACAATGCCCGTAAACCCACATCTGCACAACTCTCCAAGAAAAAAGACACACGCACCAATGGTTAAAATTGGTCTCAAACTTGCCCAAAAACTCCCACCGCTTCGCCATGGATAGGTCCCCCTCTGGTGTCTCGGACGCCGCGATGGCTTGGTTGGCCGATTTGGTGAACGATGACGTGTACAGCGCGAACGTCGAGCAGGTCACGATCAGGCGCGAGTACGCCCGCAGCAGCTTCGAGCTCGTCAGCATGCACTCCTTCAGGCAGGTGTCCAGAAAGTCCACGTGGTCCCGCAGCAGCTGGTCCACCGTCGTCACCTTGTCCAGCTTCGCCTCCAGCGCGCGCCAGTTCGGCTCCAGCACCTCGAACGTCGCGAACGCGAGGATCTGCTGCACAAAGGACAGCATCCGCGCGCGCAGGAGGCACACGCGCAGCCGCCACCGGTCAAAGTCTGGGTGATGCCGCATCGATCGACGCCACGGTGTCGTCTTTTGCTCGATCCACATCGAAGACAGGGATTGCTCGACGTGCTTGAGGTGTAGCAGGAAGCGGAAGAGTAATTGGTAGCGAAGGATGGTCTTGCGCGAGATCACTAGCGATAGAGGGAATTTGACGGTGTAGTCCAAGGCCAAAGCGTCCACAGCTGAAGTAGGTGTTTAGATACGCGCCATGGAAATCTAGATGCGTAAAAGATTACCTGTCATTGACTTCTTTTCGTCTTTTTCCTTCTCCTTTTCTTTCTTGTGATCATCATGATGGCTTGAACCATGATCGTCCGCTTCTTCACCTCCGATAACTCCGCTCACATTGACAACCTTTAACAGGAATTCGTAGAGTCCTGACTCCGCTATAGTGACCTTGACGTCCTCACGGAACATCGTGTCGTCTCCAGACACGTCCTGATTCAGAGCGAGATCCAAAAGACTCTGGAACTTGACGATAGAGACGGACTTGGACGCCTTGCGCAGCTCGTTGGACGCTAGGTCGAGCAGATGCGTGAGGAAAAACGATTGTGACAGGAAGAAGTATCGCTTCAGCGACCGGAGCCGCGGAATGAGCTGCTGATCGCGTAACAGGAGTTGTAGCAGCGTCCGATTCGCGTAAGAATACGCGGCTTCTAGGAATTTTTGAAAGCTGGGATAAAAAAAAAGGAGACAACGAACTCCTTCCAGTTTCGTCAGGGCACAGTAATCATGAGGTTCCGCACCTTTCATTGTCCATCGAAAGCTCCTCCAATTTCACATCGTTTTGATCTCGACCGATGTCCATGCCGCATTCCCGTATCACGTTGAGATACTTGCCAGCCAGAAGGACCTTGTGCTTCCAGTGTTCTAGCAAGGGCGGTACGCATGCACCGCCAGGTAAACGTCCACCGACTGTCCGCGGTGGAGGGACTCCGGCTTGATGGCGTTTCGACGGTGCTGACAACGTTGATCCATCTCGAAGCTGCACCAGATATGAGGCCGCCAGATGTAAGACAGAAAACGAAAACGCACCGTATACCGCCTCTCCCAGTACTCGTCCGTGTAGTCCATCTCCAGAATACCCCGATTGATGAACTTGCTCTCTTTCACCAAAAACTCCTCGTACGGATCCGACAACCGCCCCGTGCTGACCCACTCCTTCAGCATCGCCACGTACGGCGTCCCAGCCGCTTTTAGGAGAGTTCCGTACATTGTGTTGGCGGTCGGATCGCCAGCCATGTTCAGCTTCCTCTCGTATATGATCGTCAGCACCTCGCCGCCCTTCACTGGAATGCCACTTCCGCCCGCCATGCCCAGTTCGGTCTTTCCGATCTCTGAAAGGACCGCTTTGAGGTTGGCGCCTCCGAGACCGAGCGCTTCATTTCGCGCTTCCTCCTCTGGATCGACTTCTGATGAAGACGACGACGAGGAGTCGCCGGTCGGGTCGTCCGCAGTCGCTAGCTCGAGGACTAGCTGGTAAATGAGCGAGAGCGTGTGTATGGTCGGATGGACGTAGAACCAGAGCTTTTGGAGGGTGAACTGCGGAGATGTATTGAAAGCATGTTCCAATTGCGATAAGAGCGTCTGATAATCCTATGGAATTTAGGGTGTCATCCTTGCATTAGTCCACGATGAAATCATACAATGAAGCGCACCTTTAACATATCTCTCATTGCTGCACATAAAGCGTGATTGACGAGACCATAGTCCAGAGACTTCTATCTCGATAAACGCGTAGATGGCTGTATAATACGTTCCGAGTGGCAAAATACGCTCCACCAAATCACGCAAGGAAGTATCTAAAGACCAAAAGGATTCAACATGTAGGATGCCGAACATGCAAAATACACGGACCCAAAGACGGCGACGCAACAAATCGAATACCCTGGAGAGGATCGTCGTCCTCCCGGGAATAGTCGGGGTGGTATGTGAGATGGTTTCCTTCTATTCCCTAGCAAGTCAAAGGCGGACTTTGTTTCATTGCGCCGAATAATGTCAGGAAAGCATACCGCATACCATAAGAACGAATAACAAGTCTTCCAAAATCATGCCTTCTTGTATCTCAAGCGGAACGCGGTCCAACGGTTCCTGCTTTTCCTTGCCCTTTGACTTGGGCGGAAGACCGACAGAGCTCACTCGAGAATTGAGCGGCGCGCGGACGAAGGACGTTTCTTCGATAAAGGATGAGTCTCTGCGGTCTTGAAAGAGTCTTATTTCGTATTATCGTACGAGAAAAAGTCCAGGGAGGTGCGTACTAGGTTGGCCATCGCGCGAAGAGTGTCCGCGCGTATCGTATTCATCGTCAATGTCCCCGTTAGTCTGCCTGTTCCTCCGTACCGACGCGATCGTCCCAGCAATCTCATTAGATGCAGATTCACCATTGAGCAAAGCGCGTTCCGGTAAAATTCACACCACAGACTCACTTTGGTGTACTCCTTTGCTGACAGCGTCAGGTTTTTCTTCCGTGATCCCGTGCGCGTCCGTGGGGTATAAGGATCCATTGCTGTGGGTTAGAGAGATATAACGTGTACTTGTGGTGGATAAATGGTGCAACGCGCTCGGAGCACGCAGCGCTCAACCTGAGTCTGTGGATGGAGCGTAAGAAATGAAATGGTTTGCCTTATCGGGCAGGCGCAACCATTCTTCTCTCATACATAGACTTTTTGCTCGCGAGGATCGTCGTAATGCTCTCGTGTCTCTTCTTTATACTTAGATGTTTGGATCTTGGCTCATGCGTTCATGAAGATGCTCATGAGCCAACCTACATTCAGAGCGTAGTCCCTTTGACGCGCGAGGACGTGATCTACCAAGATTCTGCAACGCATGTGGGGCTTTCGAATCGCCGGCCCTGGAGTCACAGACGGCACTCCTTTCACAATTCCAAGAGACTGAGGCTATGGTCCTAAACAGCGCTCTCTAAACTCCGCTTTGCCCAATCAACGTACCATGTGCATTTGTGCTCTCTAAGGTGAGATTATATTCTCTAACATAACGCTACTTGAAGAATATGTTACATCTGCATTCGGACGACCAATCATCAGCGTTGGCCCAAAAAGTACAGTGTATTTATGGCGTGATACACGAGAGCTGTGGCAGAACAGAATTCCGAGGCTGGCGCACCTTCGGACCTGACAGTCGCAGTTAAGACTCGATATACCATTAGATGGTGACATCGAGATCTTTTGCAGTGAAGGTTCGGTCGACCGTTGTCGTAGTTCTAACGCGTAAGAAGGGAAGTGCACAGGTACCTGCACCAGCACCGTCGGATCACATCGAGCACCTGAACCCCTATCTCTGCACCGCATCAGCACTGATCGCCAGGGCCCCTAGTCATCTCCGTATCTACCATCTCGATTCTCGACCTCCAGCTGAGCAATGTCATGAAAAACACGGAGGAGCACAATGAACTCCATTATGCGACATTGGCGGACCCCATAAGCATGTTCCACCTCTGTCTTTTCCGCCGCGCCAGTGACCTGTCACCCGTGAGAGGGGCGAAACTCTCGCGTTGAAGGCTGCGTTGATACAAGCAACGAATGGCCGGAAGACGCTCACAGAGGGAGGCCCGCCGTGTCCTGTCGTGTTCGACCCCGATGAGGTATGTAAGACGATGAAGTTGGATGCAGAACAGAGAGAAGCGGACCAGTCTCTAGAGGCGTGATCGGACGTGATCGGCTTTGTGCTAGAGGGATGGATCACTACGAGGAGACCATAACATGCGCCAAGAAGCCCGAGTCGGAGGACGGACGGGCTCAGGTCACGGTGCACTGGCCCTTGGTCAACATGGACGAAGAGGAATACATATAACGAATTGAACTGAAGACCCCGGCTAAGGGATTTCGCTAGATATCCTCTGGTGTTGTATCTTATCTACTGTACTTATAGCTTGCTAGCCCCCCATAAGAACCCGCAGTCTCCTTCCTATCCCGTTGAAATAATATCAGCAGATAGGCATCCGCATTTCCGATGGCACTCGTCTGACGTCGACTTCTGGTACAGATTACGAGTAGTGTCATCCTTCGAGCTAGCTGTGGCGTGTGGCAGGTCATCCTTCGACCTTAGCCGGAGCGCTGCGTCCTCACAGCCAGTCCATGTCCTCAGACCTAAGTCTGATCGACCTCAGTTCATCGGAGGCCTCAGGGATAGACTTTCTTCCGTTCAACGGAGCGACCTCGTTGTTAGGTCGATGTAACATCCAACAGCCGTAACATATCAAGGCCTCTCATATCACTCGTTCACAGCGACTGATGATGAACACATTATAAATGCGCAACGAAACTCGATGGTGTGGCCCAAGGCAGCGAAAGCCGGTTCTTTCTATCCTTCAGGCCAAAAAAGAAACAAGCACATTCCTTGACATGCATTTAGCAGTCCTACTCTTCCTCGCTGGCGTTGCGTCCGCCTATCCCTTGAAGCCCGTGCGAGAAAGTCAACTCGTCCCGCGAGACCTGCCGCAACCACAGTAAGCAACTATGCTTTCCATAAAGCCTCTGACGATCACCTAGTCCTCTCGACGTTTAGTTGCCTCCATCCCGTGGGAGATGAGCAACCATCTCTTTTCGCCTCAAAGCCCATGTGGCAGGCTAACTGTGCGGTAAAGTTGGGTGTCGTAGGGTTCCTGATACAACCCTCCATCCCTTTGCAAGACTTCAGGAACTTGTGGAAGAACAAGAAAGGCGAACCCCCAGAGTGTGTGTTCCCCAAGACGTCAGAATTCGACTTGGGATTCTGCTTCATTCTTAAAAGTGGAGCGAATCCCCAGCAAATACACAGCGCAAACTTGCCCCCCGGCCTGATCAAGGCGATACTGCGCCTTCCTCACACGGTCCAATTCATCCTAGTGCAGGTCATCCCCCGGCAAATCCACCGCACTCATCCGCTCCTCCAAACTCCCAGCATCCACCTCCTCAAGCCCCACATCCACCAGCCTCGACAAATTCTAGCAAAGACTTCCCCACGGCGACAAGCAAAGATTCTGGCTTGATGTACCCGTTTTCTGGACAGCAATATCCACATCGATCAGCCTCGACAAATTCTAGCAAAGACTTCCCTACGGCGACGAGCAAACATTCTGGCGTGACGTACCCGTTTGCTGGATGACAATCATTTGCACGAGGAATGCGCGACGAAACCACGGGTTTGACGGATTGGAGAAATAGGGGAGTTTTGCGATTGTCATGTCATTGAGCTTAGAATGGGTGCATTGCCAGTGAAATGAATATATGTGGGGAGTCATGTAGGCAATAATAAAAACTTCAGTGCGCGCACGCCATTCCTCTCGTTCAACGATGTCGCCGTTTGCAAGAACGCTGTTCGGCCGACGATCCCTTCATGTCTGCTGAGGTCCTTAAGATAGGCTCACTTGTGCATCGAGACTGGCGTGCAGGACATTATAAACAACGTAGTCGGTCCCTTCGCGAGAGGTATTCTCCAATATCTCCAAAGACGGGAGGAAACATGTGGTAAAGTTCGATCATCACTCCACATGGCCACGGAATACATTCCTAGCGACGTCTTGAATATTTCCTAGGCTAACTTGGACGTCAGGTCCCGGCCAAACAGCTCGATAAAGGTTGGTTTACCCATAGTATAAGGATCGCTGTTCCACCATATATGCCATTGCTCGGCGTCTAAGCCGCTGCTGTAATCACATTCACACTGCCCGAAAACGTCAGCTGCAGCATCGACTGTACCTCTCTCTGCTCTGCTCTTTCACAATGCAAGCTGCCAGAGATGACCTCGCACCCCCCAAGGACGATCCATACACGCCGGAGGAGCTAAAGAAATATGACGGATCGAACCCCGATCTGCCGATATACCTAGCTATCAAAGGTAGATAACAGCACGATCGCCACTCCCGAGCGTTCTCTATGACTGGCCCGATGAGCTGGACGATCACACTTCAAAGGCACCATCTTCGATGTCACACGAAAGGCTGACAGCTATGGCCCCGGAAAGTCATACAACATCTTTACCGAGAAGGACGGATCGAAGGGTCTGGGTAAGTCCAGTCTGAAGCGAGTTCCCAGTGCGCCCAAAGAGTGACGTGACTCGAACTCACTCATGTAAGCATTTCCTGCCACCGAAGCCAGGAGTTTGATAGTCTTTGCCGGTGCGCGGGAGGTGAAAGTGCGCGTGGAAATGGGGGATAGGCTGAGTGTGGGGGGAAAGCCCAAAAGGGCTTCCAGACTGACAAGTGACTTGGGAGGAGGACGAGACAAGCTGCACAGGGCGGGATGGGCAGCTCATGAAAGCTCCTTCCGAGGAGCGTGGCGCACTTGTCAAGTCGGGTGCGCTGAGCGAGAGGGAGAGGTGGGTGGGTGATAAAGAAAGACTATGGCCGAGGATGCAGGATGCACCGGTGAGGGGGGAAGCAGGGAGAGAGGATGCTTACATCATCCCCTGCTCCCTACAAAGACTACACTCTATCCTCACTCGTGCCTCGCTCACTCTAGACACACCAATTCTGCCACACCTGTCTGCCTGTGCTGCCTCGCATTTCTGTCCGATGTATCTCGCACAGCACGTAATTATTGTCTGTTTGATACCTTTTTCTGTCTATCAGTCTGAAATGCTGACAAGTGACTTGTGAATCCAATTGCAGTGCAGTCCATACTGACATGGCATTGGACATGGCTTCAAGTATGATACCTGGCAACCATTATCATCTGAACAATTTGGGCTACTCATGGACATAGGTACGTCATGATCCATCAAGACTGCTGCATAATTTCAGTATCGAACTTACCTGAAACTGAAGGTTGGCAGTTCAGCATTGCACGACACATCGACAACTTCACCAGCCCATCAGCGGTCCTTGCCATGGTACTCGCATGCAGCCAATATAGGTAAGCTTTGACCAGAATCAGTTCGACGTCTACCTTTCAGTCCCACAGTGATTTTTTGTGATGATTCCTGGGTGAGTGTTCTGAGCCTCGGCACTGTCACTTTTTTTTTTCATGTAGAGCATCAAGATTTCATCGCTCAAGTCAGGTTCCCTGGCTGACTAGCCCATCCCAGCCCTTGTCCACTATCCACGTCCGTTCAGCTTAGAGCCATGGATCCTACCCCCAAACGCGGCTCCATTTCTTTCTTATTAAACCCAGGCAATCTCGAAGATACCATTATCAAAGGCTCTCAGCAATGCAATCCTGCATATGTTGCACATTTGACCCAGGTTATTGAAAATGATGATTTACAAGCAGATGTGAAGGTGTGTTCATTGTGTAATTTTTTTTTCTTCTGGAGAGATTTTAATGTCCTCGCTTCACAGGTGCCTTTCAACAAGCTCTACGTTGATGTGACGCAGATGGTGGAGCTCACAACTCTCTACGGCACTGATGGCAGGAAGTTGACACGACTTGTCTTCACCAGCACCATGGACAGTCAATCACGTGCTGCACACCTGCTCGAAGAACACGGCCTGGATGTCCAAGCATGCCAACAGTTAGAGAACAAGTAGAACATCAGCTGGAGTAGTGGATGGGCCAAGGGCAATGATACCATGTCCCGTATCCTAGTTCAATGGTAACATAACAACTGCTTTGAAGACACATTGAGTGTTGCATCTGAAATTTGAGTTAAAAGCATATGTGGTTACGATATGGCTGCCTGACAGAAAGCGGACAAGCGAACGAGCAGCAAGTCCAGCAAGACCTGGGACTGTTGAGCCCCATATGATTTTCATGGATGCCTTGCGCATGCGGACATCACCTATTCCAAAAGCACGAATGAAATCAAAAGAATTGTTGGATACCTGGAATACATTGATGCCTGCTCCACTGCACTTATGAAACATCTACCTGCTATTCCGCTTCACCCCCATGTCACCGAAGTTGCAATTGAATAGTTGCTTACAGGAGCGAGGTAGGTTGTCAACTTGTACAGTCTCCCAGCCTATTGTACATGTGCTCATGTGCACATCCAGCATCACAGCTGTTCAGATGAAGAATTCGGAGATGATTTCAGCACGCACATACTGAGACCAGGACCAGTTCAACCCATTGACAGCAAACCATCGCTATGAACTTTTGCCGACCGATTTCACTGCTCTCTACTGCAAATACAACAGACAAATTGGAGTCGACATTTCCCTAGCCCCCAAGTATAACCTTGACAATTGGATGAACCCAAATCATTCGCAGTTTAAACTAGATCTGCATAAGGCTATTTTTCATTATTGCTGCCGAGCCGATCAGAATGAGCAGCTGAAAGTATGCATATCGACTTGAGACATGGATGAAGCAGCATGGGCATATGGCTTTTAAAACCAGATCATATTGGATGGCATGTTTGGTGTCTGTACTACTTGACTGCTGCTATTCATCACCATGGGTGTTGATGCTCAAGGACATGGAGTGCCCCTTGCTCTGTTTCTTTTTTCTGCACCTACAGGAAGCAGAGCAACACATGCAGGATACAACATGGAAATCCTTACAGAGCTCTTGCTAGAATGGAAACAGCATTTAAGTCAACGAGGCTATGGCACATTTGAGCCAGCAGTGGCGATTACTGATACCGATACAAAGGAGTGTGGTGTGCTCTTGAACGTTTGTCCAAAAATAATTCTTTTGCTCTGCAAGTTTCATATTCAACAATGTTGGTCCAACAAGCGCCGCAAACTCTTGTCTGTAAAGGAAAACTGCCATACATCATTTTAGAGTGACCATGTATCGAGCTGCTTGTGTATCCTAGAAAACAGGCAGGTTCTGAGTAATACTTGATGAAATTCAGCTAAACTCCCATCTAAACAGGCTTTTAGAGACATTGGAGCATGCTGATGCCCAAGCCCTTGTAATGGCGGAACAAAAGGTCTTTGAAGAACTGATGCATAGTAAACTAGTATCAGTGAGCAGATCCACCACATCACCTGCATCACTTAAGAAGTATGCTGGTGCCGGGCTTGCATACCTTGAATACCTGATGACAACATGGTTAGACCACTCAATCTGGGCATCTTGGTCACAGTATGGGTGGCAGCATGCTGCCGTTCAATTAAAGAAACCCATTGCTGGTGTCATCCCAACCATGAATCACCTTGAATCATTCAACTGTGTTTTGAAACAGAAATATATTCCCCAGTGGCAGCGCACAGGCAACTGCCTACGTTTCAACATTCTTATTCATCATCTGGTCCTCAAAATCATTCCAGAGATTTTTGCATGGTGCTGTATCCAGAATGAATATGACATCTGGATCAATGAGCACTTCAAACACATCTCTGGTGGTCAAAATCTCTGCAATACATAAAAGCATGTAGCTACAGAAAAACAAATGGACACATAGATAACATGGTATCCAGATGATCCCATCCGTGAGCATAAAGCAAAAGCCATTGTGAGCGAAACTTGCCTTGCTATTTGCACCTCACTTCATCCATATGAAGTATGGGCTTCATGTGTGGCTACATCAGCAAATGTTGATGACCCTACCCACCTTTGCTATTGGCTAACCATCCATTCTTCTGGGCCTGCGATATGTACATGCCAGGACTGGTATGCTAATCAGGGTTCTGCTTGCAAGCACCTGTGCGCACTAAGAATCATGATTCCAGATTGGATTACAAGTGGACAACTACAATCTCATTTTAAATTCCATTTCCCAGGAACGTTTCAAGAGGCTGAAGCCATTATGAAGTGCTTAAAAGCTTGGTATGGTCAATATTTCCCCCTTGCTGTTACAGTTAGCACAAGAAAACATCAGGACCAAGCTGCATTTGGGATAGCATCTACAGGGCTTTCGGTTGAGCCACCTTCCCCAATGGTCATGAATCTCCCATCATTGGATGCACCTGTACAGCTCTGTCCTCCATGTCATGGCACTATTGGTGTGGCAAAAGGCTTTAACAACGATGTGGCCTTTCAAAATCTTATTGGTGAAAAAACCACTCTAGTCTTGATTGACTTTGACAGGGACATTAATCTCACAGATGATACAAGTGATGATGGATTGGACAACAATTGTAGCATAGCAGAAGTCAGTGACCTGGTAAACTGATCTTGTAACTGACATCTCGGATATCCAGCAGGTATGCATACTTTTTTGTCAATGGGCCAATAATTGATCACCTACATTGGTAGGAAAACCAGCATGCCATTACTCTTCAGATCTATCAGAGGCTGATGCAAGATATGAAAAAAGTTCTTCCTTCACTCCATGGCATCTTGACTCTCCTGCAGGACCTTAATCTGGAATCTGTCATAAATAACAGCAATCCAGAACAGGACCATGTTCTCGATGATTTCTGAAGTGTAATCAGTTCTCTCAACTATCAGATGCAGCCATCCTCATGCAAGGAGGCACCGGCACACATAGCTACACCTGCTATGGTTTCTTGTCATTATCATGTGGCAACTTGGAAGCAATTGCTTCTGCCCTCACCTGAGCAAAAGCAAAAACAGAGGAAGTCATATGGTGTACTTTGACCAAGAAATACAATATATTGCCAAAACATTTTGTAACTAGTGAATTTCATAGCCATGCATTTTATAAAACCTCACAGTCATGACATGACTACAAGTTTGGCAGAGACGAAACATTTTCCAAAAGACAGCTTCAGATATACCATCCAAGCTGTCAAGATCCAAGTATACATCTAAGAAGTCCGTTGCCAGGTCTGCCAATGATGCGGTGAGGTCACTCCCCAGATTGCCAGTAGAACTACTGGCAGACTAAACAGCTATAGTATATGAGTGCAATGATGAGCCAGCGGGTGGTAGCTCCAATGCATTTGAGGGGCTTCATCAGCAAACATCAACTTCTGGTGGGTGAGAGACTTGCCATTTGCCAATATATGAGACAGCGCTGGAGGGGGAGGAATTACATTCAGCCTACCTGTCTTCATGAGCTTTGGGGCCTTCACTCCTGAGTGTTCATGACAAGCAACTGGAGATGGTGACATGTAATCAGTAGTGAATATGCCTGATGCAGCAGTAATGGTGGGTGTGTGCCTGAGCTTGCGGCAGGGTCGCTGAGTGCATATAGCACTTGGAAATGGTAAAATAAAGCCTGACTAGTAGGTTCGTTAAAATGACAGAGTAAAAGAGATCATGATGAACATACCATTGAGTGGGTCTTCTACCTCACTGTCAGTGCAGTTAGCTTTTGTCAGTGTTGACAGCATTGGGGGAACTGTAGATTAGATGTAATATGGAAAACAGAATGACACCAAGGGACATACCTGGAAGTCATTTTGAATAGACTTTCAATATAATAGAGGTGTTAATGTTCATGTAAACTTCCGTGAAATTAACTGTAGTAAATGATAAATACAAGATTTCATAAAGAGCAAATCCAAAGCAGACATACTGTAGTATGAACAATCTTCTTTTTGAGCACAGTGCACAATGAAATTGCCAGCATTTGGGTTGTCGCCAGGAACCTTGTAGGTTTTCACTTCCACATTGTGGAAACAGCAGAGCATCTCAAAGTCATGGGTCTTGTGGTACTGCCAGATGAATTTCAGTTCCAGAAGCTTGCCTGTCTGGAGGCGTGGGCTACAAAGTCTGATTTAATGAGCAGTGTGATAATGGCAAAGATTTGGAAATGTGTACTAAGGAACCTTGTAGATGAGTGCTGGGATAGCAAGGTCGAAGGTCGTAATATTCGATGACCTGTTTTGGAGGTGCTTCAGCCTGCTGAAAGTGGCAGAGTGAATGGGACCGCTGGAAGCTGATTTGGCAGGTGAGGAGCTGGGGGTGAAAAATCAGCCATTGGACTGCATGTCCATGAGCTGCACTGGCAATGCGACTCACTTATGCTGCCAGATAGCTACTCGAAAAGTATACATTGGTTGCTACAAACCACATCTTAAATGGATTCACCTCTAACATTGATAGGCATAGGTGTGAACTAGTTGTAGACAGAAATGTGTAATTATGAGATGTGCAGAGAAAAAAGGAAACCACTGATCTGGATAATGAGAAGCATGCAAAAGTCGTTGAAGATGAGAGATGACAGGTCCTATCAAGCACGAAGGCTGGGAACAGTGGGAATGCTTATATCAGTGGGTTCGAGTCACATCACTCTTTGGGCGCACTTGGTGCTCATCTGAAGCCAGAAGATGCAGTCACGGACTATAGCAATTTGGATGAGAGTGAGTGCCGAGTCCTTGATGAGTGTTGGGTGGTTTAGATGGCCTGACCAGCCCCCTCCTGTATCTGACTGCCAAGTGAGCCAAGCCAAATCCTAGAGGTTCAAATGACTTCAAGTTGAAGGAGTATTGTTTCATTCTTCCAAAACACTTGCCACTGGCACAGAACCTCCCCGAGGGCACCGTTCAGCCTCCAGCCATATCGCCATCTCCCCCTGTGCCTCAGGCCCAGTCAGGGTGGTCACCTTCCACAAGTCCAATGCCCGCCTGCCCCCGCTTCGAGCCAATTCTTTGTACCTGTCTTCACCATTCCTTTCTAAGATCCTGCTACTGCAGGCAGCAAATCCTTGTATCAACGAAACCCATCTGACCTGCCCCAGCATGGAGATCACAAAGCACCATACCGCTAGGATACCATGAGAAAATTTTCTTCTCACATCCAAGTGACAATTCATTCTGAGATTACCATCATCAACTGGGTACAGTGTCAACCACTTAAATGTGGCATCTCTGTGGAGACCTCAATTTTTGTCTGAAAGACCACAAATTGAAATTTAGAAAGGAAATACAGTCTAATTAGCGTAATTCTGCATTTTCGAAAAATTGGCTGTATTATGTAATCATTCACTTTTGGGAGATTGAAAAACAAAAAATTATCAGAGTCCGCCATGGTCCACAGAATCGCAATGGCATGTCTGAAGAAGAAAGAAAGTCAGGCAAAGAGGCAATGTGCCTTGGGAACAAAGTACTTCAACATGGGAATCATTGAGGAGCTGCTTGAAATTGTTATAGACCTAAATTATGAGCCTGATCTTAATGGTCCCAAAGATGATTCTGATCATGAATCCATGAATGATCTGTCATTCAGTCTGGTGGATGAAGAGAAGGTGATAGATGGTTTGTTGGATGACAGTGAGGAGTCAGGTGGGGGAACTGAATCAGAAGATGATGAAGGAGTTGTTCACATTGAGACAAAGCAGCCAAGTGATGGGGGCAATGAAGAAATCCTTGAGAATTTTGTGGCCGAGGATCCAACAGACTACATGGAAAAGTGTACCAAATTAGCTGCAACTACAGCACACAAATTTTGGCTGGAGATCTCTGTAAGTGTCCGAATCTCTGGAGTATCGAGCCACTGATTAGATTATCACAACAGATAGAATGGACAACCCACCAAGCTTCCAAAGCATGCAATGCCAATGTACACAGGGGCTGGTCGAATGCAAACATACCTGCGAGAACAAAATCTATACTGAGCTGCAAAGGGTAGCACCAAGATAATGTCTTACTTCCAACAAGGAGCAGCTCAGTGGGGAGCAATAAGTCAGGCTGGAGTGGTCACATTGGACTCAGACATCGAAGAGCTTCCTGCAGAGCGATATCCAAGTCAGCTCATGGAATCTGAAATCGAGATTGTAGGTGTATCCTCACCTGCACCTTACACTGAGGCTGTCATGGAATCACACACTCTTCCCTCATCCCCACTCGTGTCAGAAAGTGAGCCTGCCACAGAATCACCTGATGTGAACCAATCCGAGCCCAAGCTGCCAGACCTACCACAGGCAATGGATACCACCATCACTGGCTCACATTCACAGGAACCCAATGCTGCTGAATATTTGAATATGACAGAAGATGATGATGATGCACCAGACTCTGTCTCAGTCCTCGATCATGTCAAACAGCTTATCCGTGATACAAAGAAGTTTAAATCCTTCATCTCATTATTTAATCTCAATGCTGTCAAGCAGTTCATTGAGTTGTGGGAATGATACAAGCAGAATCCAAGGATTAAAGCACCTATGGTCAAAGCAAGTTTAACAATTGCAGGTGCCATTGGAAAAGAACCTTACATGGCATGCAAAATTCGCTCATTGTATTGATATATTGCTTGCTTTTGAATGCTTCCTCCAACCAACCATGGAAAGCATCATGCTCACCCTTCACTCTTGAACAATGAGCACATCACCCAGACTGTATGTTAGGCTAGACGAATCTCAGAAGGACTTGGGCAGACTAAGTGCGAGAGTGGTCTTGAGATGATGGCAAAAGGAATATTAAGCCTAGTGCTACTGGTACATCTGGGAGTCCTTATATACATTACAGTACTCAAGCATGGACCATGGGCTGCGCAATGCTGTAGACTGCGGATGAGTAAGACTGGAAGGAGATGACTCAGGATGACTAGGGAAGTGAGATGACTTGATGGCTGTGTGCTGCACAGTGTAATGGGGAAGATAAGGGATATGGGAAAGATAAGATAAGAAATTGAATGGTCCTTTGGGCGACATCCATAACACTGTACATCAATATCTAAGTGTCCTCACAGATGGAGAGGTCAGAACACATTTGTTTCAGATGCAAAATTACTTATCTTGCAACAGATAACACCTACCTTGCTTCGAAATCAAGTGAACAATGTAATCCTTCCTTCATTAGGTCTGGACGCAGGTAGTCAAAAGATTTCAGAAGGGGCGGCACGTCAATGGCTAGCAAAACTTGGGTATGAACTAAAAGAGGCAAAAAAAAGGCATTTATATTGATGGGCATGAGCATGATGATGTCATTGAGTATCGAAGAAAGTTTTTGGATATGATTGCTGGAAAAAACAGGTGAGAAACTATTAAAGTTGAGTGGTAGTTGAAATCTGAATAGGAGATAGACTGCATCGCATTTACACCGATGATGGCCTGGATCCAATTGAACCAGACTTGGGACCAGGTGACCAGCTTCATGTTCTGATCTTTCATGATGAATCCATTTTTTGTGTGAATAAATTGCAGTGCTGTATCTATGTTCATGATGGTCAGATGCCTCTTTGAAAGAAGGAACATGTTACAGACGTCGCTCAAAGGACCATTCATTTTCCTATCTTATCTTTCCCACATCATTTTCCTATCTTATCTTTCCCACATCCCTTATCTCCCCCGTCATGCTGCGCAGCGTGCAGCCATCGAGTCATCCCACTTCCCTAGTCATTCTGAGTCATCTCCTTCCAGTCTTACTCATCCGCAGTCCACAGCATTGTGCAGCCCATGGTCCGTGCTCGAGTACTGTAGTGTATATAAGGACTCCCAGATGTACCAGTAATGCTAGGCTTAATATTCCTTTTGCCATCATCTCAAGACCACTCTCGCACTTAGTCTGCCCGAGTCCTTCTGAGATTCGTCTAGCCTAACAAGATATTAAGCCTCGTCGAGACTCGCTCAGACTCACACACACACCACGTCACGCTTTATCAAAGACTTGATCAACATTCGACGACAAGCAGTCGCCGACCCAGTGAGCACTAGCACGAGCGACGAGAGCTCAGAGAAGTAGACCAGACATTGCAGTCCATGCCATTCACAGAGACAGTCCACGCCACCCGCAGAGACACTAGCAATCCAAACAAACGAAAGAGAGAGCGCACGCCTACACCAAGTAGCGATGACGAAGAACAGGCATTTCTGAGAGAGTTTGCCTTCACCACCACAGATGAGCCTGCTGAGATCCTCAGCGAAGGAGCAGCACAACTCATTGCAGAACTCTTCCTAGAAGGAGAATACAGGATAAGCCCAGAAGAGCTGTGGTCAGAGCAGAATCTTCTTGCCGAAGAAGAGGACAAACCCATCCACAAGAAAACGAGAGAAGAACGAACACAAGCCCGAGACTTTAGGTGACAACAGATTGAGAATTATAATCGCCGAACACAGGAGGAAGACATACTGATACAGAGAGGGCACGACGCACAGAGCGTATGACAGAACCAATGAGAACAACACCAGAGTCAAGGATACATAGGAATGAAACCGCCGAACCCCTTCAGAGGATCAATCCGCCGAAGCACTGCATAAGGAAAGAATCGCACCACTGTGGCAAAAGTAAGCAACAGTGACTGGGACGAATACTATCAGTGGAGGGAGCGAAAAGGATTACCAAAGACAAACAGACCGACCGCTACAGAGTGGGCTGATTTTGAACAAGCTTGTAGAATCGCAGGAGTTGACCTAGACTACTGGAAAGAACAGAGAGAGGAGCGAAGACAGAAACAGCTCCAAGAACAGCAAGCCCAAGCACAAGCACAGCAGACCCAAGAACAACAGATCCAGGAACAGGAAAACCAAGACCAAGAGAACGACAAAGAAACCCCCCAAAGGATGACGACAGAATACAAGGGAATCATCGCTGACCCGAAATCCTTTACAGGAGATCGAATGTCCTTCGATATTTGGTGGAGGAAGATGAAACTTTACATAACTGCACATGGAGACCTCACGGATACACAGAAGACTGGAGCGGTCCTGTCTAGAATGACCAACAGACCCGGAGCCCA
Source organism: Macrocybe gigantea (assembly GCA_011319805.1). Taxonomy (NCBI): domain Eukaryota; kingdom Fungi; phylum Basidiomycota; class Agaricomycetes; order Agaricales; family Callistosporiaceae; genus Macrocybe; species Macrocybe gigantea. Next base: position 19,132 of record SJRY01000143.1, read on the forward strand.
CTGGGCATCAAAGAAGATTGACACCACTACCAACCAAAGCACATGAGCTGACTTCATAACTGAGATAGAGACATGATTCAGCAATGTCATGTCACTATTACAAGCAGGAAGCAAACTATTCAATATCAGACAGGGAAACCGACCCATCGACGAATTTCTGGATGAATTCGTAGACCTTGCAGGGAAAGCAGGAATGACAGGAACAGCCCCATGTTTCCTACTCGAGAAGAGCTTAAACTGAAGAACAGCAGAAGCCGTACACTTGATCTCCACACTTCCAACAGATGGAGATGAATATATCAAGACAGTTCGAGCGATTGGATGAAACATTGATGAACACAGAAATGTGATGAGAGGAGAATTCACAAGCAATCAGTGCAAGACCGGAAATCCAAGCTGAGGAGCAGGACAGGCCATGGAAGTTGACAAAGTACAAAGCAACAACTGCTTTAACTGCAATAAACCAGGACACCTCTCACAAAACTGCCCAGAACTATGAAAAGGAGCAGCAAATGTCACATGTTTCAATTGTGGCTTAAAGAGACATTATGCATGGAACTGCAAGAAGAAGAAGAAAGGAAAATCCTGGGTCAGAGAAGTGAAAGAAGAAGGAGAGGATGAAGAAGACAAGGATGAAGGAAGCTCTGACAAGGAGGGTTTTGCCGAAGGGTCTGACTAAGAGGTGCTAAATCGCGACCCATACAACTGAAACAGACTCGCTTCGATACCAGATGTAGATCATCCCATACTCTGAAATACACCATTCCCACCAAGTGATCTGAAGCACCAAGGAAAACCATCCAAGGGGACAAACCACCAAAGAGGAAAGAACTCGCAGTACCAGCAAGAATACGAACGTGAAAAGGAACCACAACGATAATGCCGGAAGTCGATAGCGGAGCAGATAGGACCTGCATCAATACTGCAATAGTAGTGAAAACAGGACTGAAGACATGATGAATCAAGAAGATTCCCATCATAAATGCAGACGGATCACCCAACTGCCAGAAAATAGCAGACCAAGTAGCGGAGGTCCACATCGACATTAAAGGACACAAGGAGCATATGGAAGCCATCGTACTCGACATCAGAAAAACCGACATGCTACTAGGACATGACTGGCTTGTCTACCACAACCCAACAATCAAATGGAGGACAGGAGAAATTGTCTTTGACAGATGCCCTAAAACGTGCAAAATAAACCACCAGACAATTAAGATACAGAAGGTGGCTGAACCAGCGAAAACCACAGCCAGCGACAAGACAGGAACCCAGATACCCCCATATCTGATCAGATTCAGACACCTCTTCAAGGAGAAGAACTTTGATCACTTACCAGACCACAAAGAATGGGACCATGAAATAAACTTAATGAAGGATGCACCCAAAACAATACCGAGCAAGGTCTATCCGATGACACAGAAAGAACTAGAGGAACTAGATGCCTTCGTCGAAGAAGGATTAGGAATAGGAAAAATATGCCCATCGAAATCGCCTTACACAGCACCCTGCTTCTTTTGCAACAAGAAGGATGGAAGCAAATGACTCTTCTAAGATTACTGGGAAATAAACAAATATATGGTCAAGGACAAGTTCCCACTACCATGCATTAGCAAGCTCCTCAATGTACTACAAGGAGCAAAGTACTTTAGCAAGATCGATATTATCTGGGGATACAATAACGTGCACATCTGGAAAGGAGATGAATGGAAGGCAGCCTTCCTAACAGCAAGAGGGCTCTTCGAACCGACAGTCATGTACTTTGGGCAGTGCAATGCACCAGGCACTTTTAGCCGAACGATGGCAAGCCTCTTCCAAGACCAAATACGAAGGAGAGTGTGCATAATCTATATGGATGACATCATAATCATCGGACGAACACGAGAGGAGCTCCAAAAGAACACCATAGAAGTCATGGAAATACTGAACAAGAACGACCTATTCATCAAAGGACCGAAATGCATCTGGGAATCATCAAAAGTCCCAGTACTAGGATACATCATAGGAGAAGGGAAGGTAGAAATGGAACCAGAAAAGATCACAGCTGTACAATCCTGGCCAACCCCAAAGACAAAGAAAGAACTACAAAAGTTCTTGGGATTCACGAACTTTTACCGACGATTCATCAAGGGATATGCAAAGGTCGCTAAACCCCTGACGGAGTTGACTGGAAATAAAACATTCCAGTGGACAGACAAGCAACAAGGCGCTTTCAAAGAACTGATCCGACATATAACCTCAGCACCCATTCTAGCACTACCACAAACAGAAGGAAAATTCCGAGTTGAAATGGATGCCTCAGGATATGCCATTGGAGTGGTACTATCACAACAGCAGAAAGGACTATGGCATCCGATCGCATTCATTTCGAGATGCATGACCCCAGCGGAACAAAACTACGAAATCTACGACAAGGAACTTCTTGTGATAATGGTTGCACTAAAGACATGGAGACAATACCTCCTTGAAGCTCGAGAGAGGTTCGAAATATTGACGGATTACAAAAACCTGTCATACTTCCGGAAGCCACAGCGACTCAATTCAAGACAGATTGGCTGGTATCTGAAATTACAAGAATATGACTACAAACTATGACACGTACCAGGAAAGGCAAATGGAAAAGCGGACGTCCTGTCATGGATGGCAGGATATGAAGAAAACCTAGCAGAGAAGGACGACATACAAATGATCAAAGAAGCAGCATTCATTCGACATCTGGAAGAGAATAATGAACGAGACTTGAATTTATGATGTTTGAGGATGAACACCCATGGAAAGAAGGAGCAGAAAATAATGAAACAATACAAACAAGAGGAATCATGATGATCGAATCCTCAAGGATAGAACAAATTCGACAATGCACACAAAAGGAGATGATCGTAACAACAGGACTGAAGGAAAAACCACACTGGTTCACAGAAGACGACCACATTGTATATGTAGGAGGAAAAATCTATGTTCCTCCAGACAACAAACTGAAGGAAGACATCATGTTTGAACACCATGACACACCCATCGGAGGACACCCAGGACAATACCACATGCATGAGCTCATAAACTGCACCTATTGGTGGCCATCAATGCTAATGGACATCAAGAAGTATGTCAACAGATGCGAAACATATCAGCAAAACAAAATCATCCAACAAAAGAAACACGCACCCCTGCACCCGCACAAAGTCCCACAGCAACCATGGGAAGATATTGGAGTAGATCTCATAGGACCGCTACCCAGCTCGAATGGCTTTAATGCCATTGCCGCAGTCACAGACCACCTGACCAAGATGATCCACCTAGTCCCCACAAAGACCGAACTCACAGCAGAAGGTCTTGCACGACTATACCGAGACAATGTATGGTGGCTTCACGGAATCCCATGAAAGATCATCAGTGATCGAGGACCCCAGTTCGCAGCACGATTCATGACAGCACTTCTAAAATTACTCGGAACAAAGCAAAATCTATCAACGGCCTATCACCCACAGACAGATGGACAGGCGGAGCGATCCCACCAAGAAACGGAAGCCTTCCTCAGAAGCTTCACAAACAACTTACAGGACGATTGGGCAGAATGGATAGCAATCGCAGAGTACCAATACAATAAGAAAGCACACCAGGGAATGAAGGAGATACCATTCTACCTCAACTATGGAATGCACCCCTGGAAGGGAGAGCCACAGACGACAGAAGGAAATAACCCCGCAGCAAAAGACTTCGTCAAAAGAATGAACCAAATACGAAAGGAAGCAAATGCCGTGCTGCAATATGCACAAATACGAGCCAAAGACAATTACGATGCGAGACAAAAACCCACCCATGAATACAAGAAAGGAGATAGAGTATGGCTAGAAGCCACCAATATCACAGTCAATCGACCATCAAAGAAGTTATCGGCACTCCGATACGGACCATTCAAGGTGGTTGAAAAGAAAGGAGCCTTGGCATATCGCCTGGAACTCCCAGCATCATGGCAGCTGATACACCCCGTGTTCAATGAAACACTGCTCATGCCTTACAAAGGACCCCATTTCAAGATACAAGAGTGACCATCACCACCACCCCTGAAATCATAAATGATGAAGAAGAGTATGAGATAGAAGAGATCCTAAAAAGGAAGAAACAAGGGAGGGGGACGCTATTCCTGGTCAAATGGAGAGGATACGGACACGAAGAGAACACATGGATCAAAGAGAAGGAACTGGGGAAGGCGCAGCAAGCTCTAGACCACTTCCTAAAGAAGACTGCAAACCAGGATAAAAGGATCATGACAAGAGGGAAGAAGACCAAAAATCATACTTCATGACCACCAATGCCCCCATCAGTATCGACAGCAGCGAGGGCAGCCGCACCTACCCCCAACCACCCAAGCGACCTTGAGAATCTGGCAAGGATTCTCAATGCTAGCGACTATATGGACCCCCTCGCCATCACACTTGGCGCATATATGCGCTATGTTATGACTGTCCGCACACACCTCTGGACCAGGCAAACCCCTGATGGGACCGGCCCCACTGCAGCTGAACGTATCGCACTTCACGAGGCAATGGAAATGCTTCGCACAGAAAACCGGCGACTTAAACTCCTCACCACCACACTCCATCACATCCGCACCTATAATGAAGAGCTCATTCATACATGGGCCCCATGTGCTGCGACCACCTGGGAGACCAATACTGGGTGGGGACAGCTGGACTAAGGTTTTTCGCGAGGACGCGAATCTACAGAGAGGGTGATGTTACAGACACCGCCCAAAGGACTATTCATTTTCTTATCTTATCTTTCCCACATCCCTTATCTCCCCCATCATGCTGCGCAGCGCGCAGCCATCGAGTCATCCCACTTCCCTAGTCATCCTGAGTCATCTCCTTCCAGTCTTACTCATCCGCAGTCCACAGCATTGCGCAGCCCATGGTCCGTGCTCGAGTACTGTAATGTATATAAGGACTCCCAGATGTACCAGTAGTGCTAGGCTTAATATTCCTTTTGCCATCATCTCAAGACCACTCTCACTTAGTCTGCCTGAGTCCTTCTGAGATTCGTCTAGCCTAACAATACTGTAGGGCTTTCCAAACAATAGCTTCCAAACTGGCAGAAGTGACAGCAAAAGCAACAAAGGCAAAAACCTTTGAAGAAATCATACCAGAAGAATACCACTGTTTCAAGGATTTAGTGTTCAGAAAAGAGTCATTCGATGAACTACTACTGCGACGATCTTGGGACCATGCGATCAAGCTCATTTCAGGAGCCAAACTCCAGGATTGCAAGGTCTACCCCTTGACATTAGATGAACAGAAACAGTTGGATGTCTTTTTGGATGAAAATCTGAACACCGGACGAATTAGACTGTCAAAGTCACCAATGGCCTCACCTTTCTTCTTCGTAAAAAAGAAGGATGGATCTCTATGACCTGTATAGGATTATCGGAAGTTAAATGACATGATGATAAAGAACAAGTACCCACTCCCCCTGATCCAAGAGTTAATCAACAAACTAAAAGGAGCAAAGTTCTTCATGAAACTTGACATCCGATGGGGATACAACAACATCTGTATGAAAGAAAGGGATGAATGGAAAGCCACATTCTGGACAAACTGGAGAATGTTTGAACCCCTGGTTATGTTTTTCAGACTGACGAATTCACTGGCTACTTTCCAAACCATGATGAATATGATTTTTAAAGACGAAATCGATCAGAGATACGTAGTCATCTACATGGATGACATTTTCATCTTCAATAAAGATTTGAATGAGCACAGATAACTCGTTCAGCACATGCTGGAAAAGCTAAAGAATAACAAGCTTTACCTGAAACCTGAGAAATATTCATTTCATCAATTGGAAGTAGAGTACCTCAGAATGATTGTCTCAGAAAATGGCATCAAAATGGATCCTGTTAAGGTTGAAGGCATCAAAGAATGGCCAAAACCCACCTGTAAAAGGGATGTCCAGCAATTTCTAGGCTTTTACAACTTTTACTGCCACTTCATCGAAGGATTAGCAAAGATCACAAAACTCTTGATGGAGCTAACTGGAAAGGCCAACTAGACATGGGGGAAAGCCCAAGATGATGTGTTTGATGGATTAAAGAATCAGATCTGTTCAGCGCCAATCATCACGATGCTCCAAGATGATGGAAAGTTCCGAATAAAAGTCAATGCCTCGAATTATGCAATAGGAGGCATCTTTTCACAGGAACAATCCAATGGTACCTGGAGACCAGTGGCCTTTATGTCAAAGTCACTGAACCTGACAGAACGGAACTATAAGATCTATGATAAAGAGATGCTTGTGATTATGACCAGACTTGAGGAATGGTGCCAATACCTTTGCAGTGCTAAACAGAAATTCGAGATATGGACAGACCATAAGAATCTTGAATACTTCTGGAAACCTCAGAAACTAAATTGCCAGCAAGCTCATTGGATTTCGGAACTTCAGGACTACAATTTTGTTCTGGAGCACAAACCCAGGAAGTCAATAACAAAGGCAGACAGTCTGTCAAGATGACCAGACCATGAGAAGGGGGAGAATGATAATGAGAACATTATACTCCTAAAGCCAGAGATTTTTCACCAGATCTTCATGGCAAAAATCATGCCAACACCAGAATTTCAGGACATTTTGGACCAGATCAAATGGGCTTGAAAACAAAGAGAGCCCGAGGTTCAGAAACATCTTGACAAAGGCAAATATGGCTGGGAGGAAAACAACTGAATCATTACATGGCTGAAGCAGTACTATGTTCCCAAAAGTCAAAAAATAAGGGAACAGATCATTGAAATCCATCATTTGGATCAGATCTCAGGACACCCAGGACAGACAAAGATGCATGAGTTAATCATGTGCAACTTCTGGTGGCCTAAAATGATGAATGACATCAAGGCATATATCAAAGGATGTGGCAAATGCCAACAGATGAAGATCATCAGAGATCAGAAGCATGCTCTACTTCATCTGAATGAAGTACCAAAGGAACCATAGGAGATCATATCTGTAGATCTCATCAGACCCCTCTCTGAATCTTAAGAGTTCAATGGCGTAATAGTGACAGTAGATCGGTTCACTAAAGGAGCCAAATTCATACTGGTCAATATGGAAATCATGGCAGAAGGAGTTGTGTTAGGCTAGACGAATCTTAAAGGACTCAGGCAGACTAAGTATGAGAGTGGTTTAAGACGATGGCAAATGGAATATTAAGCCTAGCACTACTGGTACATCTGGGAGTCCTTATATACATTACAGTACTCAAGCACGGACCATGGGCTGTGCAATGCTATGGACTGCGGATGAGTAAGACTGGAAGGAGATGGCTCAGGATGACTAGGGAAGTGGGATGACTCAATGGCTGCGTGCTGCGCAGCATGATGGGGAAGATAAGGGATGTGGGAAAGATAAGATAAGAAAATGAATGGTCCTTTGGGCGATGTCTGTAACATCATCCTCTCTGTAGATTCGCGTCCTTGCGAAAAAACTTAGTCCAGCTGTCCCCACCCAGTATTGGTCTCCCAGGCGGTCGCAGCACATGGGGCCCATGTATGAATGAGCTCTTCATTATAGGCATGGATGTGATGGAGTGTAGTAGCGAGGAGTTTAAGTCGCCGGTTTTCTGTGCAAAGCATTTCCATCACCTTGCGAAGTGCGATACATTCAGCTGCAGTGGGGCCGGTCCCATCAGGGGTTCGCCCGGTCCAGAGGTGTGTGCGGACAGTCATAACATAGTGCATATATGTGCCAAGTGTGATGGTGAGGGGGTCCGTGTAGTCGCTGCCATTGAGAATCCTTGCCAGATTCTCATAGTCGTTTGGGCGGTTGGGGGTAGGTGTGTGGCTGTCATCACTGCTGTCAATACTGATGGGGGTGTTGGTGGTCATGATGTGTGATTTTTGGTCTTCTTCCCTCTTGTCATGATCCTTTTATCCTGGTTTGCAGCCTTCTTTAGGAAGTGGTCTAGAGCTTGCTGCGCATTCCCCAGTTCTTTCTTTTTGATCCATATGTTCTCCTTGTGTCCGTATCCTTTCTATTTGACCAGGAATAGCATTCCCCTTCCTTGTTTCTTCCTTTTTAGGATCTCTTCTATCTCATACTCTTCTTCATCATTTATGATTTCAGGGGGTGGTGGTGATGGTCACTCTTGTATCTTGAAATGGGGTCCTTTGTAAGGCATGAGCAGTGTTTCATTGAACACGGGGTGTATCAGCTGCCATGATGCTGGGAGTTCCAGGCGATATGCCAAGGCTCCTTTCTTTTCAACCACCTTGAATGGTCCGTATCGGAGTGCCGATAACTTCTTTGATGGTCGATTGACTGTGATATTGGTGGCTTCTAGCCATACTCTATCTCCTTTCTTGTATTCATGGGGGTTTTTGTCTCGCATCGTAATTGTCTTTGGCTCGTATTTGTGCATATTGCAGCACGGCATTTGCTTCCTTTCGTATTTGGTTCATTCTTTTGACGAAGTCTTTTGCTGCGGGGTTATTTCCTTCTGTCGTCTGTGGCTCTCCCTTCCAGGGGTGCATTCCATAGTTGAGGTAGAATGGTATCTCCTTCATTCCCTGGTGTGCTTTCTTATTGTATTGGTACTCTGCGATTGCTATCCATTCTGCCCAATCGTCCTGTAAGTTGTTTGTGAAGCTTCTGAGGAAGGCTTCCGTTTCTTGGTGGGATCGCTCCGCCTGTCCATCTGTCTGTGGGTGATAGGCCGTTGATAGATTTTGCTTTGTTCCGAGTAATTTTAGAAGTGCTGTCATGAATCGTGCTGCGAACTGGGGTCCTCGATCACTGATGATCTTTCATGGGATTCCGTGAAGCCACCATACATTGTCTCGGTATAGTCGTGCAAGACCTTCTGCTGTGAGTTCGGTCTTTGTGGGGACTAGGTGGATCATCTTGGTCAGGTGGTCTGTGACTGCGGCAATGGCATTAAAGCCATTCGAGCTGGGTAGCGGTCCTATGAGATCTACTCCAATATCTTCCCATGGTTGCTGTGGGACTTTGTGCGGGTGCAGGGGTGCGTGTTTCTTTTGTTGGATGATTTTGTTTTGCTGATATGTTTCGCATCTGTTGACATACTTCTTGATGTCCATTAGCATTGATGGCCACCAATAGGTGCAGTTTATGAGCTCATGCATGTGGTATTGTCCTGGGTGTCCTCCGATGGGTGTGTCATGGTGTTCAAACATGATGTCTTCCTTCAGTTTGTTGTCTGGAGGAACATAGATTTTTCCTCCTACATATACAATGTGGTCGTCTTCTGTGAACCAGTGTGGTTTTTCCTTCAGTCCTGTTGTTACGATCATCTCCTTTTGTGTGCATTGTCGAATTTGTTCTATCCTTGAGGATTCGATCATCATGATTCCTCTTGTTTGTATTGTTTCATTATTTTCTGCTCCTTCTTTCCATGGGTGTTCATCCTCAAACATCATAAATTCGAAGTCTCGTTCATTATTCTCTTCCAGATGTCGAATGAATGCTGCTTCTTTGATCATTTGTATGTCGTCCTTCTCTGCTAGGTTTTCTTCATATCCTGCCATCCATGACAGGACGTCCGCTTTTCCATTTGCCTTTCCTGGTACGTGTCATAGTTTGTAGTCATATTCTTGTAATTTCAGATACCAGCCAATCTGTCTTGAATTGAGTCGCTGTGGCTTCCGGAAGTATGACAGGTTTTTGTAATCCGTCAATATTTCGAACCTCTCTCGAGCTTCAAGGAGGTATTGTCTCCATGTCTTTAGTGCAACCATTATCACAAGAAGTTCCTTGTCGTAGATTTCGTAGTTTTGTTCCGCTGGGGTCATGCATCTCGAAATGAATGCGATCGGATGCCATAGTCCTTTCTGCTGTTGTGATAGTACCACTCCAATGGCATATCCTGAGGCATCCATTTCAACTCGGAATTTTCCTTCTGTTTGTGGTAGTGCTAGAATGGGTGCTGAGGTTATATGTCGGATCAGTTCTTTGAAAGCGCCTTGTTGCTTGTCTGTCCACTGGAATGTTTTATTTCCAGTCAACTCCGTCAGGGGTTTAGCGACCTTTGCATATCCCTTGATGAATCGTCGGTAAAAGTTCGTGAATCCCAAGAACTTTTGTAGTTCTTTCTTTGTCTTTGGGGTTGGCCAGGATTGTACAGCTGTGATCTTTTCTGGTTCCATTTCTACCTTCCCTTCTCCTATGATGTATCCTAGTACTGGGACTTTTGATGATTCCCAGATGCATTTCGGTCCTTTGATGAATAGGTCGTTCTTGTTCAGTATTTCCATGACTTCTATGGTGTTCTTTTGGAGCTCCTCTCGTGTTCGTCCGATGATTATGATGTCATCCATATAGATTATGCACACTCTCCTTCGTATTTGGTCTTGGAAGAGGCTTGCCATCGTTCGGCTAAAAGTGCCTGGTGCATTGCACTGCCCAAAGTACATGACTGTCGGTTCGAAGAGCCCTCTTGCTGTTAGGAAGGCTGCCTTCCATTCATCTCCTTTCCAGATGTGCACGTTATTGTATCCCCAGATAATATCGATCTTGCTAAAGTACTTTGCTCCTTGTAGTACATTGAGGAGCTTGCTAATGCATGGTAGTGGGAACTTGTCCTTGACCATATATTTGTTTATTTCCCAGTAATCTTAGAAGAGTCATTTGCTTCCATCCTTCTTGTTGCAAAAGAAGCAGGGTGCTGTGTAAGGCGATTTCGATGGGCATATTTTTCCTGTTCCTAATCCTTCTTCGACGAAGGCATCTAGTTCCTCTAGTTCTTTCTGTGTCATCGGATAGACCTTGCTCGGTATTGTTTTGGGTGCATCCTTCATTAAGTTTATTTCATGGTCCCATTCTTTGTGGTCTGGTAAGTGATCAAAGTTCTTCTCCTTGAAGAGGTGTCTGAATCTGATCAGATATGGGGGTATCTGGGTTCCTGTCTTGTCGCTGGCTGTGGTTTTCGCTGGTTCAGCCACCTTCTGTATCTTAATTGTCTGGTGGTTTATTTTGCACGTTTTAGGGCATCTGTCAAAGACAATTTCTCCTGTCCTCCATTTGATTGTTGGGTTGTGGTAGACAAGCCAGTCATGTCCTAGTAGCATGTCGGTTTTTCTGATGTCGAGTACGATGGCTTCCATATGCTCCTTGTGTCCTTTAATGTCGATGTGGACCTCCGCTACTTGGTCTGCTATTTTCTGGCAGTTGGGTGATCCGTCTGCATTTATGATGGGAATCTTCTTGATTCATCATGTCTTCAGTCCTGTTTTCACTACTATTGCAGTATTGATGCAGGTCCTATCTGCTCCGCTATCGACTTCCGGCATTATCGTTGTGGTTCCTTTTCACGTTCGTATTCTTGCTGGTACTGCGAGTTCTTTCCTCTTTGGTGGTTTGTCCCCTTGGATGGTTTTCCTTGGTGCTTCAGATCACTTGGTGGGAATGGTGTATTTCAGAGTATGGGATGATCTACATCTGGTATCGAAGCGAGTCTGTTTCAGTTGTATGGGTCGCGATTTAGCACCTCTTAGTCAGACCCTTCGGCAAAACCCTCCTTGTCAGAGCTTCCTTCATCCTTGTCTTCTTCATCCTCTCCTTCTTCTTTCACTTCTCTGACCCAGGATTTTCCTTTCTTCTTCTTCTTGCAGTTCCATGCATAATGTCTCTTTAAGCCACAATTGAAACATGTGACATTTGCTGCTCCTTTTCATAGTTCTGGGCAGTTTTGTGAGAGGTGTCCTGGTTTATTGCAGTTAAAGCAGTTGTTGCTTTGTACTTTGTCAACTTCCATGGCCTGTCCTGCTCCTCAGCTTGGATTTCCGGTCTTGCACTGATTGCTTGTGAATTCTCCTCTCATCACATTTCTGTGTTCATCAATGTTTCATCCAATCGCTCGAACTGTCTTGATATATTCATCTCCATCTGTTGGAAGTGTGGAGATCAGTGTACGGCTTCTGCTGTTCTTCAGTTTAAGCTCTTCTCGAGTAGGAAACATGGGGCTGTTCCTGTCATTCCTGCTTTCCCTGCAAGGTCTACGAATTCATCCAGAAATTCGTCGATGGGTCGGTTTCCCTGTCTGATATTGAATAGTTTGCTTCCTGCTTGTAATAGTGACATGACATTGCTGAATCATGTCTCTATCTCAGTTATGAAGTCAGCTCATGTGCTTTGGTTGGTAGTGGTGTCAATCTTCTTTGATGCCCAGTGGGCTCCGGGTCTGTTGGTCATTCTAGACAGGACCGCTCCAGTCTTCTGTGTATCCGTGAGGTCTCCATGTGCAGTTATGTAAAGTTTCATCTTCCTCCACCAAATATCGAAGGACGTTCGATCTCCTGTAAAGGATTTCGGGTCAGCGATGATTCCCTTGTATTCTGTCGTCATCCTTTGGGGGGTTTCTTTGTCGTTCTCTTGGTCTTGGTTTTCCTGTTCCTGGATCTGTTGTTCTTGGGTCTGCTGTGCTTGTGCTTGGGCTTGCTGTTCTTGGAGCTGTTTCTGTCTTCGCTCCTCTCTCTGTTCTTTCCAGTAGTCTAGGTCAACTCCTGCGATTCTACAAGCTTGTTCAAAATCAGCCCACTCTGTAGCGGTCGGTCTGTTTGTCTTTGGTAATCCTTTTCGCTCCCTCCACTGATAGTATTCGTCCCAGTCACTGTTGCTTACTTTTGCCACAGTGGTGCGATTCTTTCCTTATGCAGTGCTTCGGCGGATTGATCCTCTGAAGGGGTTCGGCGGTTTCATTCCTATGTATCCTTGACTCTGGTGTTGTTCTCATTGGTTCTGTCATACGCTCTGTGCATCATGCCCTCTCTGTATCAGTATGTCTTCCTCCTATGTTCAGCGATTATAGTTCTCGATCTGTTGTCGCCTAAAGTCTCGGGCTTGTGTTCGTTCTTCTCTCATTTTCTTGCGGATGGGTTCGTCCTCTTCTTCGGCAAGAAGATTCTGCTCTGACCATAGCTCTTCTGGGCTTATCCTGTATTCTCCTTCTAGGAAGAGTTCTGCAATGAGTTGTGCTGCTCCTTCGCTGAGGATCTCAGCAGGCTCATCTGTGGTGGTGAAGGCAAACTCTCTCAGAAATGCCTGTTCTTCGTCATCGCTACTTGGTGTAGGCGTGCGCTCTCTCTTTTATTTGTTTGGATTGCTGGTGTCTCTGCAGGTGGTGTGGACTGTCTCTGTGAATGGCATGGACTGCAATGTCTGGTCTACTTCTCTGAGCCAAGTGCTCTCATCATTTGTGCTAGTGCTCACTGGGTTGGTGACTGCTTGTTATCGAATGTTGATCAGGTCTTTGATAAAGTGTGATGTGGTATATGTGTGAGTCTGAGCGAGTCTCAACAAGGCTTAATATCTTATTAGGCTAGATGAATCTCAAAAGGACTTGGGCAGACTAAGTGCGAGAGTGGTCTTGAGACGATGGCAAAAGGAATATTAAGCCTAGCATTACTGGTACATCTGGGAGTTGTTAGGCTAGACGAATCTCAGAAGGACTCGGGCAGACTAAATGCAAGAGTGGTCTTGAGATGATGGCAAAAGGAATATTAAGCCTAGCACTACTGGTACATCTGAGAGTCCTTATATACATTACAGTACTCAAGCATGGACCATGGGCTGTGCAATGCTGTGGACTGCGGATGAGTAAGACTGGAAGGAGATGACTCAGGATGACTAGGGAAGTGGGATGACTCGATGGCTGCATGCTGCACAGCATGACGGGGGAGATAAGGGATGTGGAAGGATAAGATAAGAAAATGAATGGTCCTTTGGGCGACGTCTGTAACAGGTAGGGCTCTCCGAAGATTATCCTAGCACAGCCTTTTAATGCTTGATTTGGACAGAGTTGGACTCAATGTTACTCTTAGTCCTATCATATGTCCAAGTACTATGAGCAATAACCTCTGACAGAGACTGAAATATAGGTTAGCACAGGGTGGGGAGTAGTGGTTGAAGATTGAAATGTTAGTAACAATAGAGTGAAGAGGTATAGCGATGCAGCAGATTCCTTTGGTTGCATGGCACTCGAGGCCATTGGGCAATGAAGAAAGGGCAGCAAAGAAAGTAAGAGTAGTGAGGTGTGCAAGGGTTAGCTTCAAGCTTTTGCTACGCAAAACTAATTCTGCATGCAGGTCACTCTAACTAATCAGAGATGAGAGGCAGGGATAAGAATGCTATTACTAGCCAGCTCAAAGCTGGATTCTACTATACATGATTTAACTATTTATATATTACAATACCCAAGCACAGACCATGACTATGCTATCCTCATGTTATGTGCAGCCCTCTACCCTAAGTTGAATGAGTAAGGATCCTGCTGTGCTCCTCATAGTGTCCTGCAGATGCTGCATAATAATCCTACACCCTAGTCAGCACTGACGCATTGTTGTTATAGGGTTGTTTTGAGTTGTCACATTACATCCTGTGTATTGCATCGCACTTTGTGTGATGTATTCATCATGTGATTCTTGAGTCATGTGCCCATCATTAAGATAACAATAAGTCTGGAAATCATAACATCACTGAAAAGTGAGTCTAGCCTGGTACAAATCATTTAATTTTGCTGACCTTTGGGCAGGAACTTTGCTATGAAGGAATGACTCGACAAGAATCCCAGTGGCCTCAAAAGTGATTTTGATGTGTTTTATAAAACTTTGTCTGCCACAGCGAAAAAGATCAGTCCTTCATGGAGTCCTTGTGAATAGTATTAATTCAGAATAAAGGTCTACAACGAGCGTGCTAAAACAGCAGTGAGCTCTGACCAGCTAAATGTCATTGATTCTGACCAAATTTCATTCAATATAGCAAAAAGTCACAAATGTGGTGAAGAAACAGAAGTAGGAAATTGAGGTGAGTAACTTGCATGCAGCTCTTTCATATTGCCCAGCACTGACCAAGTCTCTGTTATTAGCATTTCCATCTGCATGTGCCAGTCATGCTGGCCATCGCTTTGCTGCATCACAACCTCACTCATCTGCTCACCATCACCATTGCGTTCTCCATCACCTCTTCTCCATCAGTCATGTACTCCAGACGACTTAGGTGTGTTTTCTCTTTTCTGCTATTCTCTCTTGTTTTCTTTTGTATTCTCTGTAATTATAATATGTATTAATATGTGACAAATAAAATGAGCTGTCTTCTATAATGAAAAATTGAGTGATATTAAAATATCAGACAATAGACCAGAATGCAAATGAAATGCACAGCTGGACAGCCTTGTCATATATTGTGAGGTATTTCTACAAATTAGCTATATCTCAACAGGAGAAAATGTATGGTAATATCTGACAATGTATTAAATGGTCGGTTTTAAGGATTTTTTATATTAGGAGGTAGCTAATACAATACAATACATACAAATTCACCCTAATTTCCGGGTTTCTGACTGGGGTTCAGGGTGCAGCTAAAGTAGACCTCGTCCAGTTTCGACCACTTCACATGGTGTGACTGCTGTGACATAGCTGACATAATGCCCTGCAATGAACACCATCCAGCGCATAATCTCAGACGTTCTGTTGTAGTTAGGGCTCGTCAAAGCTAGCCAATATATTTTGAGGGATAACATGATGCCCATGATATTGTTTACAAGACCAAGCAGCCTCTTTACCATCTAAACCCATGTGATATGCATGTGTGAAGCGGATAGCACGATACGAATACCTAAGATGATGTTAGGGCCCTTTCCATGTCACCACTTTTTGAAGAATAGTCTCTCACTGACGTATTTTGGTGATTGTGATAAAGCCCAGTGCAGACTCGATGTTTATCTGGAGATCTTGCTCTCGTGATGATGGGGGAAACTCTCAATATTTGCGCTTTGCATATCCCCAGCACTGCTCGATTGGGTTTAGCTCACAATGGAATTTTGGCAAATATGTGAGGCGAAAGCCATGTTTGCGACAGTGAGATTCCAAGATTGATGGGACGTTGATGAAGTCAGGCTGGTTATAAAGTACCCGACGGCAGCAACAATTCATCGCTCCAGATTTGCACTTGAACTTCAGACATTGAGCTTTCAATTGAGACTCTTCGACGAGGCCTCGTTCTTGAAGGATGACAGCCATTCCCTTGAACGTGCCATCAGGAAAATACAAGCATTGTGGCATCCCATCAGCAAAGGTGGCATCGTCCATGCGTAACACTTGTGTCTGGAGTTTCTTTGTCAGTTTTCCGTCCTTGTCCAGAACAAACATCAGGTTACCATTCTCATCGAGCACTGTTACTTTTGGTCCCCAGTTTTTGGTCCCTTTGGGCATGTTGGTGGCTGAAAGCGCTGTCTCACTGTGTTTTATGTGTGTCGTAGCATTGTCAAAGACAAAAACATGCTCGTCTTGTGCATAATGCTTTTGAAGAATATCCATGGCATGTATTGCTTGTTTGCAAATATCTATATTATTGAAATAGCCTTCACGGTTTTTCCCTGGTTTAAAGTAAACCTGAGCACGTTCGGACTGATCAGGCGATGCCAACCAGCCATAATCAGCTGAAATGAAATCTGCCACCATCAAGGTCGCCCCTTCTCCCTTGGGACGTGGAACTGCCTTCTCACTCTTGTGGACCCAGCAAAGTTTCCTCCGGTCATGAGCATAGAAGATGGATTCATCATGAAACCAGACCACGACGCACCGAACAGATGGTGGGGGAGATGCAGCAATGTCTTCCTGTTCGAAGTCATCCTTCCATTGCCTCGTTTGTGCATCCAAACTCATTCAGAAGGGAAAAAGACTTCCTGGCAATATCGGACAACATCTTCACATTCATGACCATCAATGTATTGCCTACTTGGAGCCATTATCCAATGGTATCCTAGCCTGGCCATCCAGCACTGGCCTGTCACAAGGCTGATCTTCTTCTTTAGATTGAATTTCGCCATGTTTGTGGGGTCATGGCAAAAGTCCAAGATGTCCTTTGCACGAACATATGGTCCTATGCCTTGCAAGTGGAGTCCAACAGCCTGTGCGAAATCCTCATCGCAGTCAATTTTCGATTGCGTTCAACCATATTTGCTAAAAGGCAATTTTGTGTGATCCTTCAGAAATGCATGCATCCAACTACGCAGTTTTTTCGCATGGTAAGCACTGTGCTCATGGTCTCGGGCCGTTTCCAAGGATGCCTTCATCCACCCAGTCATCTCGTATCCCTCGATATATTTCCATAAGAAGCGCCTCATGGTGACTAGCCGGCTGTGAGTGATCACATCGAAGTTATGATGCACATGACCGGAACCAGTTTTTCGTTTGGGCTCCAGGAGTTTGATGAGGTCCATATGGGCACCTCTTGCATCTTCAAGTGAAGGGGCAAACATGAACTCTCTCATGTTCTCGGGATGTGACTCATTCCCCAAACTCGACCCCGACGTGCTGCTGTTGTCATCTGGAGTGGGGTCTGGTCCATGGTCCGACTCCTCGGCTCACGTTTGACTGTTCCCATCAGTTCCATCAGCCATTGCAGGGTCAACAGCTCGGTCTATTTCGGGGCCAACGTTTGACAGATCACGGAAAATCTTTTCGTTTGGGCTCCTCATGGTCCTGGATTCTTCACTCGTATGGACGGGCACGTCATGGCAGGGTTTCTGTGGTGTTGATTAGCACGTCGCGATGCGTCAACTTGAAAAAAAGCCTCACATTGCCTTTGATGTGAGTTTTCTTTGCTTTGGAAATTGAAGGACGGAAGGCTGGAGCCCATGGGACTTTCAGATTATTGAGACGGACCTGCTTGGCGAGGCGAGGCATCGGTATACGTGCTAGTTGCAAGAAGTAGGCACATAGAAAAACCGACCTAATCCGGTAACCCTAATGTATTTCGTGTACTTCTCCCTCATTTCGTCGAAATTTACAAATCGAAGATCGACAAGTCTTAGTAAAATACCTCTCCTACAATCTCTCGATCCCCGATTTGCAGGAAATGGCCTGAAAAAAAAGCCTTATGCAGATTTCTCCAATTGTCACGCAAAAGTAACGTTTTTGGTCATGTGATGTGGTCGGCACTGGACGAGGTCTACCTTAGTACCCCGGCAACTCAACATTGCCCAGCGCGCCCTCAAGTCTCCCAGCCTCCGGCTCCACCTTCCTCACCCAAGCATCTACCAGCCCGGCCCACACAAATGAGCCCAGGCCGGGCTGGTTCCCCCTCCCCGCCTCCACAGTCTCCACCTTTGACTCCACCTCTGGAGCAGGTGTTTCCGTCATATTCGCTGATTTCGTTATCGCCACCTGTGTCGCGGAGCACAACACCCAAGTCCGATGAGAAGATCTTGTTCCCGCATCCGAAGGGTGATTCTTTCTGGGACCTCCATCGGACCTCCATCCCCAACAATGATGATTGGAGAGATTAGTTGTTTTGCCCACGATGAGCGTCAAGCAATTGTCAGATCGTTGTATAAGTTTAGGATGTGCACATTGCCTCTCAGCGAAATGAATATACACGGAGGAGTCATGTAAGAATGATGGAGAAATTAGGGAAATAAGAAGGATGCGATACCATATTATCTTATCGATCTTGTTTATGCTGGCTGGTTTCTTATATTTGATCCCTTCTTCCGCCCCCTCTATATGCCTTGCCACCGGTTCCAGTCTGCCTGTCTCTGCACCGTCCGCAGTCCTCACGGCAGCCTACTCTAGCCGCGTTCTCTATCGTGGCGCATCTTCGTGGTGACTTTTTTGAACATGCGTCAGGGCGGTGGATGTGTCTAATACCCGTTATTCTATGCGGAATATGCCTATAATCTAAGAACGAATGTTCTGGCGTCAGATGTTGAGACGGGGGGTAGACATCCATAGGTCGGTACAAACAACGTAGAAACCCTGGACGACCGTTCACAATGCTTTAGCACCACCGAGAAAGAGTCGAGCACAATACTTGCCTGGTCTCCAAAATGCGTGTCCAAATGTGTGAGCCCTTTGCCTCTGGCCTACTGTTTGGTTGAGAGAGACATTGCGCTTGGTGTCTCTGGTGCATTCAGATCCAGATGTGGAACAATTCTTGCGCATTGGGCTGCCGTTGGCTTTCCCTTAGAAAGGCAAAGGAATGGCAGTCGGATTTGAGGCCCGTGAGGTCGCTCTTGAGAGTCCGTGTCGGCCGAAAGGTCGTGGGGTGATCGAGAATGAAAAAAAAAAAGAAAGAAAAAAATCAATTTGAATGCGCTGTGGAACAAGAACGAATGCGTTCTTATTGGGGAAGTGCATAGCGCACTCTGTCCAAGTCGTCGATTGTTGGGAATGACTGCATGGCTGGGAAGTGATGAGAATGTGGAATAAAAGATGTCAATAAATGCATAGCAATGCCACAGGCCCTGCTTGGAGTAGTCGAATTCAGCTACTTACACTGCCCGTAATCCAACGAGCCTAGCTTGCTCTAGGCCTTCCTTCAACGTTCAGGACACCACGCGAAATCATTTAACGATGCAACGGCCGTCGTTCCGTCATAATTCATGCTCGAACTATGGTCGGACCATGGTCGTCATAGTGCCCAGAATCGACAGATCCATTGAACCGTTGAGTCGACTAGGATACAACACGTGGAGCCTTTCGAATACTGTCCAGGTGCTCCGAAGTCGGGATGCCACTGATCTACGAAAGAGACCTCCTAAAACGTCATGTGGTGAGAGAAACAACGATGGACTTACTTTTGTAACTCACGATCTGCCATCCGCATGACGAAGTCGCTGAATGGAGCGCTCTTGCAGCGCTGGTGGTCGAAGAAATGCTCGAGCTGCTTTGTGGGGTCGCACTGGCCATGTAAGGCAGGCGAGAGAGAATGTGGTATGTTTGCCGGTGGCGGCGGCTTGATAGGTTCGGTGCGGTGGCGAACCATCACGAACAGAGATTGCGTCCAACCATCACCTAGCTGCCAGGTGAACTCCATTATGTGACATTGGCGGACCCCATGGTCTGGCTCGCGTTTTCTGCCACGAAACTCTCACGTTGAAGCAAGCAATGAAGGACTGGAAGACACTCACAGGGGGAGGCCCGCCGTGTCCTGTCGTGTTCGACTTCAATGATGAAGTTGGACGCCAGAACAGAGAGAAGTGGACGAGTCTCTCGAGGTGCGACGGGACATGATCGGCTTCAGACCGGAGGGCTGGGTGTCCACCGAGGGCTACGGGGAAGCCGTGGCATGCAGCAAGAGGGTGGCTGACTCAGGAGGAACGGGCTGAGGTCGCGGTGCACTGGTCCTTGGACAACATGTAATGAACTGATACACACGTTGTGCTCACGTCAGGTCTTCCGAGATAGAAAGTCTGACTGACCTCAGTTCATCGGAGGCCTCAGCGTTGGACTTTGTTCCGTTGGTGAGCGATCTTGTTGTTAGGTCGGTGTGACATCTAACACCTAAAACGCATCAAAGCCCCTTCATATCACTCGATTATGCTGATGAGGGAAAAGTTATAAAAGCACAACAAAATCTCGGGAGTGTGGCTCAAGTCAACGAAAGCTGGCCTTTCTATCCTTCAGGCCAAAAAAAAACCGAGTGCATTCCTTGACATGCATTTAGCAGTCCTACTCTTCCTCACTGGCGTTGCGTCCGCCTATCCCTTGAAGCCCACGCAAGAAAGTCAACTCATCCCACGAGACCAGCCGCAACCACAGTAAGCAACTATGCTTTCCATAATGCCTCTCACATTCACCCGTTTCTGTCAACGTTTAGTTGCCTCTGCGCCGTGAAAGGCGAGAAACCAGTTGTCGCATTCACAAAGCCCATGTGGATGGGTGTATGTGCGCGCAAGCCGGGTGCGGTAGGGTTCCTTCTAGAAACCTCCATGTGTTTGAAAGAATTCAGGAAGTCGTGGAGGAACAATAAAGAGGAACCCTCCACGTGTGTATTCCCCGTGGGACGAACACTTGGCGTGAAGGGTTTCTGCTTCGTTCTTAAAAGCGTAGCGAATCCCCGGGCGGATACAAATACACGGCGGCCACCTCCGCATCCGCCTTCCTCACACGGTCCTATTCATCCCAGTACAGCTCATCCCCCGGCAAATCCACCGCACCCAGCCGCTCCTCAAAACTCCCAGCATCCGCCAACGCTGAAGAATGACTTCCCCACGGAGATAAGCCCACATTCTAACTTGACGTACCCTATTGCCTGAACAACGATAATTTGCACGAGGAATGCGCGACGAAACCACGGGCTTTACGGATTGGAGAAATAGGGGAGTTTTTGTGATTGTCATGTCATTTAGAATGGGTGCATTGCGTCCTAATGAAATGAATATACGTGGGGAGTTATGTAAGAATGACGGAATACAGCAATAATAAAAACTTCAGTGCGTGCACGCCATTCCTCTCGTTCAACGATGTCGGCATTTGCAAGAACGCTGTTGCGGCCGACGATCCCTTCAAGTCTGCTGAGATCCTTAAGATGGGCGCACTTGTGTATCGAGACTGGCGTGCAGGACATTATAAACGATGTAGTCGATCCCTTCGCTAGAGGTGCTCTCCAAGATCTCTAAAGACGGCAGGGAAGGAGGGTTGGAAGGAGGGTTGGAAGGATGTGATGAAGGTTGACCATCACTCCACATGGCCACGGAGTACATACCTAGCGACCGATTGATGAACTTGCTCTCTTCACCAAAAACTCCTCGTACGGATCCGACAACCGCCCCGTGGTGACCCACTCCTTCAGCATCGCCACGTACGGCGTCCCAGCCGCTTTGAGGAGAGTTCCGTATATTGTGTTGGCGGTCGGATCGCCAGCCATGTTCAGCTTCCTCTCGTATATGATCGTCAGCACCTCGCCGCCCTTCACTGGAATGCCGCTTCCGCCCGCCATGCCCAGTTCGGTCTTTCCGATCTCTGACAGCACCGCTTTGAGGTTGGCGCCTCCGAGACTGAGCGCTTCATTTCGCTCTTCCTCCTCTGGATCGACTTCTGATGAAGACGAGGATGAGGAGTCGCCGGTCGGGTCGTCCGCAGTCGCTAGCTCGAGGACCAGCTGGTAAATGAGCGAGAGCGTGTGTATGGTCGGATGGACGTAGAACCAAAGCTTTTGGAGAGTGAACCGCGGAGATGTGTTGAAAGCATGTTCCAATTGCGATAAGAGCGTCTGATAATTCTATGGAATTTAGGGTGTCATTTTTGTATCAGTCCGCGATGAAATCATACAACAAAGCGCACCTTTAACATGTCTCTCATTGCTGCACATAAAGCGTGATTGACGAGACCATAGTCCAGAAGACTTCTATGCTCGATAAACGCGTAGATGGCTGTATAATACGTTCCGAGTGGCAAAATACGCTCCACCAAATCACGCAAGGAAGTATCTAAAGACCAAAAGGATTCAACATGGTAGGATGCCGAACATGCAAAATACACGGACCCAAAGACGGCGACGCAACAAATCGAATACCCTGGAGAGGATCGTCGTCCTCCCGGGAATAGTCGGGGTGGTATGTGAGATGGTTTCCTTCTATTCCCTAGCAAGTCAAAGGCGGACTTTGTTTCATTGCGCCGAATAATGTCAGGAAAGCATACCGCATACCATAAGAACGAATAACAAGTCTTCCAAAATCATGCCTTCTTGTATCTCAAGCGGAACGCGGTCCAACGGTTCCTGCTTTTCCTTGCCCTTTGACTTGGGCGGAAGACCGACAGAGCTCACTCGAGAATTGAGCGGCGCGCGGACGAAGGACGTTTCTTCGATAAAGGATGAGTCTCTGCGGTCTTGAAAGAGTGTTATTTCGTATTATCGTACGAGAAAAAGTCCAGGGAGGTGCGTACTAGGTTGGCCATCGCGCGAAGAGTGTCCGCGCATATCGTATTCATCGTCAATGTCCCCGTTAGTCTGCCTGTTCCTCCGTACCGACGCGATCGTCCCAGCAATCTCATTAGATGCAGATTCACCATTGAGCAAAACGCGTTCCGGTAAAGTTCAGACCACAGACTCACTTTGGTGTACTCCTTTGCTGACAGCGTCAGGTTTTTCTTCCGTGATCCCGTGCGCGTCCGTGGGGTATAAGGATCCATTGCTGTGGGTTAGAGAGATATAACGTGTACTTGTGGTGGATAAATGGTGCAACGCGCTCGGAGCACGCAGCGCTCAACCTGAGTCTGTGGATGGAGCGTAAGAAATGAAATGGTTTGCCTTATCGGGCAGGCGCAACCATTCTTCTCTCATACATAGACTTTTTGCTCGCGAGGATCGTCGTAACGCTCTTGTGTCTCTTCTTTATACTTAGATGTTTGGATCTTGGCTCATGCGTTCATGAAGATGCTCATGAGCCGACCTACATTCAGAGCGTAGTCCCTTTGACGCGCGAGGACGTGATCTACCAAGATTCTGCAACGCATGCGGGCTTTCGAATCATCGGCCCTGGAGTCACAGATGGCGCTCCTTTCACAATTTCAAGAGACTGAGGCTATGGTCCTAAACAGCGTTCTCTGAACTCCGCTTTGCCCAATCAGCGTACCATGTGCATTTGTGCTCTCTAAGGTGAGATTGTATTCTCTAGCATAACCTTGAAGAATATGTTACATCTGCATTCGGACGACCAATCATCAGCGTTGGCCCAAAAAGCACAGTGTATTTATGGCGTGATACGCGAGAGCAAGGGATCTGTGGCAAAACAGCATTCCGAGGCTGGCACACCTTCGGACCGGACGGTCGCGGTTAAGCCTCGATATACCATTGGATGGTGACATCGAGATCTTTTGCAGTGAAGGTTCGGTCGACCGTTGTCGTAGTTCTAACGCGTAAGAAGGGAAGTGCACAGGTACCTGCACCAGCACCGTCGGATCACATCGAGCACCTGAACCCCTATCTCTGCACCGCATCAGCACTGATCGCCAGGGCCCCTAGTCATCTCCGTATCTACCATCTCGATTCTCGACCTCCAGCTGAGCAATGTCATGAAAAACACGGAGGAGCACAATGAACTCCATTATGCGACATTGGCGGACCCCATAGGCATGTTCCGCCTCTGCCTTTTCCGCCACACCAGTAACCCGCCACCCGTGGGAGGGGCGAAACGCTCGCGTTGAAGGCTGCGTTGATACAAGCAACGAAGGGCTGGAAGACACTCACAGAGGGAGGCCCGCCGTGTCCTGTCGTGTTCGACCCCGATGAGGTATGTAAGACGATGAAGTTGGATGCAGAACAGAGAGAAGCGGACCAGTCTCTAGAGGCGTGATGGGACGTGATCGACTTTGGGCTAGAGGGCTGGGCGCCCGCGGATCACTACGAGGCATGCACCAAGCCCGAGTCGGAGGACGGACGGGCTCAGGTCACGGTGCACTGGCCCTTGGTCAACATGGACGAAGAGGAATACATATAACGAATTGAACTGAAGACCCCGGCTAAGGGATTTCGCTAGATCTTATCTGCTGTACTTATAGCCTGCCGGCCCCCCGTAAAAACCCCCAGTCTCCATCCTATCCCGCTGAAATAATATAAGCAGACAGGCATCCTCATTTCCGATGGCACTCGTCTGTCATCCTTCGAGCTAACTGTGGCGTGTGGCACTACTGGTAATCTGTACCAGAAGTCGACGTCAGGTCATCCTTCGATCTTAGCCGGAGCGCTGCGTCCTCACAGCCAGTCCATGTCCTCAGACCTAAGTCTGATCGACCTCAGTTCATCGGAGGCCTCAGGGATAGACATTCTTCCGTTCAACGTAGCGACCTCGTTGTTAGGTCGATGTAACATCTAACAGCTATATAACACATCAAGGCCTCTCATATCACTCGTTCACAGTGACGATGAACACGTTATAAATGCGCAACCAAACTCGATAGTGTTGCTCAAGGCAGGGAAAGCCGGTTCTTTCTATCCTTCAGGAAAAAAAAACAAGCACATTCCTTGACATGCATTTAGCAGTCCTACTCTTCCTCACTGGCGTTGCGTCCGCCTATCCCTTGAAGCCCGTGCGAGAAAGTCAACTCGTCCCGCGAGACCTGCCGCAACCACAGTAAGCAACTATGCTTTCCATAATGCCTCTGAAGATCACCTATTTCTCTCAACGTTTAGTTGTTTCCGGCCCGTGGGAACTGAGAAACCGGTCCTTATAGCCTCAAAGCCCATGTGGATGGTTAACTGTGCGGCAAAGCTGGGTGCGGTAGGGTTCCTTAAAAAACCCCCCATCCCTTTGGGAGCCTTTAGGAACTCGTGGGAGAACAAGGAAGGCGAACCCCCAGAGTGTGTGTTCCCCGAGGGAGGAGACAATTTCGAGTTGGGTTACTGCTTCGTTCTTAAAAGTATAGCGCGCACACTTGTCCCCCGGCCTGCTCAAGGCGATACTGCGCAGCCATCTCCGCATCCGCCTTCCTCACACGGTCCAAATCATCCCAGTGCAGCTCATCCCCCGGCAAATCCACCGCACTCATCCGCTCCTCAAAATTCCCAGCACCCACCTCCTCAAGCTCCACATCGACCAGCCTCGACAAATTCTAGCAAAGACTTCCCCATGGCGACAAGCGAAGATTCTGGCTTGACGTACCCGTTTTCTGGACAACAATATCCACATCGATCAGCCTCGACAAATTCTAGCAAAGACTTCCCCACGGCGACGAGCAAACATTCTGGCGTGACGTACCCGTTTGCTGGATGACAATAATTTGCACGAGGAATGCGCGACGAAACCACGGGTTTTACGGATTGGAGAAATAGGGGAGTTTTGCGATTGTCATGTCATTGAGCTTAGAATGGGTGCATTGCCAGTGAAATGAATATATGTGGGGAGTCATGTAGGCAATAATAAAAACTTCAGTGCGCGCACGCCATTCCTCTCGTTCGACGATGTCGCCGTTTGCAAGAACGCTGTTCGGCCGACGATCCCTTCACGTCTGCTGAGGTCCTTAAGATAGGCTCACTTGTGCATCGAGACTGGCGTGCAGGACATTATAAACGACGTAGTCGGTCCCTTCGCGAGAGGTATTCTCCAATATCTCCAAAGACGGGAGGAAACATGTGGTAAAGTTCGATCATCACTCCACATGGCCACGGAACGCCTTGAATATTTCCTAGGCTAACTTGGACGTCAGGTCCCGGCCAAACAGCTCGATAAAGGTTGGTTTACCCATAGTATAAGGATCGCTGTTCCACCATATATGCCATTGCTCGGCGTCTAAGCCGCTGCTGTAATCACATTCACACTGCCAGAAAACGTCAGCTGCAGCATCGACCGTACCTCTCTCTGCTCTGCTCTTTCACAATGCAAACTGCCAGAGATGACCTCGCACCCCCCAAGGACGATCCATACACGCCGGAGGAGCTAAAGAAATACGACGGATCGAACCCCGATCTGCCGATATACCTAGCTATCAAAGGTAGATAACAGCACGATCGCCACTCCCGAGCGTTCTCTATGACTGGCCCGATGAGCTGACGATCACGCTTGAAAGGCACCATCTTCGACGTCACACGAAAGGCCGACAGCTATGGCCCCGGAAAGTCATACAACATCTTTGCTGGGAAGGACGGATCGAAGGGTCTGGGCAAGTCCAGTCTGAAGCCAGAAGATGCGGTCGCAGACTACAGTGATCTGGATGAGAGCGAGCGCCGAGTCCTTGACGAGTGGTACAACTTCTTCTCGTGAGTGGGTCTGATTCTGCTGTCGCGTTTGAAGTGCTTATCGGTCCGTCATCACCTCCAGCCAACGCTACAACGTCGTCGGCAAAGTCGTGGAGTCTACCGCGACCTCCATGCCTACAGAGTCGAAGCCTACTAGCTCCTAATGATACCTATCCGTATTTTATGAACACAACCGGAAATCGCTCTGTACGATTACTGAATTGGATTTGCTCTCACCCTCCCTCGAGCCCGCTATCGTCCCTGTTGCTGTGTCGTTAAGATTGACATCTACAGTTCTTCAATGATAGTTCTGGCTACTCTCGAAAGCTCATCATCGACGAGGAAATTGGCGACCTACATCGTTAACTCGCGAATATCTTTACAACGGAGCGTGCGGACGACACGGATGGTTGGTTACAATGGAGTGTAGTTGAGAAAGACATCTCATCAATTCGAAGGGTCCCAACAGCAAATGGCGTTGCAGAGATAATGGAGATAGTCACTCCATGGCACGTATTGAATTCAACTCCTCAGTCTGCTTTTGATATATGTTATCATCTGTATTCGCTGAGAGCTCCTTTCGGTCATGCATTTGACAGAACGAAACGCCTATTAGAGAGCTGGCCTTTTCCACCATTCAAAGACTCAAGACAGCCACTCTATCTGAATCCACCATCATGCATTCCTTCTTTTCCTTGCCTGCATTGCATTCGCTTACCCGATGCTAAGAACTGAACACTCGGAAAAGCCTGAACGGTAAGGCACATCCCTTTGTGCGTCTTACGTCCATGTGCCGCTCAGCTGTTCTAGCTGCGTTAACGAGTAACGTCTGAGCCCACTGCCTTACCGCCAGTTCCAGTCTGGCTGTCTCTGCACTGTCCTAGCTCCTCACCGCAGCCCGCCCTAGCTCCATCGCCACCCCGACCCGTTAGCCTCCACTTCGCGTGTTCTCTCATGGCGCATCTTCGTGGCAACTTTTTTTTTTTTTTTGAATATACGTCAGGGCGGTGGATGTAAGTTTAATACGTGTTATTCTATGCGGTATATTCATGTAATCTAATATGCTCAGCTTCAACGATGACCTTCGCCACGCAGAGCGCAGACGATGAAGGTCGATGAGCGGAGTCGACTGGCAGCAGTGGAGTTCGTCGATCGGATTCTTGATGATATCGTCTGCATAGAAAAACTAGCCGAGGGTAGGTTTAACGTACTTTCATCATTACCATGCGCAGTGGCCTCCGAACGGCAGGACGTACCTGGCTAGGATTCCCAAGTGCTTCGACGGCGGCTCCGTTCACATTATCACGAGAATGAGGCTATGTCCCTAAACAGCGCTCTCCAAACTCCGGTTCGTCCAATCTGCGTAGCATGTGCACTTGTGCTCTCTAAGAGGTGAGACTGTGCTTTCTATCATAACGCTATTTGTTACATCTGCATTCGGACGACCAATCATCAGCGTAGGCCCAAGAAGCGCAGCGTATTCATGGCGTGATACACGAGAGCGAGGGATCTCTGGCAAAACGGAATTCCGAGGTTTGCGCACCTTCGGACCGGACAGTCGCGGTTAAGCCTCGATATACCATTGGATGGCGACATGATGTCGCCGTGTCAGTTTGCGGTAAAGAGCAAATGTTTATTGATTGTCGTCTCGCTAAACGCGGCGCGAAATTCCGGAGGAGATAAGGCCGACAGTCTGTGATTTTACTTGAAGGGTTTACGGAGGCGCTATTCACCGATGATAAGATGAACCTCGCCCAAGTTTTACGGTCTGAATAAGTGACGGATGGTGTTCTCTGTTTCTCGCGTCGCAATCAAACGCAGTCGAGGTGTCGAGGAAAACATCCACCGCCAAAAAGTCTTTTGATAAGATGTCATATGCCTAAATTTAGCAAGGTCGGCACGTGGACCGAAAAGATTTTTTAATGACTATAATTCCGTGACCATCTCGAGTTTCAACTCCGGTCGTAAAAAAGAGCTCAACCGGCCAACCCTTGTTCTGACTCGAATC
This sequence comes from Macrocybe gigantea, assembly GCA_011319805.1. NCBI lineage: Eukaryota > Fungi > Basidiomycota > Agaricomycetes > Agaricales > Callistosporiaceae > Macrocybe > Macrocybe gigantea. The sequence goes on from SJRY01000143.1 coordinate 47,594, forward strand.
CTCCTTCGCAGCCAGCACTCGCCCCCAGCTTACCGCCTGTAATGCAGGTGTATCGCGGACACGGTGGGTGATCAGCGTACATGTCCCAGGTGGGAACGGTCTAGAGCTGACAAGACTCCATCGGGCGCTGACAGCGATCTTGGCGAGGTCCTTGGCCCAGGCCAGGCGGCATCTCGTCGCTCCGTCGCGCTCCTCAGGTCGGTTCTTCTTGCGGACAGTATCGACGGAACCCGCTCAATCCAGTGCCGAACCTATCGTAACGGTACGTCCTTGTGCCATTTGGTGCCGACGGAATGACGTTCATCCTAGTTGCTCTGTTCTTGACAGACGACCGCTCAGCCGCTGGTCTACCCACGACAATCGAGATGGCGCGGCTTTCTTCAGAGTATTGGGCGCACAACGCTGATCGTCCTCATCGGTGGTGGCGGAGCGTTTTACTACATCTCGCAACGAGAGCGGTCGCCGGGTCCGCAAATGCCTTATGACCCCTCCAAGAAGACGATTGTGGTCCTCGGAAGTGGGTGGGGTGCAACCAGCCTTTTGAAAGTCATCGACACGACGGAATACAACGTCGTACGTCCGTTCCTCCGACCGGACTTTTTCATTATTCAAGACGTTATTTTTATCTCAGGTCGTCATAAGCCCGAAGAACTTTTTCCTTTTCACTCCCTTACTTCCCAGTGTTGCCGTGGGCACCCTGACATCGCGGTCCATCATACAACCTACTCGATACATTACGCGACACAAAAAGCGGGCAGTGTCGGTTATTGAGGCTGACGCTCAGGGAGTTGACGTATGTCTCGGTTTGCCGCCGGATCTTCCGCATTCCATTAACCCAACTCTCAGCCTGTGAAGAAGATGGTCACGTTTAAAGGTGAGACATGAGACGCGCTTATCACGTGCTCACTTTTCAATGTTTCATTCCCGCAGACAGTTCAGAGATTAAAGGCACCGTATCGACGACGACGATTCCTTATGATTACCTCGTATTCGCCGTCGGGGCTGAAGTTCAGACCTTCAACATTCCTGGTGTCAAAGAGAACGCCTGTTTCATGAAAGAGTTGGCCGATGCAGACAAGGTGATATGCTTCCGGAATCTCGGACCTCCATAGATTAACTGACGCGATTATCACGTTCAGATGCAAAGCCGGTTTATGGACTGTGGGTGCCGTTGCTTTATCAGACTTCATCATCTTCGCTCATGATTCGCCAGGCATGGAAACTGCTGCTTTCCCGGGTCAGTCCGATGAGGAGATAGACCGACTGTTGCATATGGTTAGCACTATCATCGCCCGCTTACCGCATTTGATTCCCAACGTCAGTACAGGTTGTCGTCGGTGGTGGCCCGACGGGTGTTGAATTGAGGTCAGTCGTCCGCCTCGCTGCGAAAAATTTTTACTAACCTTTTTTTCATAGTGGTGAACTCCACGATTTCCTCGAGGTATTCCATCGCTTGAATGAGATGGTCAGCGGTAATGCTGATCTTTATTTAGGATGATCTCAAGGCGTGGTATCCAGAATTAGCCGGCCGGGTCCGCATCACTCTTGTGGAAGCTCTTCCCTCCGTACTCCCCACTTTTAGCAAACAGCTCATCGAGTACACGGAGTCGACTTTCAAGGAGAGTAAGATTGAAATCCTGACCAAAACTATGGTTAAGGAGGTAAGCCTTTGCTCTATTCTGACCAGAAGTCATCGAATCAATCACAATTTCAGGTCAAGGGAAGGAGTGTTGTGCTCCAGATGCCGGACAAGTCTATCAAAGAAGTTCCTTGTGGATTGGTCGTTTGGGCTGCCGTGAGTTGGCTTAGCCGTCACCTTGTGACATTTTGAAATACAAAAACACGCGTATAGGGAAACAAGACAAGGCAAGTGACCCAAGATCTCATGAACAAACTTCCAGAACACCAAAAGAACAAGCGCGGCATCACCGTTGACGGTTAGTGTCCTTCCCATCGTCGTTGTCTTGCAAGACCAACAGAGCATCGCTGTTGAACAGAATATTTGAGAATGGAAGGCACAAATGGCAGCATATACGCCGTCGGCGACTGCACAGCAACACAATACGCTCCGACCGCGCAAGTTGCGTCGCAAGAAGGCGCCTACCTCGCCCGGATGTTCGCCCAGCTGGCCAAGAAAGAGCGGGCAGAGCAGAAACTCGCTGCGCTCCAGACGGAGCTGGCGGAGGCCAAAGACGAGGAGAGCATAAACAGAATAAAGGAGGAGATGGTCTCGGCCCAGAGGCAGTTCGCCAAGGTCAAGATCACGCCGTTCCATTATTCGCACCAGGGATCCCTTGCGTACGTTGACCTCATGGGGAAGATCGCTGTTAACGGGTGGCTGACTCTGCCTTTTGCAGGTATATTGGCTCCGAAAAAGCCATTGCCGATTTGCCATTCATGAACGGTAACGTGAGTGATCGTTTTCTGCTTGAGAAGGGCGATGTGTTGATATGATACGTTTTGGGGCAGCTCGCGAGCGGAGGAGTTGCTACGTTCCTTTTTTGGCGCAGCGCTTATCTGAGCACCCTGTTCTCGCTGCGGAACCGCACATTCGTCGCCGTCGACTGGCTGAAAGTGAAGTTGTTCGGACGGTACGCCTATTTCTAGATATGAACCATATTTTAGTTCGTTATGAACTGATTTACCTTTTCTTTATTAGCGATGTCAGCCGAGAGTAGACGCTGAATGGTCGTCTTGATTATTCTTTAACTGTAGTCTTTCCTTCTTTTTCATCTCTCATGGTTCTTTTTCTTTTCAATCTTACGATCTCCAGTAATGCCATAGACCATTCCTATGTTACGACCATCCCTTCGGGCTGCCAAAAAGTGGGTTGTAATTTCGCTAGACCACCTTACCATATGATTACGCGTCGTCCTTGTTTCGCTATCGCGGTCTTCTCAAAAGGAAAAAAAAAACATTATCGAAGAAGGCGATCTTATAGACCAGGCCTGGATTCTGTCCGTACATGGTAATAACAATCTCTTTGTCCGCGTCTTCCTTCTAGACCATCTGTTATATGTATAGGCGGCTGTAGTTGGAGGAAGGGTTCTGCTGCGCAGATTATTTTCGAACATAGCTGCGGTCTCCCTGGCACTCCCAGGTTGACCGAGGATATGATTCGCAATCAGATACACGAGGCGTGTTGTCTCGACTTGATTCTGGCAGTAGAAAGATTACCGCGAGCTATTTGTTTTTGTTGTCGTGTTAGATAACAGAAAACCTGCTGCTCCCGGAGGACGTCAACGCCTCGTGCAAAACGCAGGACGATCACCAGACCCACATATTAGATATATACCGCGTCCCCCCTGAGTGCTTGAAGTGCTGGCCTGGAGTTGGTCATGATGGGTGGAATTTATGAATAATCATAGCACCGTGCAAGCGCTGCGACCGCGATGAGATGATGGTGAAGCTTTGCACAGTTAGCCGATTTTTTTTAGCTTGCAGTCCCCATGCCCCATGGAAGTCATGTGAAGGAACGCTTCCGCTACCTCGCACGCCTGGAACCCGAGGCTCGCAGTCAAGAGGTCGTTGCGCTGGCCTTCGTGGGAAACGACATGGTGCTCTAGAAAATTTTTCTATCTGACCCAGGTTCCAAAATGAGCAGGACTTCGAGCAATCAACCTCATAAGAGGCTCTGATCCGCCTCAACGTTCAAGAAGGGGCAAAAACAAGGATGTAAGTGGAGAAACGAATAGCCTTGTTATTTCCAAATAAGGGTTGACCCTATGTCTGATCAGATGAACCTTTGCCTCGCTGCCAACATGCTTTCTTTTTTTTTTTGCAATGCAAAAGTACGAGGCCCTTCTGGGGTTTCATTATTTATAAAATGGATCATAGCGCAATGTGCAAATTTTGCGTGTTGCGATCTCTGGCTATTACTTCCGCCTCGCAGTCCCGTCGTATAGAAGGTGTGAGGCTGAACGGGTTCCCGCGTTTCTGTTCCTTCGTCCCGGTCTGAACTGCTGCTACCGAGGTCTTTCGTTCTTGTTCTCTTCCTCAAGTCCTTCGTTTATTGTTCGCTCTTCGGCTGGCCTCGAAGATGTCGGAACCGCTCGAGTCAAAGGTCTTCGCCGAAGCCATGTCCCCTACTGCGAACCGCGCCGAGGGGATCGTCGACCACGTTCACTACTTCCTGCTCGTGCTCATAGGCGCCCTCGTCCTGCTCCGCATCCCCGCGCATTCGCTAGGCTCTGGAAGCCGTCGGAATGGCTCGCGGGACATTTCCTGCACCACAAGCGGAAGAGACGGACGACGTCGGTCATCGTTCAAGCGTATCACAACGTTTATCCCCCTCCCTCGACACTAGACCTGGCTTCTGACGACTCGCACACTCTTTACTCGCACCAGAAGTCCTTTGATCGCATTGATGAGAAGGGTCAGCCACTGGCGGTGTCCTATCCCCCACATGTCCCCGAAGTCCCCACCTTCATCCACCGCTTCCTTCTCCCGCTCAAGTATTCCATCTACCCGGGCTACAACATCGCGCAATGCGTCGTCATGGCTTGCTACTTTTCTACGTTGATATATGCATCCTTCTACCGCTCCAGTCCTTTCACTGATCCCGTGCGCACTGGCTGGGTGGCAGTCGCCCAAATGCCGTTCGCTGTTGCGTTCGCTACCAAGAATAATCTTTTCGGTTGGTTGCTAGGAGCTGGTTACTCCAAGGTACGAGTCAATGAGACCGCGCGAAGGCTCCAGCTCACCTATTTGTCACCTATAGCTTAACTATATCCATCGGTTCGCTGGCCGACTTCTTGTCATCGCCGCGAATGTGCATAGTCTCGGTTATAGTGGGTATCATTCCTCATTTTTCAAGCAGCCATGCGCTCTTACGGCGTGAGGATCGACAGTCTACAAATGGACCCTACAAGGGGATTTCACCAAGCATGTCCGTGCAACTGCAGCAAAGTGGGGTTTTATTGCCCTTGTGGCCATGGACTGCATGTACTTCTTCTCGACTCATTCTGGCGTAAGAACGCCTATCCTGTCTTTCTCGTGGTTCACATCGTATCCTTTGGTCCTGCTCTAGCTGGGGTGAGTGCAACACCTCTCGCGCCTGAACTATCTGGATTATAGTCTTCCAGCTGTGGATACACCAGCCGGGCATTACGCCATACGTCCTTGCCTGCATAGCAGTCTATGCCCTGGATTACGTCTTCCGCGTTCTCAAGACCGCTTCGCCTGCGCCACGATCCGTCCCCTTCCCGAGCTCGGATACACGCGCGTCGAGATTCCGTCCGTCAACTCGGGCTGGCGCGCAGGCCAGCATGTTCGGCTGCGCGTCATATCGTTCGGCATGGGCTGGTGGGGCTGGACCGAGGTCCACCCGTTCACGATAGCCAGCATCAGCGGATCGAGCGAGGGGCTCGTCCTTATGTGCAAGAAGACGGGCCGTGGACAGACAAGCTGTACGAGATGGCCAAGGCGAGCGGATACACCGAGGGCGGGTTCGGGAGGAGCGTTTACGTGACTGTTGAGGGCCCTTATGGTCCGTCATCGTTTCCGCTCCGTGGCTGCCGTCCACGCTGATGCTTATCTGAAATCTCCATTCGCCTAGGTGGACCGGTCATGCCATGTTTGCCAGCTTTTCTGGCGCGGTGTTCGTTGTTGGCGGCAGTGGGATAACTTATGCGTTGTCCGCCATACAGGACTTGGTCCGCAAAGACCTCAAGGGCCAATGTCGCGTCAAACACATGGATCTTGTTTGGGTAGTGCCAGATCGAGGTGCGTCCCCTCCCAGCCTGAACCGTCGAGTAGAATGACTCATCCACGACTACCTTTCTTCAGCCGCCTTGCAGCCACTCATCCCACAATTCACGTCGATGATCGCGCAAAGCATCTTCATGCCCATCAGGATATCGGTCCACTACACCCGGGCCTCGGAGGTTTCTTCAAAAGACGCTTTCCAGGGCTTCCCCGGGCTCACACTCACCGCTGGCCGGCCGCGCATAGCAAAGGTGCTGGACGCCGCCATCTCCCGCGCGGTCAGCCTCGGCTCTGGGCCGAAGGACCAAGAGCGGGTCACAGGTCTGCTCGTTGCGGTATGCGGTCCCAGAGGTCTTGGCGAAGATGTTGCAAAGGCCATCAGCACCGTTGATCCAGCAAGAAGGAACCAGGTAGGTGGAGTAGAGCTCCACGAAGAGTGCGTTCTCATTTCATACTGCTTCATATCGCCTATTGAAGCTGATAGCGTGTTCCCTGCTCTAGGGTCTTCGGCTGGTGAATGTATCACTGCTTGTATTTCGCTTGATATAACTTATATGCTAGACATATAACGGTTTGTTCATGTATTTGTTCTTCATTTCGATAGAGCATCCTAGGATCTATTTGTACAAGAATGATAGCCCCGTCTCGTGTTGACGAGCGGAAAATTTTCCGCCTTTAGGCTGAACAATGAACTTGATCCAAGACGCCGGCAAGTCGCTCGAGGCCCTCTGCTGCACCCTTCCAAGCCGTTCTTGAGGATCTCGACCTCGGTCGGCTATTGCGTCTACACACTCCATGCGCAGCCAGAAGGAAAGCGGCCCGGAAAAAAAACCTCGTCTCGCCTTGATCGCACCTTTCTCCAACCACTCCGCGAGGTTGCCGTACATGGCCACGCAGAGTTCACGCTGGTGGGCATGGCGAAGACGTGGATGATCTCCCTGCCGTCCGCCTTGGTCACCTCGGGATCGAGCGCGACGACGAGCTGGCCGTGCGGGGTGAGGATTCCATTCGCTGCTTTTTGTTTTCCACCATCGACACGGCATTCTACGCCATCTCGAACGGGGCCGAGGTGATTTTAAAGACTTCCGCTGAAAGAGAGGACAGTCGCAGCCTTGACGGCTTCAATTTCGACCTTTCCACCGCCGACCGTCAAAGCGGCGAGGTTACTAAAAGACGATAGCATGGCCAGAATGCTACGAGTTCGATTCCGATGTGCTTGACACGGCATAGAGTGCTCCTAATCTCTCCGTTAATGAGAGACCAGATTTAGGAGAAAACGTGGCAAGAGATATAAATCTTCCAATTCCGGTTGTGGGAGCACGTTGATGACATTGAAGAACACCGTCATGGCGCCGGCCTACAATGTTGAGGTTCTTCGTGGTCACAACCGTCGTCCGGATAAAAATAGCTGGATTCACAGGTATTCCTGGAGCTGGGTGTCGTATTTCGGTTCGAGGAATACATGGTGTCGCAGGGGATGTTAGTGGCAGATTTACCCTTCCAGTGTCCCATTTTTATCACTCGGAAGCAAACCAGGTGAAGCAAGGTTCGTTTTCGAGAATTTCCCGCTATCTTACGCTCCAACGATTCCCTTTTCTTGCTTCGTGTTCCTGGGATTTTCTTCCCCCCCCCCGCTGTTAGTCAATGCTACTTCGACACTACTGCTTCTGAATATAACGTGGCCGAGGGTCCCAACAGGTGCGAATATGCCCTTTGCTTGAGATGGACAAACCCCTGTTGAAAAATCACCTATGTCTCGCACCTGCGACGCCATACTTTCAATATACTGTACCTCGACAATTGTAATGCACAAGCATGTGTGCTTGTGCGCTTCTCGGATCATCAGACCATCTGTTGACATTGGGGGTACATCCATAAGCGAAGTCATCTCCCGAGAACCAGAGATAGTATCCCAGAAAAAGAACGAGGTTATCCAAGCACCAAGCCAATTTCCGAATTCAAGATGGTATAGTACATTCTAATGGTGTAAAAACCTCAAAACTTTGCATAGGATAAGACAGCGAATAACAATGCGCATTCGTAGACGGGAAATCGTTGGGCACGTAGATGGATGAAAAACCAGTCGTAACACGCATTGGGTCGTTCTCTTAATCGTTCAGTCCATCGGCTCAGACGCCGACGACTCGCTGGGCGCTCTGGTAAGCAGACTTGGCGGCGTGCCACAGAAGTCGTGTCCTTGCCATTTATACCGTCGCGCAGTGTCGGTGGAGGAGTCGTGGCCGAATTGTCGACAGGCGTAACGTTGCCATCGGGCACCACCGCCCCGTTTGCGCCTGCTCCTGACACCGGCGCTACCATGCTCGGCGCCCTGCTCGTAAGCGCCGGGGAGGCAAGGCTCCCCGAGGACGGCAGCGACGAGGACGACGGCGTGGGCGGGTATACAGTCATGCCCATGCTGCTTAGCGCCTGAATCGTGCCCTCAAGCTTGCGCACCTCCTTCCTCTCTTTTTTATCCTTCTCCGCGCGGAGCCGCTCCTGCTTCTGCGCCTCCTTCTCTGCGCGGTCACTTAGCTCCTTCTCCACCCACGCGCACACGCCCTCGACGGCGCCGTGCGGGTCCTTCTTGCATGAAAGGAGGTACCCCTGCAGCTCCGCGACGGAGAAACGGTCTTCTGGTATGTGTGACGCGAACTGTGACGCGAGGAGCTCGACGGTTGTCTGAGCGTCATGTTTTTCAAACTCTGGAGATGGCGGGTTTTTCCGCAAGTCTGCTTCTCGTTCGGCGGCTCGCTTGCGGCACAGCTCTGCGTAGAACCGAGCAAAGAGGGACGCAGCCTGGGCAGGCGTCGCTAGCTTGTACCGGATCCTTTTGTCGATTCTTCCAGGGCGGATCAGCGCCGGGTCCAGATTCTCCATGTAATTCGTCTACCCGCATAAAGTCAACAATCAATTCATGAATAGCTCCATGACTCCTCCAGACAAGCGTTGATCGATACTCACGGTCGCAAAGAATAATTTGCCTTCCTCACTTCCTACACCATCAAGGACGTTCAACAATCCTGATAATGTCACGGCGGATCTCTGCGAACTGCCCATGTATCTACTCGTGACCATGCCAGGGTAGCGCGGCATGGGGGGCAAGGGCTCTTCGGCATTGTCGTCCGGGGAGGGGAAAGCGCAATCGATGTCCTCGATAAGAAGAATGGAGCCTTTTGGAATTGAAGAGGCCGCCTTTTGTAGGAAGGAGTCGTCGACGCTATTAATATTAAAGCCAAGTCAAAGGTGGACTAACTGGGGATAATTCAAAAGGGCGACGTACAATGATGCGGATAGAGATAACGAATATATTTCTAGCCCCAGTTCGCCGGCCTGTCTGTGGGTTTGGAATCCAAAAATATTGGAACGGACGAGTGCATCACTCACAAGGGCATATATAGTGGAAGCTGGGGGACGACGTTAGCGAAAAGAGGAACAAAAAAAAAGAGAAGTAAGATACGAACTTTTGCCTGTGCCTGGAGGACCGTAAAGAAGGTAACCTCTTCTATAAGGAATTCCTGCTTCGATGTACCAATTTTCTGCGTCGATGAATTCCCGGGCATCTTTTACCAACGAATCTATAACGCCATCTAACAAAATGATAGAACTCAGTGGCCTTCTAGCCTTGTGCTTCACGTTGCTCCAAACGAAATCAGGACCGTATGAAGGCTGCAGTATATGAGAAAAAGGATGTGCTACAGTCAGAACACGTACGTACCATGTCAGCGATATGGACGGTAACGTTTGGACGGGTGATTTCGATATAACGGAGTCGCGCTTCTTCTACGAGCTGAGAAAGGGCAGACAAATTACGCGTGTATATCCTATACCAAATCTTCGGCGCTTGGCTCATCCAACTGCTCGAAAACGACGTACGAAACATAAATGGTCGCAAGATTGCCAGAATTGTGATCAATCATGAATGTAGTGCTCTTGCTTCTTTTGATTTCGACCCAGTAGCCCTTCCATCGAAAGAGCTGCGGGGACTCGTACGTAGGCACGTATTCCGCGTTCTCGCCGATTTCAGCCTTCGGTTCCGTCTTGATGCTCCATTTGCGCTGGGAGCTCTTGGCATTGACTTTAAAGTCGTTAGACCGACGCCAGACTTTTTCTTCCGTCTGGGGAGGGTGGGTGGTGAAGCGACGAAAGAACAAGTAGACGAAAGCATACCAAGAACAGCACGATCCACTCGTATGCGGGATCCCCTTCATCGAACCTAGCCGAGAGGTAGAGCTCTAGACGACGACTCGCATGATCAGAACGATGGAGAAAGAGCGAGCGCCCAATGAATTCGCTCACGGAATTTGAGGCGCTCGATCAACCATTGACACAACCTGCGTCCTGTCTCAATTATTGACCCTATAACGAGGAGCTGAATGCTGCTGAAGAGATTGCTTCCAGAAAAAAGGGAGGCAAGGAAGGAGAGGCTCATGACACGAGTGAAGGAGAGGTTGCTCCAAAAAGCGCCCTGCTGCGAAGGGTCGTGACCGTCGTCTGAGTCGTCCAGCCTGGGTCATGAGCTATCTTCAGCAATATGTCGAGACAAGGAGGTATTATGCAGGCCTACCCAGAGAAAAATCTTCTACGTCGCCTGTACATAGATAACATCTGCGACAAAGCCGCCACAGACCATTTTTGAGACCGAACCAACGAAGAACTTATTTGTATTTGTTTGGCTTGGTGTAAGCCTTTAGTTCGCACCAAAATCACACCTTACAACAGTGTCCTTTGATTTGAATTTGTACAAGAATAATCACACCATCTCGTGTAAGTGGAAACATTTCTGTCCCCTAGGCAGCCTGAGGCTGCGCAATAAGTTTGGTGCAAGACACCTTGCCCGTTCCAAGTCGTTCGAGACCCTCTGCCACGCCCTCCAAGCCATTCTTCAGGATCTCGACTTTGGTCGGCTATTGCATCCACACAACACGTTAGCATCCCCTCACCGCCATAATAAAAAAGGCCCGAAAATGACCGTCATCTCACCTTGATCGCGCCTTCCTCCAACCACTCGGCGAGCTTGCCGTACATGGCCACGCAGAGTTCACGCGTGTGCGGCAAGGTGGGCATGGCAAAGACGTGGATGATCTCCTTGCCGTCCGCCTTGGTCACCTCGGGATTGAGCACGACGACGAGCTGGCCGCGTGGGGCGAGGATTCCATACGCCGCTTTTTGGGTCTCCGCCGTCGACACGGCGTCGTACACGATCTCGAACGGCGCCGAAGTGATCTTTCTGATTTCCGCAGGGAGAGAGCTAAGCGGCAGGTTGCGATCCACAACGTGTGTCGCGCCGAGCGACTTGAGGTAAGCGGTGTGCTTGGGAGACGCAGTGGTGATAATGGGCGAGAAGCCCGACATTTTGGCGAGTTGGATCACTGAGAGGCCAAAAGTGAGTGATGAGATGCGCCTGCAATAAAGTGATGGCTGCTGGCAGGCTTACCGAATTGGCCCACAGTAGTGGCACCACCGATGACGAGCAGAGGTTTTCCGGCATAGATCCCTCTGGCCGAGTTTTCCAGAGGCGGTGTGTAACCCGCGCCGTAGGGCTTGGTGTTGTACAAGCCGAGGAAACCGGCTGTGACACAGACCGGAATAGACGCGACGGCTTCGAAGGAGAGATGGTTAGGTATCTAGAGAGTGCGCAAAGATCAGCTGGGGACTAGGGTACATCTTCGAAGCACCCACCTTCGAGACTGTCGCGGCTGTGATGAGGTTGTATTGTTGGTAGCTGGCTCTGTCGTTTGCCCACGCGCCTTGATAGAACCTGAGCAGGGACGCATTAATAGTCAGTCAAAGATCGCGGCGCACGAAACCTACACTCGATCGCCTTTCGCAAAGGTCGTCACTCCCTGGCCGACCTCTTCGACGATGCCGGCGGTGTCGGTACCGATAATCGCAGGGTAGTTCTCGATGAAGATGCCCCACTTCTGGATGCTGTAGTCCACCGGGTTGAGGCCCACCGCTTGTATCTTGACCAAAAGCTCGCCAGGGCCTGGCTTGGGCGTCTCGTTCTGGCCAGTGACGAAGTTGCCACATTTGGAATCGAGGTAGAGGGCTTTGTGCGACGGGGCCATGTTCTGTTTTGGGTGATGGAGGAGGTGCAGCAGCACTTGTTCCTATTTATTCGTTCTGCGACACCCCAATACATGACTGCAAAGCCTGAAGGCGCAATGAAGAGGTTAATCAGCATAGCGCTCGTCTCTGTAAGCTGAAGACAAGATGCTTACCAAGTTCAGCTCATAGTAGGTTAATGCGGTGTTCGTAGTTGTCAAACTCGACACTCCAGGAACAGCATCGACGGTTGCCAGCGTTCGAAGGTTGTTTAAGGGAATGACCACTGCCAATGAACCGGAGTAGAACACGTTTATGTCCTCGAAAATGAAAACGAGCGCTGTAATGAATCAAGTGCTAAAATTATCAAAGGGCGGGGAAGAGTTGGGGTGGCTTGATGGACGTTTGGACGCTGTTACTTTGATTGGGACCACTACCAATCGGGTGGGAGGGGAACAGACCTCTCAGGCCCTGCGTCGTGGTTATCGCCCAAGTAGTGCATTTTTCGATTTTCATCAAGATTGCGGTGCGTACAGATGCAAAGAGGTAACCTGAACTCGTCCGCGTTCCTTAGAGAGGGTGCGTATAGCATGAATTGGAGCATAACACGAAGTCCGTAGCGTGATTTCTGCAGCAACTCCGTCTATCATAAAGCATAAAGGCAAGAGACATTACGAGGTATAGGTAATATGCAATAAGTGTTCTGTACATGGGCGCGTCAGTGTCGCATACTCTGGTTGGGAAACAGCAGAAAAGACGCACATTCTAGGAAGGTCGCACCCGTCGTCCCGTCCAGGCGGTCAAAGCTCCTTCATCAGCGACAGCGTATCGTTGCTCGCCGATTCGCCAAAGCCGAGCCACTGCCAAAGCAGCCTCAAGTCGCCCTCCTGACCCCACAGATAGTACATCGCGCGGCGCTGCATAACAACGAGGTTATGCGGCAGGTACTTGACGATCCCGGTCACGAGGAGGAACAGAATGACGGCAAAGATGGTGACTGACAGACGAGCGGTGAGCATTTCGCGTTTTCTTTGGAGAGAAACAAAAAACAGCCAGACTTAAGATGAGCTTTTCCCAAGGTTCAAGCATGTTGAGGCAGAAAGTGGTCTCCCACCAAATTTGCTGGCGCCATAAGATGTAGGCGAACTTGCCTTTCGGTATATGAGCTAGATGACGGCGTGGTTTCGGAGGCGGCATGTCGGGGGTAATGATGAGGGCCATGGCGACGTTTGGTCAAACGGCGTGGTCGTCGAGCAAAACCCACAACTGCAATCTTACGTAACAGCAGCGCAATAAAAAGTGGTATGAAAAATTGACATTGTGATGAAAGAATGCGAGTTATGCAAGACGTTTAGCTTTCAAAAGTTTCATCTCCCTGCGCAGTTGCGGATTGAAGCTCTCCGTGTCCTCGATCAGCGCCAGCGCGCGGTCCTCGGGGCGTCGCGCCATCCGCGACTGACTCCGGACCCTCGGCCTGCGCTGCGCATACCACTCCCAAGCGTACCGCACGACATCACCATCCGCATCATACGGCGTCGGTATCTCCGAGTATCCGGGGCGCGCCGTCGGATGGCGCACATAAATAGCAGAACAGGTCGGGAAGGACGGCTCGATGTACGGGGGGATGAACAGCCACGGCGCCGCGTATTTCGGGAGGTAGAACGGCGTCAGTGGGTGCTCTGACTCGTCCTCGACGTCTGCAGGCCTGGGCAGGTTCAAGGCGTGCTTTCGCTCTTCTATTTCGTCTAGGCGTGCCTGGGCCTCCGTGGAAGCTTCGGCGGCTTCGTCAGACGCAGCAGCGGCCTTCAGCGCGGCGGTCTCTGCCGCCTTGGCAGCCTTGGCCACCTTCTTGTCGTAGTCGTTCACATCGTCGTACTGGTCGTTTGGCGGAGGCTTGAAGAACCGGATCGCGCTCGGGTTGACAGAGACCATATCGCCCGGCGCCAGTCTCGTATTCGCATTTTGGTGCTGAGCATGAGCATGGGTACGGTCAGACAGGAACGAGAACATCTGAGCGTGCGACAGAACGCACCTTTTTGCCGTTCAACAAGACGTCTCCGTGGATGACCAGGCGACGGGCCTCATACACGCTGTGCGCAAAACAGCAGCGAAAGATGAAGACGTCTATCCGCCTCTCGACCTCTGCAAACATCAAGCTTCCGACGGGGGCCATGCCCTTCTGCTCGAGCTCCTTCTCGAGGTCCTTCTCCTTCTGCTTCCGCCTGGCAAACTCCTCCAGCGAGCTCTTGTCGTCGAACACCTGCCTGCGCGGACGCACGTCAGGCAGCGTCTCGGGGAGGTACCACCGCTTGAAGATCTTTTCGTTGATGTAGTCCCCGTGGTACGCGCGCACGACCGCTTTGGCCTTCCATCGGCGTTGAAAGAGCGTGGAAGAGGCGCTCCGGAAGGAGATTTCTCTCGACTTGTCCCCTACCGTCCGTGTGTATAGATTGTAAAGGTTTTTGGGCGACCAGCTCTACAGTGTCCGTGGATTGTTGACCGGGATGTCAAAGTGCAAGAACGGAATTGAACGCACCATGCGAGGCAGAGCCCGCTTCATGTTGAAGACACCAACGTCCCGCATGTTGAAGCAAGTCCACGTCCAAACAGCGCTCGTGCAAATTTTTCAAAACACCTTCCAAATTTGGCACTGCAACGCATACACGGATTTTTTGACAAAATGCGAACAACATTTTAAATTTTAGGCCCTATAACCAACCCGCGCACACGCCAACCAGAACTCGGACCCGCCTTCAGCGCACCAACCGAGCGGACCGAGATCGCATTCCGCGCACGCAAGGAGCTTCATCTTCGGACCTGGATCTCCAAAACACTTCAGCACACCGTTTTTAATGATTCGTACCTCAGCTCACCAGAACCAGATTGAGATTGAGGCTGCACGGGCTTGGAGAACCCGACGTTCTCAAACTGCATCGGGCTCGGCGTCACGAGCCACCAATGCGTCGTCTCTGGCGGCCTCGGCAGCTGTGCCAGGACGGCTCGAGATGGATAATCGACTGGCTCCATCTACCGCACGTGAGTACGGTACACCACCAGGATGTGAGCGCGCTCACCTGCACGCTGGCACGCTCGACCCACTTGGCGACACCGCGCTTGAGGATGACGCTCCCGCATCCCGCACGGGGACACAGCAGGTCATACTTGTTCTGCGACGACGCCCTGCCTTCGCAGCCCCGGTTCCTTCATCGGATGCGCCCTCGACGACGTCCAGCACGCCGCCCGGGAACGCAGAGAGAGGTTTCGCGACGGGGCGCGGCGGAGCTGGAGGCGGAGAGGGCCTCCCATAGCCCGGCTGGCATGGCGGAGAAGGGCGGCGCGGCAGATGACGACTCGGGGTTGACTTGTGCTGGCGGGAGGTTATGCGCAAGCTCGCTACGCTTCTGCGCTTCTGAATCCAATATTGCGGGGGGCACAGAGGCAGATGTGGACGAGGCTGCACCAGGGAGGACCCTGACCATCTCGAACCAAGGCTCAGACCCATGCTCGACGGGGCTCTTGCCGACCCAAGCAAACCCAGCGCGCTCGTAGAACGGCCGGAGGTTTTCATGAGTGATGAGCAAGATGCGCTCATACTGCGCGGCCTCTGGCGGCACCTCTGCCTGCGTCGCCGCATCCTCCACCGCCTCTGCCTCTGCCTCCAGCCTCCTCACGTACTCCCTCAACATCGCCAGCCCTACGCCGCGCCGCCTGTATTGCGGCGCGACGCACACCGAATGGATGCAGACGGACGCGCCCGCGGGGTCGTGTGCGGACATGGACGCCTTGGTGAGATGCGCGCCGCTCGCGAGTGTCGAGCAGACGTAGCCGATGAGCTCCCGCGGGCCAGCGTGCGCTGAGACCTTCCTGAGGTAGGCGCCGAGGAAGAGGCGAGGCGCGTTGCACTGACGGTATCTGGGTCTAGTGAGCGAGACGAGCGCGTGAGAGTGAAAGAAGATGCGCACTTGAATGCGTCCAACGTGGCTGCTTCGTCGCCGGGATATCCTGTCGAATCACCGTTTTAGACAGATAAGCTGATATAGCCCTTTGGCGATAATCGAGAGATACCTTGCTGTTCGATCAGAAGCGCATTTTCAAGCTCGCCTTTTTGAATCCAGTCGTACTCTATGGCTAATGGGTCCGGCATCGAGGATATCGACCAGTAGCAATGTGGCAAGGAAGAGAGTGGCGTTGGTCACGTTCAAATCCAGCAATTGATTTGAAACTACAGTTCATAGCATCGCGGAGGGGCGATTATCAGATACTGTCAGCTGCGCACCTCCATGTCCGAGTACGACCCGCCCAGCATCGATGCGGACGACGTCCGCCGTCTTGTTGAACAGCATCTGTCCGCGTTCGACGCCGCGACGGTGCGCAACCTGCGCGCGCTCGAGAACCGCGGCTTCAGGCAAGTCCACAGCTGGCCTCCCTCGTTCCAAATTACTTACCGACCCCATAGCCACGATCCGCACACACGGTCGTACGTGTTCGACCTCGACGCCGCTGCAGAAGCTAATGACGCCCCTGCGCCGCATGCGTGCTTCTTGACGCTCTCCCAACGACGGGAGCAGCCCGCGGACGAAGCGGCGTGCCACCCGCATCCGCTCGCGCTCGTCTCGGAGCTCATCCACGCCATCCGGTCGCACACCGAGATACCCATCAGCGCCTCCACGCTCGACACGTCCTTCCACCGTTCCATACGAGCTGCTCCTCTCCACGCCCGTGCCCGTGCCCGCGCCTGTCCGTCGCTCCTGGCTCCACCGCCGTCGGCACAGCGGCGCCGAACCCTCTATCGATCCTCTCCCTTGCAGACGCGCGCCGCGCAGGGCTGATCAGCGCGCGGGACGCCATCCTGCTCGACCTCGTCCTCGGCAAATTCATGGCTCCACGCCGGCGTGCAGAACGACTGGTTCGGCTCTCCTCTCCCCGCCTCCGCGCCGCCCGCGCGAAGCGTACGTCTGGCAAGAAGCCTTCACCGCGCTGCTCGAAGGGCTCATGCACGCCGTCCAGTCCAGCGACCGCTACGACGAAGCGTTCCCGTACGAAGAAATGCGGCGGCACCTCTCCCGCGCGATCGGCTCGTTCCGTTTGACGACGTCGAGGTGCCGTCGCTCGTCTGGTTCACCGGATCAGAAGACGACATCTACGTCGCCATCGTCACGCCGCCGCCCTCGGCCTCCTCTGCACGTCCTTCTGGGCCTGGCGAGATCGTCGCCATCCTCCCCAACGTCGCGCACGCGCTGTGGGGCGACCCATTGCTGGAATGCCTCATGCTCGGGCATGACCCGTCCACCGGCAGAGGCTCAGGGCCCTCACAAGCCTTCATGGAGGGCTACATCGGCGGCGGCGGCTCGCCCGTCCTCGTCTTCCTGCGGCACCGCACTAAGCGTCTGTGGTACACCATCTTTTTGGCGCTGCACGTGCTGGTAAAGTACCTGCCCTTGCCGGAAGACGTCGTACAGCAGATGCCGCACGTTGAAGAGAAGCTCGATTGGGCAAAGGAGACTGTCCGTCTGTGCGCGTCGAAGCTGAAAGACGCGCCATGCTACTGACTAGGCTCAGACGAATGCATATTTAGAGAATGGGTAAATGCTATGCGCAATCCTGGAATAGAACACAGGGAAATGCTGTATATTTATTAACGAATCTGGTGTAAGAATTTCGAGAGATGATAGGCAAACGTGTCGGAATAGGGGCAGGACACTTCATAGACAGGCAGGGAACAAGATAGAACCGAGCAGTCATCCAACATGAATGAACACATCTCCGAGCCTCAAAGCTGTGGCGAGGCGGCCTGTCTCTCTGCAAACTCCCTGACGGCCAGTTGCTTGTAGCGCTGGAACAAAAATCAGCACAAAGACGACCAGACACAACAGCGTCGGAGACAAACCTCCTTCTCCGTCGCAGGCAGCCCATGCCACACGGCGCCCAGACTGACAAGCTTTTCTTTCCAAGTGCTGCCCGCCACTTCAGTGTGCTTCTGGTCCTGGATGAACCTTTTGTACTTGTGGCTTTAGACGACTGTACAGAAAAAAGGGGTATGCTATTACACACCTGACAAACGGACCTGACGGTCTTGGGCCGTGCTTGCTGCGGAACCTGGCCTTGCCGAGCTTCTCGCGGCGTAGGTTGACCGCCTTGAGGACGGCGGGGTCGACACTCTTCAGCCACTCCTGCTTCTCCTTGTGGAATTGCTCCAGCTCGAAGTTGAAAATCTTTCGATAGCGCTGACCCAAACGGAGGTTACGCGTCAGCTATGCCGCGAAAACACCCTATGTAAAATGTATTACTCACGTCCTTGTCGGACTCGACATGCTCTTCCACTGAGCCGCGGCGGTCTTGGCCAAAGACTGCGCGTCCGCCGTCGATGCAATCTTTTTGTCGCGCAGATAGTCCACGTAGAAGGAGATGTACGGCGACTTGGGCTTGAGGGGTATCTTCACCCCACGCCAACTAACTTTCACCTCTGTCACGTAGGAATTAGAATACCGCTGCGGGTGTGTGGAAGAGAGGAGAAGAGGTAGCTACCCTTTGGCTTTTTGGCCTTCTTGGCCGGTTTTGCGACCTTCTTTGCTACCTTCTTCGCTGGCTTGGCTGCTTTATTTACGGCCTTGGTGGGCGCTGCAAAGTCAGAAGAGACTGTGAGGAAACAAACGGGGAAGTTTGAAGGTAACATGCCCTTTTCGGTCTTGACTTGAGCGGTGGACGCTCGGGCGGCCACGCTCGGCGTGGTCTGGAGGGCACGCGCCTTTACAAAGGCAGGCAAAGAGATGACCTGCGGTCTAGCAATAAAGGTTGGTAGAATGGAACGAGAGAGCAAAGAAAGACCCCTGTAAACGAGCATGGTGGGAGAAGGCAACGAGAAAGTTGGACGACGAGACCCTGAAATAAAAGAAGAAACTGTTCCAAAGTCTTGCCCGTGACTTATGTGACTGTGACGTCTCGTGACGATCGCGTTCTGGATTGGATTTGGCTCCGCCAACGTTATCAGCTGAACACCATGCAGTCGTCGTCGTCGTCGTCAGAGGCGCAGCAAGCGTCCACGTTGGCCAATGGCCTCGCAGGTTTACCCTTGTCGCAGCTTGAATCTTTGCGCTTCAAAGCGAATCAAATCGTTGACTCCATACAGAGCCTGCAGTGGATGCTCGAAGCGGGCAATCAGCCCATAATGGCCCAATGGCCTGACATTCTCACAAAGTACAACATCCTCCTCTCCCAAACGCACAGCTTCTATGCCAGCCTCTCCGCCGGCGCCGCTTCTGCTCCTGCCTCTTCCGGCCGCAACGTCAGCGTGAGCGTCAACGGCACCGCTGCGCAGAGCACAGCGGGCAGCTCGAATCTGTTTGAAAAGGTCGCTCTGTACCCAAACAGAGGCATGCCTGATACACAGCTCGACAGCGAGGTCATACCCCTCCTGCGGAACCAGCAGACGCTCGACGTGCTTCGCATGGAGAATGACACCGTTCGGCGCCTGGCGGAGCATATGGTCACGCGCGGCTCGCTCGGTGTGCTCGGTGCGCCCGCCTTCTCCAATGCCCACTTGCCGCCGCTGGGTCTCAGGAAGCCCAAGGTCGAATATGAGGACGTGCTCAAGGAGTGCGCCGAGATTCGCGCCGCGCACGATAAGAGTGCCGAGCGTGCCGTCCGCGCTGTCCTCATGCTCCGCGAAAAATTCGATTGGAAGCAGCGCGTTGAGGTCGAAGTCGAGGAGCCTGAAGAGCTTGAGTGGGACCCTCGCATGCTCGACCGCGCTGCCGCTGCCGCTGCGCTGGGCGGCGAGCCTGGCGCTCTGATGGGCGCGAACGAGGACATGATGGGCGACGCGGACGTCGGCATGGAGTCTGCGGACGGAGGGAGCAGCGACGAGGACGAGGTGGAAGGTTCGTTGGTTGACCCGAATGGCGTGGAGTCGGCGACACCCTCCCAAGCGCAGCCTCAAGATGCCCTGGCGCCCCCTCAAATCGTCGCAACTTCGTCGATGAGCTCGAGCATAGACGCGACCACGGTCGCCGACATCCTCAACGGATCCGCCTCTTAATTTTCTCGCATGTTCCAAGTCATTCATTCCACTCCCGTCTGTCGAGATCTCCGGTGTGGATCTCCTCATCGGTTCCACGTCCTGATTCCCGTGTTGTCGATAGAACATGAGGCCGCTACTTAACCTCATAAGCATTCTAATCACTGCCCTGCCATTCATACAGCTGTGCCACTTCGGGACATCTCATCATTCAAACCCCTTCGGCACCTTCCTTGAATGCTCTCGGTCTTCCGATCTCCCATTATCGTCGATCCTATCCTTCTCTCCAAGCGCTGTGGCCAACTCTAGCCAAGCTGCGTGGATCCTCTTGAAGACGTGCTCCCCTTCTCCCCTGTTGTTCGCCGACTTTACGTCTCAGTTTAGTCGCCGAGTCGTTCACTACACAAATGACCGACAGAGCAATTCTTTGGCGGCAAAGAAAGTAGAAGATTGATTGATTGCCGAAAATAGCAAAAAACATGTCTTTTTCGGCCTTCGATGCGCGACCATTCCAATCAAAAAAAAAGAGTTCCTATCATTCCCTTCTTGTCAGGAATGTCAGTGAAACGGAGCTCATGGAACATATAAGAATTCCGCTTTCCTTGTCTTTCTTCAACATTTCAGTTCCACACCTGTGGACGGATACCCGTCTCTCCCTATTTCCTGAATAAAAGGCCCTCTTTCCACAGTCCAGAGTCTCCCTACCGACTCTCGTCTGCCCACTCTGAGCCATGCGCCTCATCGCTACCACGCTCGTTGCATCCTCTCTCATAGGGCTCTACGTGCCCGCCGCGTCTGCCTTTCTCTTGAACGCCAAAGTCAGGGCAGCGCATGACTCACCCGCTGCTCAGTCGATTGCGAGGCGGCAGTATCGTATGAAACGCGCCATCGTCGATACATGCATGTCCATCTCAGCTACTGTCCTTGCCAATGCTGCTGGCCTCGGTGGCGCTGGCTTGGGAAATGGCACCATCTGCGTCTGTCTCAACGTACGTTGGATGACTCTTTCCTGCTTATGTCGATGCTAATTCTTTTGATAGGATCTGAATGCTTTCCTGGACACCAGTGTCGACATACAACCCTTCATCAACCTGCTCGGAAGGAACGCCGTCTCCAACCTTTTGACCAGCTTGGTAAGTATTTTTGTAACCCACTTGCTGAGCTTACATATTGACGCGTCCCGCAGATGTCGCCTTTCGGCAGTAAATGCACTCTTCCTGACCACGCCGTGCGGACGTGTGTTGTTGACCAGCCCTGCGCTTTCGAGTGCGACTCTGGCTACACCGAACAGAACGGTCAATGCGTGTGCGCTGCTCCCAACACCGAATGTAACGGCCAGTGCGGAAGCTTCCCCAATGTTGGTCCTTCACCCGTCGTATGCTTTCAGGGATGCTGACTCTCAGGATACAGGGATGTGGCTCTGCTGCGCCCGCGCGCAAGCGTCGCAGCCTCCCCATTGTGACCCTTGTGCAGGCCAAGGCGACTTGCAAGATTTCTGAATCGGTCTGCGGCGTGGCCGCCCGCGAGGGTAGCATGGACTTTGAGTGCATTGACACGTCTTCTGCTCTTGACAGCTGTATGTATTTGCTTACCGCGAGTTGTATTTGACAATGCTAATGTGATTGTCTGGTCCTCCAGGCGGCGGATGTGTCACTCCTCATCCCTTCTACGAGCCATACCGCTCCCAAGACGTCGGCCAGGACTGCAACTTGCTTCCAAACGTCCTCAATGTCGGATGCTCAGAGTCCAAATGCGTCATCTCTCGCTGCAAGAAGGGATATCAGCCGGACGACGACAAGAGCCGATGTATTCCCGTTGTCGATACTCAGATTCCCGTCCAGTCGGACTCGACTGTTTTTGAGAGGCGACAGCTGCTCCCTCTTGACCTTGACCTTACCGGCGCGGGCAATGGGGTCACCCCTACGCTCCCAAGCACTATCGGCGGGCAGATCGCAGACCTTGCCAACGTCGTACTCGGACTCAACTTTGCGTCCGACTTCTTCCCGCACGTGAATGCTTCCACAAACGGCACCATCGGCGGGCCCGACACTGGCGTTGGCTACAGCACCAACATCCTCCAACTCGTCCAGACCGTCATCAAGGCTGTTGCGGGTCTCCTTGCGTCCCTTACTGGCGGGGAGAGCAGAAGCCTGTTGCCCAAGGCCAACGAGCTTGCTGCTGCGGCCCAGGCCGTCGCGCAGGCGCTCGCTGCCGAAAATCTGCCCCCGTCCAACCCGTTGGCCGACTCGATCGATGCCATCGGCAAGGGCACGCTCAACCTGAAGCATCTTCTGAACATCAATGCGACGAGCAACTCGTCCGTCGATACCCCCATCACGATTCCTGGGCAAGGCAACCTGCTCGCGCACGTTCTGCAACTCATCTCTCCGGACCCGACGGACAACGCGAACGTCGGGCTTGAGGCGCTCGTCGGCAACCTCGTGCTCAATGTGACGAGTTTGCAGAACCTCACCACATCGAACCCAAGCCTCGTCACCTCCGCACCTGGGTCCGCGAACGCGGGGCTCCTATCCGCACACCTGCTTGATGGGCTCGTGAACGCCACCGCGGCACTTTTGAGCGCTACGAGCGGGCCTCAGTTCGTCGCCGGCGTGGACGGCGTGAGCGGCACGTATGCGCTCGTCAACAATGCGCTCGACGGGTGTGGGTGCGTCGAGGCACTTGGGCTCGGCGGCGTACGCGATGGTTTGGGTGATGTGGCGAGGAGTGCCGCTGCGCTCAAGGCGTGGACGGACGAACACGCGATCGTGTCGCCTGTTATGCCTGGCCCGATTGTGCCCAATTCTGGTCTGTGGCTGGCGGCGCTCGGTATTCCTATCGCCGCCCATTGACTGACCGCGGGGCTGCGATGCCCTGTCTACTCTAAAAACTCGACCTTGGACTTCATGCACATCCAGAACTCTCAATCGTTTTTGCTATGCAATGTCTTCGCTCATTGATCTACACCCACTTCGCTCCTTTTCCCACCCCATCGTTTTGTCTTTCCTCGTGGTCCCCTTAATTATGTTTCATACATGCCTTTGTCATCCTCATTTCATCGTCGTTGCCACTTTTTTTCTCTATTGAATCTGTCATTAGAATACACATTGGCCTACGTATCCCGTAAAAGGTCCGGTACAGCATGTCTGGAAATTCAATCAGCTAGCTGTGTGCTCCACTTTACCTAAATAATGGTTCAATGATGCACTTCTTCCCTGGCTGCTATGAGCGTTCTTTCTCCACCACTCGGGGTCTTGATTATCAGTGATGTAACGAGTTTGAAAGCTCTTCCGCTAGCGTCGAACCCGGGACGACCTCGATAGGCTCCCATCCTTCTTATGGTTACCTGATATGCACTTGAATGGTCTTCCAGCTTTGACGCTCATCTCGAGTGCGGGTTCGTTCGAGAAAAGTCGGCGTGCAGTTGACAGCTCTCAGCCCAAGCTCAGCTAATGAGACAGTTGCTGGCGTAGCATGCGGATCCATGGAGAGGAGCGTGCCTGAGCGCGGCGCATGCATTGCGAGGTTGCCATCGAACGGACATTAAACGACGCCATTGATCGCATTACGAGAATAGCGCCCCTTCTCCCTGCATCGACCTGCTTATCTTCTTCCATTCTCTCCCTTCTTTGAGATGTCGCTGGCCAAAGCGCTGACGGGCCACGCCGAGGGCATGACATCTCGATTCTCGAGGCCAAGGTCTGCTCGTGCTGCTGATATATAGATCGCGCCGGTGGCGGGATGGCTCTCTGCCCACCAGCCTGAATTTCGAGTCCCTAAGACCCTGCTCTGAGCGCCATCTTTGGCGAAGCTCTCGATCGCCCGTGAAATTGAGATCGCGCCAAGCTGGAGCGTTCCCCTTCTGAAGTTCAGCCATGCCACTCTTCCTCCAGCCGCTCTTTTTGTTCTGCCTCGCCAGCACCGCCGCTCCTTTACTTCGACTGCTCACTGTCTACGCGTTTCTCTCGTACCCGCATAGCTCAGCGGGTCTCCAAGTCTCGCCAGCCATCAGTGCGGAATCGGTGGTCGACACCTGTATATCGGTCTCGGGCTCACTGTTCGCCGCGATTGCTGACATGGACGAGAGTCTACCAAAGGACTTGAAAGTCTGTGTTTGTCAAAAGGTAGAAGGATTAGTCGCGGTGGGATGCCAATCTCTAACTCTGCTGTGACAGGGCAAGAACACTTGGCTCGACGCCAATGCTGACGCTCAGGTCCTGAAAGGCGCGATTGGGCCGGAACGTGTTGTTGCTATTCTGGATGACCTGGTGCATCTCAACTCTTAATTGAATCCCCGTTGTTCCTCCGACCTGACCCATTCCTCAGCTGTCGACTGATTCCATGGCGTGTTCATCCTTCACTTTCGAGTTTATCAGGAAGGTTGACGTTAGCCACAGGACCACTTAACGCGTCCTACACAACAATGCGCGTTTCCCGAGCATAGCATGCGATCGTGCCAAATCGCCTCGCCCTGCCCTTTCTCGTGTGAGACAAACTACAGTCTGAAGGATGGCGTCTGCAAGTGCCTCCCACCTTTCCGGGAATGTCGGGGAAGTTGTATCGCCGGAGTGCGTGCCACCATTTGTCTTCGAGTCCGTCGCACGCCTCACGATTAAGATAGGAATGCGGACCTCCCTCACACCTCCGCACGTTCTACTCGATGTCCCAACTGGTCGAAGCGAAATTGACGTGCAGAGTTAACGAGTCGGTTTGCGGCGTCCCAGGAAAGGAAAACACGTCAGAGTACCAATGTGTTGATACCAGCACATCACTTGAAAACTGTGAGTGCTTCCCTCCCGCCTCAGAACATACATAACAATTATTGTCTGAAATTTTTCGTTTGTCAAGGTGGCGGGTGCTTAGTGCCACATCCATTCTATGAACCGTACAGGATGACGAGCAAAGGCCAGGACTGCCGGACTGTCCCAGGCTCAAGGTGTATGCGCTCACGCTGCACAGTTCCCGTTGATAACGTCCGCGATACATTTATTTCTTCGCAGTCCCAGAAGGTGCTGGCGCGTAAATCGTAGCCTCAATTCGACTTTCTGTTTGATTTTGAGTTTTTTTTTTAGAGTTAGCAACAGAACACCCTCGTTCATAAATTACAAAGTATACGATACAAACATCTATTATTGTGCCGAGATCCATGGCAGACGAGTAACCTGTACGACAAACCAACCCGTATCTAAATAAAATCAATTCATTGCTTTACCTGAGAATATGGAGCGACCATGAGGCGAAGTATCAGACGGTGTCCTTCGTTCAATTGCCCGCCTGTAGTTGCAGCCACATCAAGGCGGGTTTCGAATCCTGCGACATGGTGAACTCGCAGTAAATAGGATTGCCAAGTAAGAGATCGCGGGCATTCCAGGAGGCTGACATGTCTCTGCAAACTAGCTTTTTCTATGATCGTCAGCCTCACGATTTGGGTATAAATCGTCAGTTGCCTGGCGGCTTACCCGACATCGCTCTTTCTTTTGCACATTCACCATCTCGCATCTGACCGGCTGCCGACTGCCCCCGCCGGTATCTGCACGTCAAGCCAATCCCATGAGTCACGGCGCACTCATCATTGTCCCACCGGACCGACGCTGCGACGACTTCCAGGCTCCAAGAGTGGAGCAGAGTGTTATGATTGAGACATAGACTATCTATCCCGTCATTGACGGAAGGGAATAGAGCACCGTGTTGACTAGGTTACTGCGCAAGAGTCGAACCATAGCTCATCAGACAGCCGTGAGGGTCAAATCACGGCAGCAGGTCCGACCGAGCCCGGAATCGCATGCAATGTGGTCAGCGTTTTCCACCCCTGCTCTTTGTCTTTTTCTGTCATGCGGGAGATACGTCACTGTTCACCAGATCGCCTTTTCAATTGCCCTTGGCGTTGGACCGGTAGGATCGGCCGATACGGTCTGGAAAATATATCGCATTCTGGTCGCGAGCATGGATAAGAAACCACCCAATTGCAACGCGGCTGTCAAGAATTTTGCTGCCTCAGATACGGTAGGAGAACCATCCCTTTCGACGGTAATCATTATTGCTGGCATTGCAGTGCTTTCCCTCTCTCTGTGCTCTTCGCCGGACGGGCGCCTTCCACTTGGCGGCGCCCCATTCGCTTTTCCTTGCAACAAGTGATCAAAATCCAGGGAACAACTTGAATGAGCAGGATAGATTCCAGTATGTTATCCACGCAACTAAGCCTAAAAAATCGGGAGATGCGAAAGGAGCCTCAGGATTGCATATCCATAGTGAGGCCTACTGGTGCCTGCGACTTACGTGTATAGCATATCCTTCAAGATGACGCGCGTAGTCATAACCCGTCGACATTCTCGACTATGGAGCTGGTGGACCGAGACAACGCTAGCGAGGAGCTCGACATCCAGGGGCACGACATCCAGGAGCATAAGCAATTGGAGGATCTTGTTCGGTGCCATCCATGGTGATACAATAGCGTGGCCATGCATGCAATTCAAACCTCAACAGTCCCGCCGAGGCTCATATAGACATTGGCGCTCGGCCAGATCTGTGCAAGACAATGATGGACGGTTGCTCTCCATCTCAGCCTTCGGTGAACTCAGTCTAGGATTCTTTCAGGATCCGCGGGAGGGGATGACAGAGTGCCGGACTCTGGGAGACGGGGAGAACAAGGGAAGACGAGACGGTCCGAGAGGGATGTCTCAAACTCGGCCTGGGTGAGTAAACTTAAGGTGGACGAGTGAAGTTTTGGAGCCAGTATGTTCGGTAGGGCCTTCCTTTGCTTCGTTTGAGACCATCTGTTCTCAACGCAATCTTTGTCCAGCATCTCGACACGCATCTGTTCAGGAACAGTTCAGGAATAAGGTCCGTAAACTGTCATGAGAATGCGACACGTACTTGCCTCGCCCAGCGTGAGCTGGAGCGTCCGAACTGGTTTCGATCACTTCCGATAGTCCGGTGTTTCATTATTACTCTGTGCTGCGCCCTGGTTCAGGCAGACAAGTTCAGGCAGCCTGCGAGCCAGACCACCCGCTTCGAGTACCTGATCAGGATTCGAGAACGACTCTATGAGGATAACCTTTTGTAAACGCTCACATCCATGCGGTACCGAAACTCTGGGGGAAAGACCCGGGATCTTGGACACGGGTGACCGCTCCGTCCTAACGTTGATCCATATGATAGCTTCAGAACCCCAGGAGGACACAGTTACGAATCTCGGAGGCCCGTGGCTGCCCATTATGGTCGCTGCTACTTTGTTACTTCAAGACATGAATGGTCTGGACTGGGGACGAATGCTGCTGCCAATGCAGCACGCTCGCGCGGGGGCCTAAAGCGTTGACCCGCACGTCTTATCTAATCAAATTTGACAAACGCTACTCACGCTTTGACTTGGCATGGAATTTAGGGATCATTCAACTGCGATAAGTTACATCAAGGGAAAAACATAGCGCCACCATGCTTGCTATTCTTTTTCACGGACCCGGTCCAGGTCATCATAGGGGCTGGTTTGCGAGCAAAGGAAAATTATTGTGATCCTCGAGAAAGATGGTGGGCGTAATCCGAACGGCATAACCCCCTCAAATGTTGGGTGTCTTCGTAACGAATTTTTTTCTCAGAGCATGACCGGGGCCGAATTCCAGAATTCCAAACTATCAAGGTCCGCTCAATGCGGGGCGGGGTCCGGCTAGAATGACGTCGCCTGTGTGGCTGACTGGCCCATGTGAAGACATGGCCGCAGATTCGGACACGTCAGACCAGGGAGCGCGACGTCTGCGGCCTTTGCGACGCCAGTTGGACTGGCGGATTGCATCTGAAAAGACGCGTTGTTATTCAGTTCCGTGCCGATAATGGCAAAGCGACAGGCAAGTTTTTGGCCCCCGCATTTCATATCTCATGCGACATCACCGCAGCGCGAAGCCAGCCGTCGTCACTGACGAGTCGTCAGTGCCTTGTCTAGGCCGCTGCCTGTCAGTCGGCGATGATCCATTTGATGACAACAATGAACCGAATTCAGAACGACGCAAAAGAAAATACGCAATTACACAAGATTACAACTCCAGAAGAATGGAAGAGCGACAAGAGGCTATGTAGCATATCTTTGGAAGGTAAGTATGGTATCATGCAAGCGAAACGGCAAAAGCTTAAAGTTCGTGCATTACGACGTGGGGTACAAGTCAATGGAAGACAAATGCATCCACGGCATCAAAGTATCAGAAGAATCATGTCGTAAATCCAATACTTCCCATGCGATGTTTGGAGTTGGCGAGAAAACAAGGTGAAAATGTCATCAACGTATGCCAACGACAACGGCTCAGGAATGAAGGCATCAAGAGCGGCGCGTCGGAGATATCGTAAAGTCATTTAAACAATCTTTTTGTCATTCAAGACTCCGATGGGAAGCTCGACAATGGCGAGTTTCTCCGCAGCAAGCAGGTCGCTCATACCAGTGTAGTAAGCGATGAAAGCCGTGATGACGCCGAAAACGCCTCCAGCTTTAGTCGCACTATCAAAGTCATGACTCAGACTGGTTCTTTGAGTGAAAAGAGCAGACAGAGACTCACCTCGCGCTGCTGTTCAGCTCACCGCCCGCAAGAAGAGCGAATGTGATGCCAAGGAAGAGGAAGAGCAGGATAAACGCGACGTTCTTGCGAAGCGTAGCAATGCTGCGAAGACATGCTCGGTTCACGAATAACAAACTAGAAAAAAGGGTACTTACCAGAAGAAGAACGTCACCATGCACCATGTGATGAGATAGATGCCAAGAGCACTCGACAATTCCGATTTAGTCTCATAAGAGGCTACGATACCGCTACCAGGGATCAGGATAGTAGCATAGGACATCCAGAAAGCGCCATAGGACGAGAAGGCTACAACGACAGAACGTTAGTTCATCATGTCTGTCTTATGCACAGAAACACGGATTTGAACACATGGAATGGAAAGCGACAGGGCTGTCCCACCGGCAAGAAATGCTGACCACGCTGGCCGATCGTTGCCGATCAAAGTATTTCAATTTGGACAAACCCGAGTTAGCCGCCAGCTCGGGCTTGCGAGCCGCAAGGACACATGTGTCAACAGTGATTGTAGATAGAGAAATGGCTCACCAGTACCACCGAACGCGTTGCCTCTGGGGAACTCCCACATACCGGCAAGCAGTTGCGTGAGGCCACCGCAGAAAATGGCCATACCAACAACAACGTTAGGCGTCGTGATGCCGCGGGTCTGGATGTTGTACATTGACAAGATAAACGTCGTCGACGCGAAAGAAAACAATCCCCTGGTGGATCAAAAGTGAGAGACGCGTCGAGAGGACGCGGAGAGCAAGTCTCACAGTGTGCCAGGATTTCCTATCCTCGAGGGACGCGGCGCCGGGGTCTCGGGACCCGCAATGTTGTTGGACTTTACATGGCCCAGTGCCTGAGCTGGGGGAGTGGCCTCGACGGTGCCCTTCTCAATGTCGTGTGTAGAAGACATGCTGCTATGCTTAGAGGTGAGATTGATGCAACGGCAGACGGGTAAGCTTTGAAGGGGAGGGCAAGTGTCGGGAAGCCGAAGAGCTCAAGTTCTGGGCAATAAAAATTGCGGGGAGGGAGGGGGCTTCAAAGATAGGCCGTCAAGCCAGCGCATTTATATTTTTGCCAGGATCTTCTAGGCGATGAGCTTGGTGCCATTATCCGAACTGGTTCTATATGAACTTCTTCGCGGACCTGGAAATCAGTGATGAGTCGCTTTTAGCCGGATAAACCATGGATCAAAGGGTTATGCTGTTGTGGGTCCGTGATTGAACGGTTTGCGCTTGCCTTGGCACGTACAAAGTGGCTTTAGCGGATCCCCATCCATCGAAACAAGCTCGTTCAGGTTCATTCCCCGACGGCGGCCCGCCCTGCCCCACTTGCAGCTTGTTTGACCCCCCTCGTCGCAGCTATTCAGACGACGGAGCGATTTCGGAGAGGAGAGAATTTGATGTTGATTTTCGTTCACCAGTCAAATTGAGTTTATCAGCTTTCCAAGCAAACCAAAGTCAGCCGACTTTTCCCCTTCCGACTTTCAGCTCCATGTGCACGCTTACGGATTTAGATCCACATATTCATGACTGGCGTCTCTTGTTTTGATGAACTGTTTCCAATCTATACTATAGGCATTATTCGTCTGCAAAACATTATTGCGGCCTCAGATGGGAGGACAAAAATGAACTCATAGGTTACTAGTATAGCAAGCCTCTAAGTCGCCCACTAAGTAAATCAAACATATGATCATTGACGGATACCTTGAAAACGTCGACGTCTCTGGTGAACGTTCATCGCATTTCTGACTGTTATTTTTCTCCCATCATCTTGACATACATCTTCAGGCACAATTGCACGCGAAATACGCGACTCTGTCAAGCGCTTGTTGGCTGTTCCAGAATGGACAACTACCACCAGATTACGTTGTGACGAGTCGCGCGGTTGTCCGACTTTATTCGTGGTGAGGTACGGGTTCATACTCGTCTTGCTGCCCTGGCACAGAACGCAGGGCGGCATCCTCATTTTTTGTCAGGGTGAACGTTGGACTGAAGTGTTTTGGAGATCCCATTGCTACCCCTTGGCCTCACTCTCACTGGGTCTCACGCTACAGCTCCACTGAATCCCGCTTTACACGACATGCCTTCGAATTCTAGTTTGATCGTCGATCCAGCCATCAAACTGGGCTGATGCGCTAATACTTGTTTCCTTAATCTCTGTCTTTGCGGTCAAAATGATCCGAATTTGAGTAGGTTGTCATATTCATTTTCACCTGTTCATGGTCTTTTGCGCGCCGTGTTGAACCGCCTATCTTTCAGTTCGGGTCCTTGAAGCGAACCTAAGCAGCCCCTTTCTGATAGCCCTGGTATATGGGCGTTATGGACGCACTGCAGTTCTCACAATCCTCGTCATACAAAGTGCAATGAAACGATGATAGGATAGACCGGAAGAACAATGACATTAATAACACCCTAGTCTCTGCACTCGTTTTGTCGGCAACGCTATCGTATAGACACGTATTTTACTCATTATGTCTGTGACGCTACAACTGCTCTCGCTACGTCAACTTTATTGTTATGACACTTCTCCTTTTTCCCTACAAAAAAGGGCAGTAATCGGCAATAGACAAGCGGAAAGCGGAGGCAAGGACATATGATGGACGTCCCCGTCATCTCTCCGCCGAAATTCTATGTTAGCCGCTGAATTGGGTATGCCAGCTGCCGAAATGGGGCGGTCTCCGCCGTCCTCGTCACCACGAAATTTTTTACGCTCTTGTGAGCTGGCATATACCTGGATGACCGCCGAAGGGTTTGTTCTAACCATATCGTTCCAACGAAAGCGGTTCGAAGCTTCGTCTTTTATAAACGCCAAACCCGAGCCAACAAAACTGTCTTCTAACCTCGAAGCGAACAAGGTCTGTTTCTGTTTTTCAACGACGCCACGAATGATGTGATGAATGTCCGATCATCATCGTTCTGTGAGTTCTCACATCGTCCCTTTCTCGAACCAGTGAGTTATTTGCATTCGCTGTTGCTTCTCCGATACAGGGTCTTGGAATGGCCTACGATATGAATAGGCCGCTCGTCATAGCGACAGCTGTGAATAGATCTTCACATGACAAACAAATCGAGTCAAGGCGCCGGCGAAGCCTCGCGAGACCAAACCTCCTCCACTCCAGCCTTCTGTCATGCATCTGTTATGCAAGCATGCTTGCTTTTCGGGAAATTGATAGAACTCTGTGGAAAAGGCGCCACCCGTCAGCTCTTCGCAAGATCACCGGACCCATCTGTATCGAGCACGCACCACAATTCTATCGTCCAGTTGATTAACCTCAGCTTCGGGCAGTAACCATTTTTCGGTCATGTGAGTGCGCTCCAGACGGACGGGAAGAAACGTCGAAATGGAGCAGAGATTATTCAGGCTATCTTATCTACTTGAAGCATCTCAGCGCGTTGAAAATTTCCCTCTTCAAAAGCACACCGGAAAAATCGAAGATATACCGCACTGAAGACTTGATGGGCTTGTCCGAAAGAATTAATTTCAGCCCACCTATGAAGTTTTTAGTGCGACCAAACTGTTAGCCTTTCCGCTGTGAAGGTACTCACATCTCAGCTATGCCGACCCTCAAACTTCATTTTGATCCCTGTAGGTCTCATGACTATTAATTTTCAAATCACCATGGATCGTCTAACAGCCAGTCAAAACAGAAGCCAGGGCTTGACATCCACAACATCATATGCCCTATATCACTGGACATTAGTCACACACGAATTCTATTCAGCTATGATTCACATCAGTATACAAAAGAGTTGCATGACAGGTATCGATGCTCATGTTTTTGAGTTCATTATGTTGTAATCCAGCCCTTTACCACGTCTTCTTGAGGGCGAGCAGAGCATCAACGGCAGCGTCGATACACTCCTCAGGGGTGATGACCTTTCCGAGCTTAAGGTCATTGATCGAGCGCGACATGTCGAGGCTAGAAGCCGGGCCTGGGAGGTCTGGGATCTTGGCAGCGTCGAGCCCGAGCTCGGGGTGTGTCTTTTGCAAGTGCGCGGCAGCGTCCTTCCAAGACAAGTTACCGCCATTGATGAAGTAGCGCCTCTCCTTGCCGCCAGTGTTAGGCGGGAGGTCGAGAGCGTTCACGTGGGCACGGGCGACATCACGGACATCGGCGACGAATGGGGGAGGTTGAGGGGGTTGGCCACCAACAGCGAGAGCGAAGACGAGGCCGTTGGTTCCAAGCTGTTGTTGTGTCGGAAGAGGGTATCCGTTGGCATAGGGACCATAGACGAAGCCGGGTAGAACTAAGCGCAGAACGTAAGTATGAAAAAAACATTAGGTGTGACATCGAAGGACTCACTGGTGGTGATGTCAAGTTCAGAGTGCTCTTTGGCGAATTGCCAAAGGGCGCGCTCCGACAAAATCTTGGACGCGAAGTAAACATAGTAAGGATCTTCGGCCTTCTTCTCAGCCTCCTCACGAGAAGTTTCACCCCAGACTGCGCGGGAAAGACGGGTAATGAGTGGTCTGATAATAAGGAAAGTGCTAAGGAAAGATGCATACTCGATTCGGTGAAGGTAATGCCTGCAAAGCCGGGGCGAAGGGAGGCTATCAAAGGAGAGCGATGTAAGCAGGTACTTTTTTCGTATCGAATGGTACGGACTTACGATCCATGACGGAACCGAATGTACCAGTGACAACCAGTTTCGTGACGCCTGCCTTCTGGGCTTGTCGGACAAGGTTCAAAGTACCCTGAACAGCGGACTAAGAATGACCGAAGGCGCGACATTAGATTAAAAAGCATCATGTAGAAAGTGCTACGTTGACTCACGTCCAAAGTGTCCTGAACGTTCGTCCGCCCTGGCAGAGGAGATGCAACATGGACGACGCCCCAGACATCTGCGATAAGCGCATCAGCCCACCAAGCTCCTCGTAACTAATCAAATCCAAGGAAAGCTTACCCTTCAAGGCCTCGGTCAAGTCACCACTAACGAGATCGTCGACTTGGACGAATTCGTAATTCGGATTCTTGAAATTTTCGCGAAGAGCATTAACCTTTGCGCCACGAGTAGTACTGATGAGCAGAATTCAGACGATGACTTAAGGAGATCGGGGCTCGATCGGCGGTCACAACTCACCCACGAACGCGGTACCCCTTCTCAATAAGCTGATTGGCGACGTGGCCGGCGATGAAGCCGGTAACACCAGTAACCTGTTCGATAGTATAGTTTACTGGATGTAAATGGGAGGTCAAGTTCAGATCGTACCAGAACGAGTTTTCCAGACATTATCGAATGCAATCAGTGGATGGGTAGAAGGGTGGTTGTAGTTGTGTACTTTTGGGGCGCCGGGTTTTCAGCATCTTATATAGGTCTTCGACGGGGCATTGCACCGGAGTGCTAAATCCGGGAATCTGCCAAAGCAATAGTCAGTTACAGGACTGATCCCGTTTTACTTGATAATCGATGTCTCAGGTGACGACGCTATCTCACCATTCATGCAAAAGACGACCAGTGATTCTTTGGAAGCTGTCATCGGAAAGGATCTGTAAGCCATAATAAGGTCGAATCTGGGCTTTCGGGGATAATTTGCAAGACTTGGTCAGCGAACAGGAGCTGACGCGTCCACCAGAACCTCAAGAGACGGTCTAAATTTGAGCGCTCCGGTGCCTCGATACATGAGAAGATCAAGAGAGTAGACATAGCCACTGGATACCGCCGCACCGAGGGTAGCTATGCATAAGGAATTGGCAATGAGCTATTGAGTTATTGTGGCTTACTTCACAAGATCGGCTTTGATGCACAAAGCACGAAGACTGGCAGCTGTACTTCGGTTCATCGATAGGAGATTTTAGCGGAATCCACAGCGGAAAATTGCCTTCTGTCCGTTGTTCATAACCAGCTTCTTCTTCACAAAGGAAACTGCCAGCAAGGATAGTGAAAACCAAGCGCGATTAGACACCTGTGAGCCATTTCTGACCTTAACCGCTAACGACGAGTGATTACAAATGCGAACACAAGACTAGAAGTTGCGTGATTAGGGAAGCACGATGCAAAAAAAGGATCAGACATACTCTGGTCTTGTCTATGCAAGACTGTACAGCCCAAAGGGGAACTCGATCCACCCTGCCTGACAGCACAAACTTGGAGTAGGGGTCATTCATCCATCACTGATGGTTCGCGATTTGTCCGGGCTAAGTCGATACATCATGAAAATGTGACTCAGTGCCCACTCCATGACTTACTCGGCGCAGTGAATGATGCTTGTTGTAAAAAAGCCATGTTGGTTCCCATGTCGTCAGATTGGGTGCTACACATGGAAGGAACCTAGAAAGCGTCGGACCCAGGACGAGCGCGGCACCCAGAATGGTGCACCTCAAAGCATTCCTCGGCAGTAAAGCGCGATCACTCCAGTGCTGATCCGTATCTCGAAGATATGCACCGAAACTAGGACCCCCTAGATACTGTCCCTGTAACATTCGCAGGCGATAGGTCCATTCCAAACAACATACACGCGGAGGTGACGCGAGAGGGGCATGGATAGCTGATAAAGACCAACATGGGCGTGTGAGCTCGGGCAGTAGATCGTCGAATGAACTGCCTCATAAAGCAGCGTTGCGCACTCCGCACGATATATACAGTACAATCCAGGCTGTGTCGCGCAGCGCATCTACCTCGGATGGGCCAATGCCAATGTGGCTTCGAAGTTCGACTTCATTTATGCTCACCGATATCTTTAGCGCTGCGGTACTCGTAAACTGAGATACCTGACCCAGATATCTGCCTAGTGCGTCAGCATAGTTGCGGCCAGAGCATCACAGGATAAACGCTTGCTCGCCTTAGGTCTCCCAAGATAGTACAGCAAGTCTGACAGACTTCAGTTCATCGGAGGCCTCCGTGGTCAGCTTTGTTCCGTTGGTAAGCGACCTCGGTTGCTAACATCGAACAACCAACAGCCGTGGCACATCAAGGTCTCTCATATCACTCGCTTACCGTGATGGGGACCGGTTATAAATGCGCGACAAAACTTGTGAGTGTGGCTCAAGTCAACGAAAGCTGGTCTTTCTATCCTTCAGACCAAAAAAAAAAACGAGTGCATTCCTTGACATGCATTTAGCAGTCCTACTCTTCCTCACTGGCATTGCATTCGCCTATCCCTTGAAGCCTGCGCAGGAAAGTCGACTCGTCCCGCGAGAACAGCCACAAGGACGGTAAGCAACCATCCTTTTCATCATGCCTCCGACGCTAACCTATTTCTCTGCACGTTTAGGTGCTTCCGACCCATCAACGGTGTGCGACCGGTCCTCATACACACAACGACCATGTACAAGAGTACGTGTAAGAAGAAGTCGGTGCGGTAGGGTGGATTAAGAAAACCCCCACTGGCAAGACTTTGTGGGACTTCAGGGCCGCCTACGAGAACAGCGAAAGCGACCCCGAAGAATGTCTGCTCCCTACGACGATATGCACTGGCGAGTTGGGTTACTGCTTCATTCTTAAAACGCAACTCCTCCGGCAAATCCACCGCGCCCAATCGCCCCTCAGAACTCCCAGCATCCGCCTGCTCAGGCTCCACATCTGCCTGCTCAAGCTCAACATCTGTCTGCTCAGGCTCCACCTCGACCAGACTCACCCTACAGCTTTGACAAGCCGCTGTGGACCGACTGGCCTAGATGGCATGGTGGACCTCATTCGCAACATTCACCTGCTCAGGCTCCACATCTGCCTGCTCAGGCTCCACATCCGCCTGTTCAGGCTCCACATCTGTCTGCTCAGGCTCCACCTCGACCAGACTCACCCTACAGCTTTGACAAGCCGCTGTGGACCGACTGGTCTAGATGGAACGGGGGACCTCATTCGCAACAATAACTTGCATCAACAATGCGCAACGAAACCACGGGTTTTACGGATTGGGGAAATAGGAGGGGTTTTGCGTCAGGGGCGATAATGAATATACATGGGGAGTCGTGTAAAAAGCCAACTATTACAAAAACAATAAAAACTTCAGTGCATGCTGACATGTATGAGGAGAGACATTATGAAATAAACAAAAAGGGATATATGTGATGAACCGAACTGAAGACCCTCAGCTGAGCGTGAATTCGCTTGATGTTCGGTGGCGTTGTATCTTATCTGCTATGTTCAAAAACCCCGTTCCCGTTCTCCGGGCGGGGAAGTAATATCAACAGACAGGCGTTCGCGCGTTGGGATCTGTATGGAGAGAGGAACAGTTCAGAACGTATGTGTGAGATGGCCACCCTAAATGGAAGCTCACGTGATGAGCCGCACGGACCACTGCAAAAAATTATAAAAGAATGGGGCAATCATTTAGATTCCTTAGAACATACTCATCAGGATCTATTTTATAGAAACTGACCGAGTCTCGCATTTTTACAAATGCCACAATCTTCATATCCACTCGATGACTCTAGCGCTCGCTCGTTCAACAGAGAACACGGCTTTGCTTAGGTGAAGTCTCGAGGACGTTTGGTTGGCTTCCCTGAATGTGCTCGTAAGAGCCTTCGCGGCGCTAGCCAGCGAGTTGAGCGTGTGTCTGATGGATAATTTAGATAGACTTTATTGTATAATATCTAACGAATAAATGACTACTCATAATTTTGTTCTATACTCAGCCTCTTTTTCCGTCGCTCATCAAAATTAGGGCTGAATGTGACCTCTGTTCATGCTATTCTCCTTGGTTACGGGCGCAGAGGTATACTTTCTTGTGTTCTGGGATTTTGATCATGGTTTTCATGCACCAGCATTGAAGTTCGTGAAATCTACTAGACTGACACGCCAACTATGAAATACATTTGACTAGGTCTTCATTCGCATGATAGAGGTATCAAAAGTGCTAGTGATTCTTTGAGCTGGCGAGCCAGGATAACCCTCTCTACCTTCCCTAGTCCAACCTCGATAATATGTGGAGCGGATTCCTCGATGCTATCTAGCGGCTGAAAAGCCGTAAAGTCACGAGGAATACGGCGCCTAAACTGGTCTGCTGACTGTGAAAGATTCCGGTTCAGAGGGTCAAATACTCTCAGCGCTAGACATAGACAGCATTCTGTCTGTCAGGATTCTCATGCGTGGCAATGTCCTCTGAACCTCCACCGTACGTGGTGCTTTACTATGCTTGGGGTAAATGTTCAGTCTAATGCTTCCAACAGGTATTCAAGAGTGGATCCTTTGCGGTCCTCTCAGGTCAGGAAAACCTGCCTCCTTGAGTCCGGCAGTTAACCATAAGCATTGTTGCTCTTCTAGGCTTATGATGATAGCAAGGTTTCCGTTGCGTGCGTACCACAAACATTTTTATTCTCATGGCAGATCCTAATTCTTGTTCTGCAGTGTTATGGGTGCAACTGGCAGCGGAAAGTCGACGGTAAGGCGAGACCTGGCTGACAGAATGCCACTGACTTGCGTAGTTCATTAACTTGGTCAGCGGTTCTCAACTGCCGGTCTCAAGGGACTTGCAATCATGTACGCAAAGAGTCGAGCTAGCGCTGGATTTTAAATTGGACGGGCGCACAGTGTGCTTGATTGATACGCCTGGCTTTGATGACACGGAGAAGAGTGACACAGATATCTTGAACAATATCACTGCCTTTCTCGCCGAACAGTGAGCGTCTTTTTCGCCACTCAAATTCGGCGCTCATCTAATACGCCGCTTAGATACAAAGGTGGCACGCTACTGCATGGTGTTGTCTATCTCCACCGCATTTCGGACAATAGAATGGGCGGAGTGTCGACGCGATCCTTCCGCCTTTTCAGGAAACTTTGCGGTTCCGATTCTCTGAAAAACGTCATCATCGTGACGAACATGTGGGGCAAAGTCAAGGAAGAAGAAGGGTCCGAAAGGGAACGGCAGCTCCGCTCAGACTCCAGGTTTTTCAAACCAGCCTTGGATGACCATGCTCGGATGCTGCGTCATTATGACACGCTGGAATCGGCGCAGAACATCATCCGCGCTGTTTTTCAGAATCATCCTGTCGCTCTTGATGTCCAGGTTGACCTTGTCGATCGCGGCAAAGACATCAAAGAGACCCAAGTTGGCATGGAACTCAGCACGCAGCTTGATACCTTGATCATCAAACATAACAAGGAGATTGACACCATAAAAGCAGACTTAAAGGAGCAATTGACGCATACTCGGAACGAAAAAGACATCAGAGAACTCGAAGATGCTCTCAAGAAGTCCGAGGCCGAGCGCGACCGAATCATGTGGGAAGCGATGAACATGTCAATGATGTTCGCCAGAGAGCAAGCCAGGATGCGGCAGGAATTGCAGGAGATGAAAGCACGTCTTATCGCCATTGAAATACAACGTCACCGCTCCTCGGGCCCCCTTATCCCTTCTGCCGGCGTCCAGAGTCCATCCCCACCGGGACCGAACACATCTCGACCTCCTCTAGCGCCGGCGGTGACGTTCTCGGTCTCTGGACCACCCGCCCTTCCCTCGCATAGGACTTCGTTGGATCGCAGCAAACTGGATCCTTTTGATAATGTCCAAATCGCAACGCGGCCCGAGATGCCCTGGCACCGCCCATGTCGGAGCGAGGCCCAAGCGCTCCTGCGAAGCAAGTGAGCAATGTAGAGCGCCTTCCATCCAAGTCTACCATGCATCAAAATGATGTTCAACACTCCCCGTTTACATTCACGAACAACGAGCGCAGTGTGGGACATTCCTCAT
Source organism: Macrocybe gigantea (assembly GCA_011319805.1). Taxonomy (NCBI): domain Eukaryota; kingdom Fungi; phylum Basidiomycota; class Agaricomycetes; order Agaricales; family Callistosporiaceae; genus Macrocybe; species Macrocybe gigantea. The sequence continues at coordinate 86,528 of SJRY01000143.1, forward strand.
CTGAACACCGTTTCTCGGCTTCGTTTCTCTTTGGGGGTTCAGATACCAAGTTGGTCGATACGAGTGACTCCGATAGTCACGACCTCTCGTCCTCAGCTTTCGGCGGCAAGCAAGCCGCCAATGCAGCCTCGCCGTTCGTATTGGCTAATTCTGCAAAGCCAAGTGAGGATAGTCTTTCCATCAACAAGGCTGGCTTCATGTTTGGGACTGCTGCCTCCTCAACTGCAAATCAAGATCGCCGTTCTGTTAAACCCATCCCCAATATCTCAGACTCCTCAACGGCATCTGATTCAGGATTTCCATCTCCAGTGCCATTACCACGAAGTCACGATCGCCCCACCGGTATCGCGTCCGACCAACTTGGGCCATCCAATACTACCTCTCCTGTACCTACCTTGCGCCGGCCTGATCCACCGCCTCTACCTGAGTCCCCTGCTACAGAATCTCCTGTTCTGACTGCATCATCCCCTTCCGACGAAAGCCCACACCAAGTGGTCAACACTTCCGATTCCTTGATGCCTGTGACTGGGGACGCCGATGATGCGGAACATCCTCGCGTCTCCGTGCCGGACCATGACCTCTCCTTGCTCTCTTTATCGGACTCGCCTCTCCTGCCTGCATTCAGGAAATTGTCGCCGCCAGAAGACTTAGAGATATCGGAGTCTGCCTCCGATTTTCCAGAGTCACCGAAACTTTCTCCGCTGGTGGAAGTAGACCCCTCGCCTGATGTGTTATTCTCTATACAGCCCAGCATTGTCCCTCCCGCGGCCTCTCCAGCTTCTCATGTCCCAGCTCATTCGTCACAGCCTGAGCGACCCGGCTTTGCAAGCCGCCCTCTCCCGGCCGTTCCCATGCAACCTAGCCTTGAGACGCGTCCTTTGCACTCGGACACCCTGCCGCCGGTATCGGTCGCTAGAGCAGCCTTAGCCCTTCGCCATTATGCAACCTTCCCTAACAATCAAGGCGGCGTATCCACCGGAGCAAGGAAACATTTACCCACTGCAGAGGAACAAAACCAGGTGGCTCAGACGCCATCACCTGCCAGTGATACTTCACTGGCCACCCAGGAAAGTCGAGGAGGCTCCAAATGACAATTCACTAACCAAAGACACACGATGGCGTGGACGCCACTGCCCATGACCCATCGCTCTACGCAGTGTACGGCGCATCGAACAGTCTATGCTCTGTCATCCTCTCAGTTGTACAGTAATATATATGAACGCGTCATTGGATCAATTCAACATGTGCAGTGATATGCTACAAAGAAAATGATCTATTGCCATTCCCGATTTTATGGGCGAGCCTGAGGCCTTCTTGTGCCATGCTATATTCACGACGCATGCTCGGAACGTGGTCCTATATAATTATTCAGCTCTCAAAAACACAGAGAAGAGTCCAACATACATTGAGCCACATGCAGAAATCTTCCAAAGCCAGAACCGAATCGAGACGCCCTATCGCGTCCATCAAGCGAACCCAATGGGCTAGGTGGCGGTCCAGAAACCGAGATATCTTCAATAAGTTTTTGGCCGTGATAGCTTCTGGACCGATCTCCAGCACGCGGGGAATCCAGTGGATGGAAGAATGCTGCAACTCTTCCGGAATCGTCTCCTTCGTAAGTTTTGGTGCATTATAAGGCCTCGTTTGTAGACTGGGAGATACAACTGGGAAGAGCTTCATCATGCTATCGATGCACTCTTCGGCGAAGCATGGTAAGTAGGGGTATCGCAACTCCACGCAGAACTTGTGCGGACAACGTCGTGAATCTGTGATGAAGTCTTGAAAGGCGCGTTGCATCGTCAGACATAACATTTCCTCATGGTTGGGCCTCTGAACTAAGCAACCGATGTTGAAAAGGGTTTCGATCGGGTGATGCGCGGAATTGGGATGCAACCAACTGAGACGTTTTAGAGTCGACAGAGATACGGGAACTCTGGATTTAGCCAAAACATTGAACACGGCATCCCAGCGAGTCGCTCTGTGGGGCAGCACAACGGATTTGATGATCGCATTGAAAAGGTCGTCGAACGCTTCTTCGTGAGACGACCAAGAGGGAAATGGCGACATGATCAGACTCAGAAATTCGGCAGCGTCGTCGGGTTTGCAACACAACAGGGTCTTGCAAGCCATTGTAGCCCAGAGTGGAATCCCCATCGCTCTTTCAGTTAACGTCTTCGATACCGTCTCTACAGGATGCTCCTCGAATAGCTGAGCTTTGGTCGCTCGTAGAATGACCAGGGCTTCAGAAATGCACGTTTGGATGTCTTGTTTATCGCCCGCCTCGCTATAAGAAATCGTCCGGATCGTACAATTATGAGAAGTGCTGAAGGCATCTTCGATGTCCAGACCAGTACGTGATGTAAGAAGGATGCGGAAATTAGGAGGAAGACGCTGTGTCTCGCGGGCGAGAGTCCTCAGAAGCTGGGGTCGACTGGAGGGAACGCACTTGTCTACCCCATCAATCACAATCAAAACGGGACCAACAATAGTAAGGTGTTCTGTCCCATCAACAATAAGTTTTTGGAATTGCCGATCTATGTCTGCTGAGGCAAGGGAAAAATCTTTCTGCAGCGCTGATGACACAGCCTCTTTCATGACGGAGTGATAGTCAGCAAGCTCTCGTGCTAGTGTACCGCTGATGGACATGGACGTAATCGTTTGCTCTATATCATCCGTTAAGATGACGGCTGATCCTAATCGACGTTGTTCGGCATATCGTTGGGCGACTGCGTGAGCAATAGAGGTTTTGCCGCATCTCGGTGGGCCAAGTAATAGATATATTTGGCCGGATGGATCATCGCTTTCCCAAGATATCCACTGATCAATTTCAGTGAGGACGTTATCCCAGGTTCCGGGGAAACAGATCTTCTGATAATTCCAGGTAGCCCCTCGGAGGCAAGGAAGACGATCAAGATGGAGGATATTTTCTGTCACGAACTTCGGATGAGACGAATTTCAGTACCGACGAATCGGGCCCACCGATGTTAGTGACCTTCTCCAATATTTGAACAGTAGTTAGTTCTGTCTGCAATGAGGTCCCCATGATGAGTTCAATCTTGATTTCTCCGAACGAGTTCTCGAAGCCAGCTATCAAGCCATCAGGATTCCACACGGCGTTGGCAATCACACGTTGGGCTAGGGAATGTCGTAAGTCCGAGTGGAGCAGTGTTATGAAATCTACACACCAAACCATTTGTGCCTTTTATAAGCCGCGATAAAGAAGCCGCACTCCCTTGTTTGCTCAATGAGACGTTCTACCACCTTGCGTTTATATAATATCTGAGGAAGGGGGTTTGTATTCGTGTCTAGAAGGAAGTCGTAAAGGCCAGCCATGATCTCAATCAGTCCGTCGATCCTATCGTCGCGGCTGGCTTGATCTATTATTAACTAGCTGCATTGTCAGCCTTGAGATCGACGTGAACTAACGCAGGAAAATGACAAACCCCGCAAGCAGAGTTCATCGCCGAAATTGCTGCTTGGATTTTTGAGCTAAGCTAAACGTATGCTATAAGCCCTGTGCATTGCGACATGCTCGGCAGAAACGCATACCCCAGATACCTTTTCAACCACACTCCCGAGGACAGCCAATAACTGTAACATTGTCTGCATTTGTGGCGACAGCCGTTGTAGATCGGTCTTTGCCATTCTCAACGCAGCTTTCAAGTCTTCAAGATTATAGGCGGACTGTCGTTCGCGATCGGCGACGACGAACTGGCCGCGGATGGGACCTTTGTCCACCTTGAATTTGAGAACGACAGACGTCTGGTGACTTGTGTCCACACCAGATGCGTTTGTTAGCTGAAAAGATATATCTGAGGGGAAATCTGCCATGCAGGGGTTTCGACAAAATGTGGGCGACTCACCTTGATTTCTGGGCGCTCCTAAGAGGTTGATTTCTGCGTACGCCAGAACATGTCTTTCTTGCCCATGATCCCGGCCGCAAACTGCCGTCACATGCAGTGTCGAACGATTGTTGGCATAACTAGAGGCCCTGGTGTCGAAAACTCTTTCGAAAGGAACTGGGAACATACATACAATTGAAAATGCTCTTCCCACTTAGGGGATCGTTCGCCCCGGCCGCTCAACTTGGTCTGATATTCTCTTCCATCTACAGACAGAGAGAGATAATACTGTATTCCTCTCCTGTGTGGCTTGGGTAACTGACGAGAAGCGACGGCTTTAAACGAAAACCAGTCACAACGGCGTATAGCTCGCAGACCAGAAAAAGTTACTCACCGGTGACAGTTATCAGTGCTTCTAATTGATTCGACGATCTAGGTAGTGGTGCAATCGTATTCTCAGAGTATGACCGTGAGCCCGTAGTGCGAACAACACCTACCTGTCGTTTAGCATTGCGAGAGATGTCAATCAGTGAGAGTGCAAGGGACGGGAATAGGGTAGGGACGGTTACAAATACGTCGTTCTCCTCATGCCGGTGTTGTGGGTGCCTACTGCCTACGGTCTGCACGAAGCTGCCGCACGGAATACACGTGCGAATGAAAATCGGCAGCTGTCAACATCAGAAAACGTAGTTAAAAGCTACGATTGAGACCCATGTTGTTTGACAACGACAAACGTCTGTTCTAATTGAATCAGACTGGTGAGCGTGCTCGTATGCCATTACATGATTGTCTGCCCAACTGTCCCGGGGAGAATAAAAAGCGGCAAGGATTAACAACTCATTCCAAACCAGAATGATGGAACACGCAGAAGAAGCAAGGGCAGATGACTGGACCAATTGATGCAGTCTCCTCCAATTACGGTTGTGAAATGCATGCTGTGTGAGAGGTGATTCTGTTTTACTAGGGTATGTTATGGGCGTACCGCTTCTCAACGTCACAGAACTCCGCCGAAGTCGATACATTCACCAGAAAAGGACTCGTACATTCATGATTGACGTATTTCTATTCTATGAAATTTTCACCGCCTGCCACGCTTCAGTAAAACAAGTAAAGCTCCGATGATCATGATTACTCACCTTCGCATACAACGACTCCACCACCTTGCCAACCTGTTCAAGCGTTGATATTGCGGCGCCATACGTATCCTGACATGATGCCAGTCAATTACTGTTGGTCAATGGGAAAAGAAGAGAGAGGATACATCAGCCTCGGGTTGGTCGAACAACAATAGACACCCGCGTCCTTGATCGAGAACGCCGTGAAGAACCTTGTCAAGAATCATTTGCGACAATCTGACAGATAATCAATAAGTTATATGTCACGGTGTGGGAAAAAGGGAAACATACTTGGCTTCAACTGCCTGTCGACCTTGACCGACTTCCTCCGCAACGTATTCAATCTCGACGACAGAATAGGGCTCAACTATGCGCAGGAGATTCTGTTCGAGAAGCGTGTCATACAAAGCGGCGAGGTGTGAGCGAATCGTTTGGTCGGACGTCAGCTCTAGGAGCAGCAAGTTCTGCAAATGGTTACATAGGAAGAAGATGATGGGATCCATACCATCTTTGTATTCTCGCAAAGCTTTCTCAAAATCTGCCAGATTGCGCTCTTGATGTGCCCTGGCTATGGCTCGCATGCTTTCGACTTCTCGTAACTGCGCATATTTGGCAGCGAGTTTGATAGTCAACAGCGAATTGACATCTTCCGGCTAGTAATGCGTTAATTTACGGGTATGAGCAGTTGCTCACGCAGTGCAGGAGCATGTTCGAGACTCCGCTTACGAGGTTAAGCATGACCTTGCACAAGAGCATATACTTCAGCGCATTCAAGGCGGCTTCGTCCCCTTGTGACGACAGGTTTTCGAATGCTTCATAGAAGTAAGAATATGCTGTGGTATAGTCCTTGTCTTCCGCATGCAGGATGCCAGATTGCAAATCAAGAGCAGATTGCAGAGCTGGGGGACAGTATATCGAGTTGGCGGCCGTTCTTGACGACGTCAGGGCAGCCTAGTATGGGTAGAAGTACAGGGGATGAAAGGTAAATATCCAGAACTAGGGCATACTAACCTTTGCCTTCGGGAAGTTTCCGACGCCTCGATAAACTCTGCTCTCCAGAAGGTGGACTTCAGTTAAGATCATCTTATCATCCAGCCGCCTGAGCTCCGTGAGAAGTGTGTCAATCAGCGTTAATGCTTGCTTGTACTGTTGCGCATCCAGTTGGCTGACAAGCAATTAGTGATAAGCGTGCGAGACATCGGAAGAGTGTATGAGCCCACAGTCCGGCCAATCGCGTCTCTAAGCTGTGCTTCAAAAATATCCTCTTTTCACGCTTTGCCCATGCAATATTATCAATGAGAATATCTATCTGAATTTGCAAACTATTTGGAATTGGAGTGAAAAAATCAAGAAGGGTCCGAACTGAATGCAATTGTAGCATCAGATAACTACGGAAGGAGATGCAACGCTTACTGAGCTTCGCCGTTTTGGCCTTCGCTGTGGAAGACATGAACGATCTGGACAATGTGATGACTTCCGCAATCCCTTGAGCATTCCTGTGCTGGCGCGATCAGGACGGTACCACACGAAGGCGAGGGTGCCTACCTCTGGTCCCGATAGAGTTCCCAAGTTTGACCAGAGCCTTTTCTTGGTCTCTGAGATTCTCCGAGTCGCTTTTACCATGGTCGGCTGGAGGCAACAGAAGGCGGTCTGAGCGAACGGCCTCCCGCATATACCAAGATGTGCTTGCCTGTAGCACTTAGAATCTGTTTGTATATTCGTTCTGCTTCCTTTTGATTCGTTGCGACAACGGATGCTGCCTGATCAAGCAGTTGAGACGAGGAAGACATTGCACAGTAAATTCGCTGGAAACGAAGCAGGAAACAATGTTGGTGGATGGATAGTACGCGTCGAGGGCGTGGGAAAATGCAGATGACGCGTCTCCCTCAAACTTGTTCCGTCGTGTAGACCGTACTCTGGATTTCATCTATCACGATGGCCGACGAGCTCGTCCTCCCAATCCCAAATCTCAATCTGTCACAGCAGCTCTTTGTCTTGTCGAATTCAAATTTGTCGAGTCTCCACGAAAATGCGAGGAAGATCTCTTGGAGGGCGTTCAAGCAGACCGCACGTCTTTCCACTCGTAGCCCGCCTATAAGTCGTCTAACTATATCATACGCTAGAGATGGCGCCGTACTACAGGTTAATCACATCGACGACACCTCCAACACTACCACTGGACAAGGACTTGCTTGAACGTATGGAAAAGGCGAACGCAGAGGAACTGCAAAAGCTAGATGCAACGTTGGCCGAGGCAGAGAAGACTGAAGGAGAAACGGAGATCTCTGATGCCCTCAAGGCCAGAGCCAATTACCTCACAAGGATGGAGACAAGGTATACAAAGATCCTTATGACCAGCTTTCGCGCGATCTCAACTCAAAACGCAGGACGGAGCCATAGAGGCACAGAACCTCGCTTTATCGAAGACCCCGGGCCTGGGGTCTCGGATAGATATCGTTCTGACTATCATTCGGATAGGCTTTTTCTTTGGCGACAATCAACTCATTACAACGAACTTACAAAAGGCCGAATCGTGAGCCAACATGATCACTGTTTAAAGGACTCGCTTTGTCAACTCCGACAGGTTAATTGAAGAAGGCGGGGACTGGGATAGGCGAAATAGGCTAAAAGTTTACAATGGCCTTCACCTTTTGTCAGTCCGGCAATTCAAGCGGGGAGGCGAACTATTCGTGGATGCGTTATCGACATTCACGGCATCCGAACTACTTTCCTACAATGATTTCGTCGCCCTTACTGTTATTGCAAATACCCTTACGCTCTCTCGAGTTGATCTCAAGAAACGGGCGCGTCATCCCCTGTCCCCATAGACATTGCATGAGCTGATTTTCTTCAATTTTAGATTATCAATGCTCCGGAAGTAAATCAGGTGCTACCAGAAATGCCTGTTCTTGGCGATTTGGTCAAGAATTTGTACGATTGCCATTACGACAAGTTTTTCCTCGCCTTGGGTACGCCAATTCAGTCCATTGGCTCATGATATTGAACTCCTATCACCGATCAGCCACTCTCGAACAGAATCTCCTGATCCCGTCTCGCATCCTTTCCCCGCATGCCCGGTATTATGTCCGTGAAATGCGAATCTTGGCGTACAGTCAGCTCCTCGAGTCGTACCGCAGCCTGACATTAGAAAGCTTAAGTGCGGCCTTCGGTGTTAGTGTTGAGTTCGTCGACAAGTGCGTTCCTACTTGTTCCCCTTCCTGAACCCATTACGGCGAACTCGACCCTCATTATTTCTACATTATTGACGTCGTTTTTCCTTTCAGCGAATTGTCCCGATTTATTGCGAATGGCCGATTACATTGCTCAATTGATAAGGTGCATGGTATCGTGGAAACCACAAGACCTTCCATCAAGAATGCGCAGTACGAGACGGTCATAAGACAGGGAGACATTCTATTGAACGAGGTTCAACGATTGAGTAAGGTACTATATTAGATATTTCTCGTGTACAGTTTACTTTCTTCCCAAAACACCATGCTCCGAGTTGTCGTTACATCACAACGAAGCAATACAGCATTTTACAACCTTACAGCCCCCCACCGAAGCCGCAGTTTACACAATAGCCTAGAGAAATCGGGCCTTTCTTCAGACCGAGATCCGCGCATCTGCCAGGACACGATGCCTGCTGCCTGTCATTAGGCCGATAATTGATCTCACGAGCCCAGTGAGAAAATTAGCTAGCTTGAAGACAATGTCCAATGCAAGTCAAGACCGTGAACAAATTAGTCAAGAAGTTTCGGTGGTCTGCAATGCTGCTGACATCAGAACCAAGATCTAGGGCGAAGACGATCACAACGTTATCAAGACCATCTTTGAGGGTTAGTGCTTACGTATTTGGATTACGCCGGGCTTTGCAGGTATGTATATACAGAGAACGACTCCAACCATTGAGACGCCATTGTCGCCATGGAAATTCGACTTTTCCTGGATTTTGCACGGCGACGTTTCATTTCACGTCATCTGGTGGTTGCGAATAATGCCCACGTCATAGCTAGGCTTGACCTAGTGGTCATTTTCTTTCCTAATGCAGGAATTGTACACCCATTGGAAAGTCGGAGGCCCAGGGAAATCATGCGGGCGTTCCGCCGAACTGTCATAAACATGAATAATATCAAAGGTGTCTGGATATCGGCAAGCCGGCGAGCATTGACAACTTGTGCTAAAAGCGTCTTAGGGTGAGCAAGATGCGAAAGATGCGAAAGAGAAAAATGCTTACTTACGTTGTTTACGATGTGTTTACGATGTGGTAGGTCTCTGGGATATATTCACATTCCGACCCCGGAAAGAAACGCAGGTTCACGCTTAGACTTTGACTAAAAGCATTACCAGTACCACAGACCTTCCATCACATCGGATTTAGAGTGGTGTAATATAACGGAGAATATGAAATTGCCTTTGGGATAGATGGGCCAGCGAACCCGGCATTGACTACCATACATATAAAGAGATTATCAATCTGAAGCACCGACATGCAGTGATCAAGAAGCAGAGCTACCGTTCGGGTGGGCCTTTGTCTTCCGCATATGGCGGATCAAGTGGAACATAAAACACATAGCATCTTGGGTTGTTGAGAATGCATGCGTGGACGGATTGACAAGAAGAATACTGGCGCAGTGTGAATCCACTATTCAAAAGTGGAAAGGACCAACCCTGAGAGACTATGGCGTGTTATTGGCGACGTCTACAGGATCTAGGCGAAGGATATTTGAGAATTCGCCGGACAGACAACGAACGCAATGAAAGCACGAAGAAATCTCACGTCAAACAATTCATTTTCCAGATGTAATCATCCGGCAAATTTTGTATAAGTGACTGTCACTCTTCTATATCAAAGGTAATGTCGATGAGTACCTGACGGAAAATAAAGATGTCATATACGTACATCTATAACTAGCGAACAAAACCGAAAAGCGATTCATAGATCTGTTGTGCATGGTTCAGGCCACCACAGCTCAAATCAAAGTCCAGGCACCTATGAATTGCCTGTGGCGCTTTTTGCGAATGATAGCATAATTCCCTCATGGAATTGTTATGACCTCAAAAGATGAACGACGGCATATCAAGCAGGTTTAACCTTCGCCACGTGAACTATATGTCTCACGCACCACACCATGGTCGGCCTTAGGAGCGTTGAGAGCGTCGTCTAGCAAAGGGTGTCGTAGGATCGTCTGAGGTGGCAATGCATATGCACGGCGGGAGGTTTGATTAGGCGGGGCGGCAGTATCGCTGACGAAAGTATCAAAAAAGGACATGGCTGTCGTGACTGTCAGACCAATTCATTGGCTAAAATATACAGGGAAAAATGTCCGACGTTGCGTTCATTTTCTTGGAAGGACAATAGGACACGATAGTTTTCGTTGGCCAACAATGGCAGGATGAACCGAACCTTGTGACTTGCAATGCAGCGTTATCTCTGATTAGATCAGTTGACTATGAAAATTGAGACAGCTGGATGCAAGACGCAGAGGCTTGCCACAACATGACCAGAGAACATCGCGGGGACGCATAGCCAGATGGAGTTTAGCGATGTCAGACGGTTGGCCTTCTGGTTCAACAGTATCATCGCACCGGAAGAATTCGAAATGCAGCCCACAATCGGAGGAAAGAAGTCCCATAGAACCCATGCAAGAGCCGTTACGATGTACTGAATAGCACCGTGCATCCCGCATGTTACATTTTCGGGAAGCCTTGTCAGGATTCTGGGGGGCCAGTAGCTTCTTCATATCAGTTGACGATGAAGCACCTGATTGCCAAGCATTGCATGGTCATGATCATGTTGGTATCTACCTAAAACAACACCAATCATAGGCATGGAACTCTTGATTCATGCGGTCGGTGCAGACGAAGATCTCCGGAAGCTATGAGACTGCTGAAATCATCACCGATGAACCGGCGGATGGAGTGATGGAAAGGTAAAAAGAGACGCATATGAGTGCTGTTCGGAGTCCACAATTCCGGGCAAACAGGAGCAAAAGGGTCAAAGATGCCTTCAATAACCATTTCAGGGCGAGAAGGAGAATCCCGGCGGCTGGAACCTGCTTCCATTCTTCTAGCGTGCGGCAAATTGCCGCAGAACAGAACCGAATATTGCATTCGCCGTAGAAATTTTTTTTGCAGATGCGGCCAGAGCATAGCATAATGGTGGCGGTACTCCAAGTGCAAATCCAAGCGCGGTCGCGTTGTCGCGCCATCCGAAGGAACTGACATCGGCCTCGGCAACCTCGGTTTTTCGGAGGGCGTCAAGATCACCGTTTCTTACTTCCGTTGCCCTCAATGGGCATGAAAATGCAGATTTACAACAGAAATGTGGAACTGAATACTAATATATCTCGTTATTCGCAGGTCCTGCTTTGGCAACCCTGCACTATGTAGGGTAGCTGACTAGCAGGTTGACAAGATCATCACAAACCTGGCTTGATAATTCAATTTATTTGGGACCTGATCAAGCGCCGAGAAAGGTCAGCTGAATACCTCTTTGTGCCTACTTGATGCTCGTCTAACTCTCAGCCTAATCCATACTGGATACATGAGACACGATCCATCCGCCGGATGAAATTAGTACTAGTGCCCCAGCAATGGTAAGCCAAACCGTCATCTCCGGGATGAAAAAATAATATGTTCCGATGGAGAAATTAAGCCGATTCTGGTTTCCTATGTAAGGACCCATTTCAATCCGCTTGAGCCCCTCAATTCGATACCTTCCTCTCCTCGCTCCTTCTCTCCCTCTGGTGCTCGCCGTTTTCGTCCCGAACGTCACTGCCCACGCCATACGACTTGTTTCGGGAACGAATATCGCTATGCAGCTCTTCGGCGAGATACCAGAATATCTCATTGAATGGATCGAAAAACAGGAAATGTTCTGGGTCGCGTCTGCACCGCTCAATGCTGAGGGACACATCAATATCTCTCCCAAAGGTGTCGCCGGGACCTTTCATATCGTCGACTCTCGCCGCGTTTGGTACGAGGACCTCAGTGGCTCCGGTAAATGAACACCGCTCTGCAGACAAGTCATCTGCTCATGACCCGAATAATTATTACCAGGTGCTGAGACTATCTCTCATATCCGGGAGAACGGAAGAGTGACTGTACTCTTCAATGCCTTTGAAGGGCCGCCGCGGATTGCCAGGCTGTATTGCAAAGGTTAGTCTCTCTTCTTTCACAAGGTCCAGAAATGGGGAATATCATTCCCATACAAGCAGACATTGATTCGTCCTGTTGACGCCTGCTTCCTTTTCCTCGTCATCGTCTTAGGTTCCGTGTATGAATTTGGAACGCCCGAATACGAAGCCCTCCTGCCTGCTGCCAGCAGACACGCAGGTTCCCGCGCCGCCATCGTTCTAGACGTGTACAAAGTCGCCACGGTACGTTAACGCTTCTGGCGTCTCCTATTCCCGCCAACTTTTCGGTGATCTCCAAGTCGCTAAGACTTCCTTTTTTTCATCTTTTCCCCATGCCGCGATAGACATGCGGATATTCTGTGCCTTTCTATGAATTCAAAGGCCACCGAGTACAGCTCCTCCAATGGGCCGCCCAGCGGGAGGACGTCGACCGTCGCAACGAGCTTTCTCGTACAGCCCACCCTACTTCCACGACCACGACCGTCACGGCCATAGCAAGCGCCGGCGTCCGTGGTGACAGCAGCAGCAGCGGCGGCCCGGGAGTCCCATTGGGCTTCTCCTCGGCGACGTCTCCTCGCGTGCTTCCGAACACTGGGCTCAAGAAGTGGTGGCAAGAGCGTAACACGCGGAGCCTGGACGGCCTTCCGGGCCTTGCGTCCGCGCACACGTCCAACAAGGTATTCTGGCACAACCCTGTGCATGTGGGCAAGAAGGACTCGTTCGCACCACTTTCGTCATCCTCCACCTCCATGCGAGCTTCCTCGCCTCCCAAGGCCGAGCCCCACCTTGTCAAGGCTGATAACACTATTTATCTCGGACCGGCAGACGTGAGGCTCGTCTTCGCGTTTCTGCTCGGCGTACTTATCACGGCGTTCTACCATCGCATGATGTACTACTTCGGGGACGTCTTGGTTCCGTCATAGTCATCGATCGAACTTGTTCCGCGGTCGGATTCCTTTCCGCGTTAGCATCATGCACCTCTTTAACTCCTCTTTCCGTCTACAAGTCTAGGCCCGACATCTATTTATCGACATGCTTCTCAACAGCCTTGCGAACTCCTGTACTACTGTTTCTGCATCTTGGTATCGGTTTTTATCACTATTTCCTTTTCAACGTCAATCCAATATCCTCGGTACTGTACTGTCTAATGCCTGTCATAGTATACTAATATTTTCATGTCCTTTCGCTAATGCACACCTTGCTGTATTCTCAGTCAGACCACGAGAGAGGAAGAAAAGAAAGGTAAGCTTTGATTTCAACTTTCAAACCATTCTGAATAGTAATAATACATACATTGGCTTGTACAACAAGGGAGAAAAGAATGGGAGTCCATATCTCGACAACAAGACCGAGGACGGATAGAGGAAGGGAAGGGTACAGGGAAATACAACGAGACACAGTACACAACCGAGAAATAGGTTTAGGAAGGGAAAGGAATAGATACCTGACAGGATCGGCATGGGAATAAGGGTGAATGAGATGGAGTTTAGGCGGGCAGTGGAGCCTGGCGAAAGGTACATGAGGGAGGCGGACGGAACTGCAGGAAAGACAAGAATGATCCTTCCGATTCGGACGTCGACGGTCGGAAGGAAATGAGAAAAACGAGCGACTTGGCGAATTCTGGGACAAAAAAAAGGGCATGTGGAGATCACAAGAAGAGAAGAGAAGACGAGAAATCCACAAAATGCCGAAAAGAAAAAGAAATCAGATAGGTGGGAAGGGCAGCGTGTAGTGGAGCGAGCCAAGGAGAGGATGATCAAAAGATAAAACATGATCGTTGCCAGTCACCCTCCCTGTGAATAACAAGGAATAGACGGGAGAAGGACAACCTGTGGGTAAGGGAGGAGGAAATGAAATAAGAGAAACGACATCAAACGGGTTTGGTAAGCGCTCTGTGACGCATGGAGATGAAAGACATGTAATAATGATGGGTGGCTGGTGCGTGTTGGGGGCTGCACGCTTCTGAGAATCGGAATCGTTGGATCGACCGTAGCGAGGCGACACCATGGGAAAAATAGGGGAGAAAAAGAGGAAAAAAGAAACCTTAAGAAAGATAAGAGCAGAAAAGAAATGACGAAAGAGGCACGAGGCCTTTGTGATCTGTCCACCGAAGAGAGAAGATAAATGTCCCTTGACGTATTTCGCCTCGGAGTAAGGCTGCTCCCGCCTTGACCATCGGACAAATAACGGAACGGCAAATAACGAGAATGTTGATGGACGTGTTCATGTTCGTGGGTGCAGGACTGTGTCCAAGAATGATCGATGCAATCGGTTGGTGGTGGTCGGTCTACTCCGTGATGCGGATGCGGAGATGGGATGGCGGATGTCGGAAAACAGAGTTTCGTAAAGCGGAGGGAAGAAAAGTGTGGTTACATGATACTGTGTGAGGAGAAACTTCAAATTGGGTTTGATCCTTCCAAAAAAGAGAAAGTCATTTGTGGAGCCGTGTGGTGATGGGGAACGTGGAGGAATCTTGGTAACTTGTGCTTGCGATTGGGTCCAAATCCGAAGGGTAATCAATCCATGTCCATTTCCATCTCCAGGCCGTCCCATTCCGACTCGTTCTTCCTGACATCGTCCTCCCGCTTGAGTGATTTCCGTCCCCTCTTCGCGCTGCCATAGCGCCCGGCGAACTTGGATAGCACGGGCTTGTATTCGCCTTCATCGATGTCGATCTCAATGCTCTCGTCGTCATCGTACATCATACCACCGTCATCTGCGTCCTCTTCATCACTGCGGCTGCCTGGAGCCGAAGCTGAACCAGACCTGGAGCGCGACTGTGAAGATGTCGATATGGAGCGGAGCGACGATCGCGGAAGAGACCATCCTCCCCCGCTCGTTCCTGACCGCTCATCTGAGTGGGCGAATCCGCTTGACGAAGTCCATGACTCGGATGTGACACTGACGCTGCGATAGCCCATGAAAGAATCTGCAACGACGCTTCCTGCAACAAAGCGGTGGTTGTTCGGGACGGGCACCGGTATGGATGGTGTGCCAGTGCTGTCGTCGACCACTACGACGGCTGAGCTGTGTCCTGTTGAGACTCCGACAAGGCCTGGGCGAAGCTGCGTTATGCCGCTGGATCCGCTCGCAGATGCCGGGATCGAGTAGTCGTGTAAACGCGGCCCGGACGAGTTGGAACGGTAGTAACCGTTTCCTGACGGAACCGAGCTCGACATCGGTCGAGCAGGATATGATACTGCAGTTGCGACGTTGCTCTTCGACCCATTGGGAGTCGCAGAAGACGGGATCGGGACGTCGTCGCGTCTGTCTTGGGCAACGACCCGCCTGACAGAAAAGAAGGCCAGAGAGAGCGATCATCGGGCAAAGAAGTGCCGGTTGCCGACGGTGACAGATGTGACAGAATTGCAGCAGCCTATAAGAGATGTCAACAGCAGCGATTCGTTCAGTTCTTTGCGTCGGGGATGAGTCGGCCGGACCGCGAAACGAACTCACCTCAAGCAGCTGCACCTGCTGATGCTTACTGAGGACGAATTTGGATGCTTCGCGCCAGTGAGGAGTATGTTCCCAGCGGTGCTTAATGAGGCAAGATGGATGGCGGTAAATCTAGTGCGAGGGCGTGTGCGTACTTAGACCAAAAGTAGGCAAGCGCTGATAGCGGAGGGCGACATGCCTTGGAGCAGCTCTCACACTTGTGGTCAACACCTCGCCTTCTTCCGTTCTTGCTGATAGGGATGGGAGTAACGTTGTTACTCTTAGACTCGCCGTCGCCAGTCGAGCTGGACTGCTGAGGCGTGTTGATCCCATCGCTCGGCAGCACATTAAACGCCTCCATTGCACCATTACCTGTTAAGGACAGGGAAGCCAGTGCGGAGGCGGCACTTTGCATGATGACTGGCCTAGATAAGATATAAGACACATCAACAAGCTATTCATGGCATAACTCAATCCCTCAAAGCAAGAATGAAAAGGCGATGAAAGTTGAGAAAATAAATACTATGCTAAGCGAACAATCATGGCACGAACATAAATAGAAATAAACAAATTCATGAGAAGACCAAAATTTGGACACGTACGATGGCCTGTTAGCAGCGTCGCGAGCGTCGCTCAGCCGCCGGCGGGTCTTGCCCGTCGACGAGAGACGTCGATGATGCTTGTTAGCACTGCCGGCCCCGACACTGACAGAAAGGGTCGCCAAAAGATGATCATGGGAAATGCTGTCGACTATATTGTCGCCCGGACTGCCCGAGGAAGTAGGCTGTTGGGAGATCGGTATGGGGGCGGCATCCGCTGCAGCGATGGAGAGTGAGAGCAGGCTGGCGGCGGCGTCGGATTGCTACGCAAGAACGAGAAACGAGTCGATGAGAAAAAAAAAATTCCGGCTACAACGACTAACAGCACCAGGACCAAAACGACGTACAGAAAGCGGTGCTTGGAGGAGTGTCATTAGGCGAGCTCGAAGACGGTCGTGGATGCAGAGAGAGATGTGGGCATTCAAGGAGAAAGGAATACAAGGCGGTGGTCGGATTTACAGGCAGCTCATCGTACAGGTCGAAAAAGAATTGGCTCAGGGCAACAACATGTGCTTGCCAAATTTTTTATTTATTCTTTCCTACTTCCTTTTTCGGCTGTCTGACTCTCCCCGCCGTCTAACACTCCCGCATCCCCGCATGTCCCTCAGCTGCCCGTATATCGCCGTCCTGGGATTGCAGTGCCAGCAGAATGCCGTAGCTTAGCATTCTCGATTGTGGTGCCAAAACGCTGGCAAAAATTGTTCATTTCTGTCGGAAAACTTTCACGGCAATGACCCTGGCTCTGCATGAAACACGTCAGGCCAAAACACAACAACCCGTCGACCACCTTCCATCGATGTTCAAGTCTATCGTTTCACGATTGATATCCCAATACCCCGGCTCTTTCACGGTCCATAACTGACAATTGTTCAACGAGCAATGATCCGCGCCTTTTCTCCGCAGATTTCGAGGTTCGCTCTTCATGGTTCAGCCTGGAAGCTACCGGTCTTCTTTCTTCCTCCATCATCTCCGGGTCTCTCCGCATATCCATCACTTTCTCTCTGATCAAGATTACATGCACACCAAAGAAAGAAAAAAGAAAATCCATGTCCATGTTTCCTGTCTTACAAAGCCACAAATGCCAGTCTCCTTCTGTTTTAGCCTAGGTTCCGTGCCTTCAGGAAAAAATTTCTGCTTGCATGAATTCGGATTCTTGGCCGACGATGGGGCGCTCGTCCATGCCGGCCGCACTGGACGGAAAGATGGCTTAGCCGGTGATATATCTCAGTCCGCCATCATCATAATAGCGAAAGGCGCACCCATGACGTGGAAACATATGCAGATCCTCGCGGCTGGGCGACGCAATCAGACGAAGCCGCAACCCCGAGGAAGGTTTCCTCGTTTTCTATACGGTTCAGTGCAATGGCACCGCATTGGTGACGTCGGACATAGTTACAAGGACGAAAGTCAGACATTTTGCCGTAAGCCTCTGCGTTTCTGCGTCTTGACCGGAGAACATTACCCTTGCAGTCGATTTCAACTGAGCTGTTCTGAATCATCCTCTTCGTCCTGTGAAGTCGCCTGCCTTTCCGCCCGATCAATACTTACAGAGAAAGAAGTAAGAAGCTGTGGTGGCGACTTCAGTTCACCAACAACAGCAGGTTCGAGTGAAAAGAGAATAAGGCCATAGTCGTCCCCCGAAAGTCGTCGCAAATATCAGTATCGAAAGGAACCGTCAAGAAATAGCCCTCATCACTAGTATGACAGACGGTATCGATTCCAGAAGTTCACAAACACGAAGGAACTGCGCGGAACACTCGAATTTATTGATTATTTCTTCCATGACAGGTTCAAGCCTTCAAAACCGCTACAAGTTCCGTGAAGGAACTAACAACGACGTCGAACTCGCCACCGTCCTTCTTACTCTTGACATCCTGAGGTCCTTCACCTGGACGCGGAACGTATACCGTCCTGAGGCCTAGAGGAGCCGCGGCTCGCACGTCGAAGTCATGCGCCGCGACCATTGCACACTTCTCTGGCGGTAGGGAGAGGTGGTGCGCCACTCCGAGGTAGGTCGTTGGATTCCTGAAAACGTAAAATGTGAACCAACGAACCCAGGTAAGAGCAGGGAGAAGAGAAAGCATGTGGGACTTGACGCACGGCTTGTATGAATTGAAGAGTTCTCCCGAGAATATAGTGTCCCATGGTAGATTGCCATACCGGGCCTGGACGAATCAATGATGCGTTACGGATCGTTATAATTATCCGTGGGCATACCAGATCTATGAGCAGTCGCATATTGCCGTTGGACAAGGTGGTGATGATCAGTGTCTTCTTCAACGCATTTAGTCCCTCTACCACGTCCGGCCAAGCTGTGAAGAGAAAAAAGTGAGAATGATTGTAAAGCATTGATCGTTCCAACGCACGCCTCAATCTGTGCCAGACATTATTTAGATTACGCCTCTCGGCCTCATCCCATCGTCCGCCAACGTGAGCCCACTTGGAACTCAGCATCGCGTCCAGAATCTTTGCGGTCAAAGACAGTGATCAATCGAGCCGTGGCTTAATGGCGAGGCAGCAACTCCAACCTGTCTGTGCATGACGTCGACGCTTGCGGCTCCAGATCCGCCGTCGGCAATGCGCTTGCTGCGAGCAGAGAGAAAATGAGCGTTTCAGTGCATAGTCCAAGAGGAATGTGAATGACTTACGTTTCAGCGAAATACTCCGTCCTCCAGTGCTGAGCAAACTCTTCCCAGTCCACCGAGCCTTCCTCTGAGCAGAATCCGCAACGAAAAATAAAGGATTCAGAGCCATCAAAGAACACATTTTGGTATGCGATAGCTGACCGATCGAATGCTTCTTGCCGAGTTCGCGCAGTTCGTCCACTACGCTAGAGCGCCAGTCCACGACCGTGCCGAATACGTCGAAAATGAGCGCCTCAACACCTTCCATCTGAGGAGGTCCGATTATCGTGTCTTGATGAGATGAGGGCGAAGCGGACAGCGATGGGTAGTGGAGATGGCATCGCTTGGGAATTTGAAAAGGCAGCTTTGCAAGGTCTTGGAGGATAATCCGAGACTTTGCCGTGCTTCATCTTACACAATGTCCCCTCGCAGTTCGTGATGAGGAGTCGACGGCGATCTGTCACGAACGTTAACGGTGATGAAAAATGGCTGACTTGTCTCCCATCTTCAATGGGACGCTCGCCCCCTGCACATCACTACGCCGTTCTTGCACCGCGGTTATGACGCATATCAGGCTTTAAGTAACCGCAGGAGTAACACTTTCCCACTTTTCAGACTTTTTGTAGGGATAGACAGACCTGTGGTCCACCAGCACGAATGGCGCCCGCCGCAAACCTGAGCGCTGGAGCCCTTAACGACGCTGTCGCTTGCATCACCTCTCTGGTCCAGTTCCTTTGGAGGCGCCTCTCTTCTGTGCTGACGATCGTCCTATTCACGTCGGCAATACAGCCTCACCACTGAATGATACCAGCAGGGGAAGCGCCGTTATCTTCAATGCCCGAATTGATGCATACATCAACCATGTCTCGACCGAACGGGACTCTTCCGCTGGCGTCGCTGTGGCCGTCGTGAAGAAAGGGCCTGGGTTGGCTGGAATGTTGAGACAAAAGAGTATGGTATTCCGACGGGCGACGGAACAAAGGTAACAAAAAAGTCTCTGTTCGCGATCGGGTCCAATTCGAAGGTGAATAATAATTTAGACGCGTTAGGACCTCAGCTCGACGGCTAATCCGTGAGCAGCTCTCCACCACCATTGCGACTGGCCTGTTGATTCACAACGGGACCATTTCCCCCCGATTAGCCTGGACTTCCAAACTGTCCTCTGTTATTCCTGGCTTCGGTGTAGAAGACGATATCGCCACGAAAGAAGTCGATACTATGAGCCACCGCACTGCATTCCTTTGAAGAGGTAGTGCGACACAGCGGCGGAGTAACTGGTAATTTCCTCTTATTGTTCGGTGCATCTCGCTAATGCAATTCTTTTCAAAAAGGATTCTGCTCCGAAATATCTCGCTTTCCTTCGGACGGCTTAGGCGTAGCCGTCCTCGCAAGTGATGGCTTTTACGGGGCTATGTTCATGAATGCGATCGAATACCGAATCGTCGATAAAGCGCTCGGCTTGGAGCCAGTCGACTGGAACTCAAGGTCCCTCCTTCGCGTCCCTGATCGCACGATCGTAACAATGTTCGAGATGATCCTTGAGCAGATTCAAGGCCGAGGTCGCTGCGGAACGCTCGAGCGCCACGCCGCGACCCTCCAACGCATCACTTCCCTCAGCCAACTTCGCCACCATCGCAGGCTTATACGAAAACGCGGGGTACGGAGGCACTGAGTTTTGCTTGATGCCGCCGCTTCCCAACGGAGCGGCAGCGACGGCGACGGCGAGTTGCAGTCGAGTCGCCTCCGAGATAGCAGAACGCTTCCCTGGCGTCCTGGAACTGGGGTTGCCTACGTTCATGGCTAGATGGGATAGTCCCTGGTTCTCGCATGTGAGGATGACGCATTTCGACGGGAACCTGTTCAATTTCACTGTCCTGTCTAATTACGTGAGTGTACCATATAACCCTAAGATTCAAACAGCCCCATTCTTATGACAACTTCCCCCCTCTATCGCAGGAAACGGGAAATGCATCGGAGCCCTAGTGGGTTGATGTCGGTGGGATCCTCACACCTATGTCAACAAGCGCCAAGCGGAGGTCTCCATCGATGGATGTCATCACTTGCAGGAATAGGACTCACAAAAGTCTGGGGGCGGACTCGAGACTGCCTTCACCTTCTGGGCCAACTGTCCGCGATAGATCCGAGGTCTTTTCTGTGAAAATTTGATGCAGAACAGCTTAGGAATGTCATCGCATGGTTTTCGGTGTTATAATTTATATTGCTTTTGTGGAGCCGTAGATAATGAGACGAGTTACCAAAGGCAGACGACACAGAAAGTTTGAAGGTGAGCTGTATTCACCTTTCCGCAGCCACCACATGTGCGTCATGTTCTAATGAGCATGTGTATTTTTTTATAGAGCCCATTTTTGGCCGTGGAACACATTATTACCGAAAGTCATCAACACTATAAATAAAACTTCGCTATATTCGCTGCAATATTGAGCATACTTTGATGTCAGGTCGAATACGATGCGATGTAGCTCTCGAGTTCGATAGAGTGAGAGGTTGCCTGACCCAAAAGAAAAGGCCACAATAACTTGTTTAGATGGCGCCGTCTCAGACGTCCTTGCTCAGCGACATTTGCATCTCCGCGTATCCTTTTTCCATCCACTCCTGCGGTGTGAGCCTCTCGCCGTTGACGTCGTGCGTGAATAGCATATCGTTCTCGGGCGAAAACGCCCAACGCGATGGGTCCGGAGGCGGCGCAGATGTGATAGCGCGTAATTCATTTCCTGGGAAGAAAGGGAACTGCGTTTGCATGTTGAACGTCTCAATGGCAAGAGTGGAGCGACTCACTGATTATGTTATGCGTGAAATAATCAAGGTTCTGGTGCACAAGATGGAAGAGATTTAATCAGAGTACAGCACATAGCTTCAAGACAGCTCACCAGATCGTTCTTGTCGTAACCAAATGGATCTAATTATTCCAGAACGTCGTCAAGAAGTCCACATCTTGTCTTGGAAATGCAGAGTCTCACTTTCAATTTCCTCTCCTGCAGCGAGAAAACCGAAAAATATGAAGCTCTGACAACAGGCCCTTAATGAATTTAGGCGGGCAACTAGAAGGGCTGACGGCATACAGCGATACCAGTGGCCGGGATGGTTAACCAGCCTAGCGATTTCCATACTTGCAAAGGCTGCAAGGACCCCATGAATTGATACTATAAATTGCATTTTAACCTTCCAGACGAACCAGGGTGAAGCAAATACGATTGTGACAAGCCATAAATGCGTGGAATAACTGTAAATCATGTCAGTCATACTGCATGAAAACATGATTCATTACTCACGAAAAAGGGATCGGCGTCGTGAGGATGCGCTCGAATCCGGTCAAACTCTCCACCAATTGATTAAGAGTGAGCATATAGGTATCTGGGAAATTATCAAAAGGGTCGATTTGAAGGGATTGTCAAATCACCACTCACTGGTGGTGGGTACATCAATCTGTTTCCTGTTTTGCAGAGCCGCGATGTATGAACTCTGAAGCGATTCAGTTCTGCATTGGAGAACGATACCGGAAAGATGCATACCAGATAGAACGAGATCTCCAGTGGAATGTTGTGAGATATGGCGTTCTGCTTCATCTTCGCCCTCAGCCGAGCCGCTTTTTTACCCTTCAGCTCCTTCCCTTTCTTCGTGAGCCATCTGACCACCAGCGATAACGGGAAGAGATCGAGCAGATGGTACTTTGGGGGCATGTGCGCAGGCAGCAAGTGCATTTCATCGGAACGCGGAAGGATTACTTTCTCACGCGAATGAATCAGATTGTACATGAAGTTGTATTTTTTGCGATCTTTCTCGTCGGTAGATTTGTCGCCAGACAAACCGTTAGCATGTGAAGGTGGACGGGGCTCGGCAAATGTCGTTTTTGCAGTCGTGACAGTCTTTTTTGACGAAGGTGAGACAAGAATAGAAGGAGAGGTGACAGGCATGGGGAGCGACATGTCCGGTGCAGACGCTGAATATGTGCGCCTATAAAGGAACGACGAGTGGTCTTCCGGTGATGATGGGCTCGTCTCTCCAGAGCGGATGGGGTGTTGGAGTCGCTCAGCTGTGATATATCATTCATGGATGGCATTCCGGGTGGAAGAGCATAGGCAGGAAGAAATTTGACAAGATGATAGAGTCCCTGAATGCAGGTTGTTGGACTGGAATCATTAAGACTAAACTGACACACTTGTAGTAGATCCCATCCTCGCCTCTGAGATAATGCTTAATTGAGACTGCATAGGCTTCCAGGAGATTGATAACCGTCTTCTTTTCTATCATAGATCGGGCTATTATTTGGTCTGCAGAGATGTCCTCTGTTGCAGCTAGTACTACAGTTATAGCATGGCCGTCGCGTGAGTCTCTCAAGCGATCGTTTCGCGAAAGACGTACCGGGAACGTGGAACCAAGTAAGTCTCGCAAAAGTCCTCGTAGCTAATATCAACTGTGACCACAAACGCCTGCCTTCGTTATATCTCTCGAATGACGAGGTTGTTCGATATGAGATGACGAAACCGAGCACCGTACCAATTCTAATTCGTTATTGCCAGATGAACCGACAAGCCAAGGAGAGGGTGAAAAGTAGCTCACACGGTAAGCAGTGTGGGGTCGAATGATATATCGTACCCTTCGCGTTCAATACTGTCACTGCAGCTGCCCACGCGGTATAAAAGAGAATGATATTCCAGCAACGAAACAACGCAGTCGCCAATAAAGCGTTGAGAAATGACGCTCCTGGCCTTTCTCTCGGCGCAAACCTAGAGATCTCGTTCTAGTCTCAATCGACACGGGAACCAAAATCGTTCGACTGACGGATCAGGAACACGGAAACCCTTGTGAGAGAGGTGCGACGCATGCGTCTCGACCCTCTGAAGGTGTTGAAGACAAGATCAGAAAGACAGCGCTCGAAAATAGAAGGCGTGGGCTCACAGATAGACCCGCAGCAGTTCCCGACATCAGGTACCAACCTTTATGACACTTTCAACAACCGATGATCCCAATGAGCCTTTGGCAAGGCTTTTACCAACGTTAATCTCTTTTCTGTTTTTTCAACGGTCGAAAAGCCTTCGTCGCCACCTTGACCAATTTTGCCGTAGAAGAGCAAGAGTTTGCCAGGCGTATAAATATGGACAGCACGAGGGTATCCATTTGGGCGCTCGCCCGGTTACGTCGCCTTGGTCCCTGATCATCACCGCCACTCGCCCAGTGCCGGAGTCTTGCCCCCGTTGCAGAACATTCGTTACAGAGTGTTCATGCACGTTCCAATCGCTGAAGACACCCCTTTCAAAGAGCACAGAGGCTGACAGTCGGAGGAAAAGCACAGACCGCGGCCAGACAGCAGTTGATCAAAGAACATCGGCAACAAGTGAGTGGGATCAGCATGAACAAACAACATGCCGCTCCATCCTTTGCGAAACACAGAAATGCGTAAGGGCAGTGCATTGTCATAGCTAATTGAATTGTGCATCCAACTTCTCGGATCTGAGCGCTAGATATGAGTTGCGCATTCCTCTTCGTCGCCCTCTACCTCTTGCGGCCACGCTCAGAAATTTTCACAAAGTGGAATTGAGATCGCTGCAATCTAGAGGGTAGCCTGACGACCGCGTGCAAAATCGCAACTTGTTATATTGGTCTTGGACGGCGTCTGAAGCATCTGAATGAATCACAAAGGCACTGCAACAGAGCGTTCCATTACGACTGACATTATGCCTCAACGAGTGGAGATGCTCCATAGCATATAGAGCTTACTGGGAGGTATAAATAGCCTGTATCTACGTCAAGCGCAAGATAAACGGAATGTCTACTAACCGTACGCCCTGATACAGGCACTCAATTCAATTCATAAGATATTGAGCGGAATAGGACTCTTATCCATTCCATCAATTGTTATGTATTCCTTCCTCGATGCTATGGGGCGTGTTCAAACGATGATTCCTGATCTCCATATTGGTGCAAGAGGACCATAGAAGGTGCGAGGGCTTGCGGGTTTGGCCAGAACTTGTCAGTCAAACAGGACGACTGCGAATGCATGCATGGGAGCTTTGGCTACCCGACACAAAAGCATCGAGGTCGGCACCAATCACGACTCGGATCAACCTCCGAAAGCGCCGATACTGCCGAGGGACTTTGCACACCTCCTGCTCTCTGAGAGCGGTTTTGCTAGTGTTGCCCTTTCGAGCATAAAGCAGATCGTTGGTCAGAATTTACCGTGCGAGTGGTTGCTTCGCACGCTCTGGGCTACCTGGTCGGCGTCATCTGACTGCTGAACGACTCAGCACAATGCCTGCATTTCGTCAAGAGGTCTCGTGCTAGCGTTAGGCTGGACTCGGATGTGGGGAAGGCACGGCTAACTCATGATCAAGTAGAGTCAACGTGTACAGTACATAGCTGTTTGCCGGTCCGTTCATCCTTTTGACTCGTGCTTCCTCGAGGTAAGCTTATTGGTTCATTCAGCGCACCGTTGTTTTCACATCTGCAACCCAAGCCCCAGCTTTGTTCAATACACTACTGCAAGAGGCATTGTGATGGGCAAGTTCTATGACGAAATACCAGAGTCTCTCATCCCCTGGGTTGAGAAACAGAAAGTCTTTTGGGTTGCCTCTGCCCCACTCAGCCCTGACGGTTTTATCAATGTCTCACCGAAAGGAGTCGAGGGCACTTTTCACATAGTCGATGCCAAGACGGCATGGTATGAAGACATTTCCGGTAGCGGTACGGCTTGTCTTTGAAGCTCTGTCCAGTTCCCATGTCTGACTGCTGCACTCAGGTGTGGAAACGATCGCACATATGAGAGAGAATGGAAGAATTACGATTCTCTTCAACGCATTTGAAGGTCCTCCTCGGATCTTCCGGATTTTTGGCAGAGGCATGTGTCATTTGTTAAGGTATACGCAAGCACACCTCTGATAATTTTGTACATACAACAGGGCATGTGTATGAGTTTGGCACCCCAGAATACGAAGAGTTCTTGCCGCTGGAAAAGCGGCAACCGGGATCCCGTTCCGTCATCATTATTGACGTTCTCAAAGTTGGAACGGTATGGTAACCCGCTTCATCCCCTATTCGTCCTCAAACTCAAGTCTCTTCTTTTCTCGCAAGTCATGCGGCTTCGGCGTACCATTTTACACATTCAGAGGCTATCGTAACCGTCTCGTCAATTTTTTTGCCAGCAGGGAGGCTGCCGACGTGGAGGCAGAATGCAAGTTGCCTTCTGTGGAAACCACGGGAAGCAACGGTTCTGCTGTAGAATGTCTCAAGCAGATGCCACCTCGACCCCAGAATGGATTGAAGCGGTATTGGATGGTCAGGAACCCGACGAGCCTGAACGGCCTACCGGGCGTCCTCTCAGCCCACGAGTCGACGAAGCCTTTCGAGGCCAGGCAATATTCGTTCCCGAAGGACGACGAGCGCGTTCGCAGCGAAATGGGATTGGTGGCGAGAGCCTTGGCTGACCTGCGGGACGCTGCATCGGACGGCAAGGTTAGCCTCGCTGTTGCTTTCGTGACCGGCATCACAGTCGGCCTGGCATATGCGAAGTGTCTATGATCTATGTTGATGTCTCTTGTATAACCATGAAGATCAGTTGTAAAATCACAGAACCAGAATTCACAGCTGTCGGTGCGACCAACGAACGTTATTAGACGATACAACAAACTCTTAGGTGAGAGGAAGTAATGTCTGCTAGCAGGGAACATGCAACGCTTGTGCTGGACGTACATTCAATGCTGCTGGGGTACAAAGCCTTGGGCAGGGTATAATCGCAACACCTGGAGAAGCTCGACCTCGCCCGTCGCCGTTTCTATATTTCTCAAGAAATTTTTGTTCCCAAATTGTCTTTTCGGATGCGCACAGAATTTTGCTAGCAGTCCTTGATTCCCTCTGCGCCATGCACATCGGGAAGACTCGTCACCGAGCATCCCTAGTCTTACAGTCGTGCACTGGCTCCGCAGGAGACGTCACCGAGTTGAGAGCAGTCTTAGTTAGCTCCTGTATCAAGGACTTGATTAATCGCGACGTCCAGTCTCTGACCATCCTTAACATCGTACCAAACGACTGGGACTTGTTCCAGTCCAGACCTTGATCTAATCAGCTTTACAGTGATCTAATCAGATAAACTTATGGCAGCAGACTGCGCTTCATTCCTTTCGCGTTCCCAGGGCACCAAGTTAAGTGCAAAGACCGAATGCTAAAACCACCGTGAAATTCTGCTGCAACACGTATAATTGACTCGGCATGTCACAGACATTCTGGCCGCGACACGGACGGCGCTCTAACGTCATGAGCTTGGGGCACATTTAAGTCCAACTCTAGCCCACGTATCCTTACCCACCATCGAAGTGATAACAGCCAGAATTTCGTACGAAAATGGGCAAACTCTATAATGAGATCCCCGAGTCGTTCAAACCCTGGATATAGAAACAGAAGGTGTTTTGGGTTGCCTCTGCCCCACTCGCATCAGAGGGCTTCGTCAACGTTTCTCCCAAGGGCGTCGAGGGCTCTCTTCGTGTCGTCGACTCTAAAAGAGTCTGGTATGAAGACTTGACTGGAAGTGGTAAGGCCCATTTTGTTCTGCCCTGCAGATCAAATTTTGTGTGGCACCGGGATGACACATCTATGATCAGGCATAGAGACGATCGCCCACATGAGAGAGAATGGGAGGATCACAATCTTGTTCAACGCTTTTGACGGTGCTCCGAGGGTCGTCCGACTTTTCGGCAGAGGTATGTGCACAGTTCTTCATGCGAGAGACCTCTTGACTGGATCGGATGAAGGCCAAGTATACGAGTTTGGAAGCTCTGAATACGATGAACTGCTGCCACCCGAGACACGACAACCAGGATCCCGCTCCATTATCATGGTCGACATTGTCAAAGTCGGATTGGTATGTCCATTCTCCAACTGGAATTTACTTTGACCTGAAAGCTTTCTTCGAGTCTTGTGGCTTCGGTGTGCCAATCTACGAATTCAAGTGCAATCGCACTCGCCTGCTGGACGTTGCGGCGAAAATGGAAGCTGCAGGCAATAACAAAGCAGCGAAGGCCGCAGACGTCCTGATGGTCGAAAGCGGTAAACCTGCCATGGGAAACGACACGGAGGCGTCCATCCTCAGCAAGGGATGAAACAAATTTGGGCGATCATGAACTTGACGAACATCAATGGCCTCCCTGGCTTGCTTTCAGCTCACGAATCTACGCATAAGTTTGTGGCTAGAGAATATTCGTTCAAGAAGGATGGGGAAGAGCCCGTTCGTGAGAACAACAGCGTGAAGGCAGGAGTCATCAGCGACTTGCTGATGATTGCATCCGATGGCAAGAGCCATGTCACGGTCGGCTTTCTTGCAGGCATCGGGGTCGGATTGACCTACGCAAAGTATATTTGATTGTTCGGGCTGGCGCCATTGCATACACAATCCGATAGTTTGAAGTGAGGATCAAATCGAACGTGACAGCTGGAAGTATTCCTGGGCTGATAACCACATCGATAGGCTGTAGAATGATTCGATACACTCGGTTCTTGAACTGTTAAGCATCATGCATGTTTTTGTTTGTCGCTGTGGGTTGTCGTGTCGTGCGCTTCAATTGTTGGAGATGAAAGGACGTCTTCAAACCAACCTCGCACATCTTCGACGATATCTCGTACAACCGATCAAACCTGCTAGCCGTGTCGCAGGAATGAATTGCCCGGAGTGCGATGAATGTTGAGTGATGAGAGGTGTTGACAGCGCCACGTGCCTGATGATTGGTCTATTCGCTGTCCATCATTCGCGAATCTGGCAAACATGTATCCCCCTAATCGCCCGTCAGAGCCTGGAAAAAAAACCGGTCTTATACGGGCCTGAGTCCTCCTCTTCTCGATTCTCCTTTTCTCTCCTATCTTGAACTCGTGCAGGCCGCGCACTCTAAAGGTTCGCAGAGGGCACACGAACCATCCGTCGGGACTCAGAAGACCGGCGGGAAGTTAAATGACGATGCTCACTCTGCTTCCTCGGCGCTTCATCAGAAGACCCATAGCTATCATCTCGGTGTTGGGTTGTTCGGTATTGCTGGCTGGTTACTTCAACGATTTCGCTCGGTTTGTGGGCCACCATCATCCAGCGCCGTCGCCCAAGGCTGCCCTACATGACTATCTCACAACGACTTCGAACGAGCCAGAGACTGTCACGCTTACGCGAACGGCCTGGGTGCGCACGACACAAACTGTCACGGCTGGCTTCTCGCCAGGAGAGACACCTCCAGCTGGGATATACGACCTCGACGATAAGGTGCATGATCGCCAGTTTGCATCGAATGCGGAGGAAGGCGACAAACCTCAGCTGGAAAAACACGTCTATCACCCCGACGGGCTGCTAGAGGTCAACCCGCGTGGTCCTCACCCCATTTTCGGGCTCATAAAACGCGCGGAAGGGGAGTGGGAGGCAAAGGAGGCAAAGGCGAGCAAGACTCTTGGGGAGGCTGTTAGGGAGTACGAGAGGAGGTACAAGCGCCCGCCGCCTTTAGGCTTTGATGATTGGTCAGTCAGATTCGACGCCGACTTAACGGGCTGTTACATTAATCTCGGCAACTCGATCTCGTGTTAGGTGGAACTACGCCGAGGAGAATAATGTTCAGTTGCCGGACGACTACGACCAGATATACTGGGATCTGGAGCCGTATTGGGGCGTGGACCCCAAGGATCTTCAGGACATCGAAAGTGAATGGGAAGGCCATGCAGATTCTTACACTTTGGGCAAGGAAGCGGACGGCCCAATCAAGCTTGTGAATTATACTCTTCCTGAAAATGAAGACGTGCGGTTTGCCTTGTCGAAGGGCGCGTTTGAGATCATGGATCTGCTCGAAGACGTCCAAGATTTCATTCCCCCATTCAGGGCCGTTGTTTCACCCCATGACAATCCGAATCTGCCGACGGATTTCGAACTGAAGGAAGAAATGTTGCAACATGCCGCGGCTGGAACGTGTAAGCCTCATGTTCTGTTTGTTGAAATGGAACGAACGCATATTCAATCCCGATATACAGTTATTGATATTAACAACCCACCAGAGGTAAAGCTGAATGGTTGGATCTCGGCCTGCGATCCAATGTCGCCGGCGTGGCAGGACCCAATCGATTGGGACGGTAAAGCGCCCTCACAGTTAAAAAAGACGTTCATCTATAAGCACCGCGAGGCGATGGACCCATGCAACCACCCGTCCCTGCTGCTTCTACATGGCCAGTTCCTCTCGCACCGAGCGGGGCCCGTCCCGCACCGGAAGATGGTGCCCCAATTCTCGTACTGCGCGACGATGCTGCACCACGACATCAAAGCTGCGATGCCGATCAACTGGATAGATGACATCCTCCCGCGGGCCGATGACCC
Source organism: Macrocybe gigantea (assembly GCA_011319805.1). Classification (NCBI taxonomy): domain Eukaryota; kingdom Fungi; phylum Basidiomycota; class Agaricomycetes; order Agaricales; family Callistosporiaceae; genus Macrocybe; species Macrocybe gigantea. The sequence goes on from SJRY01000143.1 coordinate 116,623, forward strand.
GGAGTGGGACGATAAGGCAGAAGACAGGCTCCAGTGGCGCGGGAGCAACACGGGCATCTGGCACGACCTGCCGACGAGGTGGAGGGACGCGCAGCGTGCCAGGCTTGTCGCGTGGGCCACCAAGGATATGGGAAGCAACGTGACCGTGCTCATGCCGACGCGGGACGAGCACCAGATGATCGGCGAGGACGGGATCAGGAGCGTGAAAAAGGCGAAATATGCGCCGGCACTGTTGGACATTGCGTTTGCGGGGGAGCCGCTAAGCTGCGCTCCGCAGACGTGTGAGCTTTTGAGTGGTTACTTTGAATACAGGCAGCCACACAACATCAAGAGGCAAGGAGAGTATAAGTATATTCTGGACGTGAGTGTGTGTTCATTTCATTTCTTGCTGCCTGATTGTTAACATATTTGCAATCTTGGCAGGTCGACGGGAACGGATGGTCGAGTCGGTTTAAGCGCTTGATCACGTCGAATGCATTGATATTTAAATCGACGATATACCCAGAATGGTCCGTGTCTATTTTACCATGCAGAACAGTCTAGTGAATCGACAACTTCATGTGTTTTCGCCGACAGGTTTACCGATCGGATAGCGCCTTGGGTCCACTATGTGCCTGTGCAAGTGGACCTTTCAGATCTTTACGACTCCTTGATGTTCTTCCACGGTGACCCGAGCGGCAACAATGCCCATGAAGACCTAGCTCGAAAGATCGCCAAAGCAGGGAGAGAATGGAGTAGGAAGTTTTGGAGAAAAGAAGACTTGACGGCCTACATGTTCAGGTTTGTTTTCTACATTCTATGTCCCGCAATGCTTATTTATTCTCGTCTCTGGTGTTGCTAGGCTGTTCTTGGAATATGCACGAGTCATGAATCCCGAACGAAAGTCCATGAATTATATCCATGTCGAAGACTAAAGTGTCAAAGGCACTCTTCTCCTTAATCGTATTATGGTCAAAGCAATTATTGGTTTTTTTTTTGGGAGGGGGGAGGGCACAGGAGCGATGCGAGCCGTTGCTAGCAATCCCCTAATGTTCGGTCAAAACGCATTTCGCATCTCGCTCTGTTGTTAAATTACTTGTAACATTATGGGTGCACGCATGAAGATATCTCGATAAACACTTGTTCAAAGCTGCTTGTCACCGTCATGTATCTCCCATCTGTCGCTTATTGCCCACGTGACAACCACGGAGCCTTGAAAGTTGACCGCCATCTCGTTGATCTCACCCCATTTTTTATCGATAGTTTTGGACGCCACTGATGACCGGAGGAGACCAAAACATACACGTCAATGATTTTGCTCAGGATTCTTTCAAGGTCAGTCTGAACATGCCATCTCTGAGGGACGTTCTTTAGGAGACGTCATGATGCCAGTTGATGTAACAGCAAGTTCCAAGCCTAGACGCGACGCGGAATTTCTCAGGCGAATAATCCGTTCAGGTCACACGTCCTAGTTGATTGACCTGGTCGCCGTCATTTCGACGCTGCTGAAAGCCTGAAACTGCTGAGCCGCGACAGGCACCAGAAGAGAATATCGCCACGTCTACTGTGGGCCTGCAGCCCGGGCCTCCATGCATGAGCACTTCGGAGATCATTCTCTTCAAGACAGCCACTCGTGGCATCACAGAAATGACAACGGTGCTTCACGGCTCTTCTTCAAGCCCCTTCAACGTGTCAACGACAGTTGACGCCGACGAAGAGCTGTAAGCCATCCTGATTCTTCGGCGATACCCATGGGCATCATTTAGAAACTGACAATACAGATGTTTTACTCCCCTCTGCAGCTCGGACGTCTTCAACACATTCTAGAATTATATTCTTCTACGACATCGGCTCATAGTGCCTCCCACGCAGCAGCGTAAAGGTATAAAAGCGCTTGCTCCGAAATTTGTCCTGCGTTTCCGAAATGTCTGATGATTCTCAGCCAATCGATGACGAACTCCAAAAGGCCATGGGTGCCGACTATTTGCATAGCGTAACTCTTCAAGCCTTCTTCGCTGGTATGTCCATTGTGGACTTAATCTTGTTGAGCACAGCATTGTGGGCCTATCTAGGCATATATACTTCGACCTTGGCCTTTTTTTTGTTCGTAAATTGTACGCCTCCATCATCTTCTCCGGACTTTCCATACTGAAACAATTGGTTCAGATAAGCGACGAGAGAATGGGCGAAGATGGCTGATTGCCATGATTGTTATCCAATACTGTCTGATAACGATGAAAGTGGTCTACGCCTGCCAAGAACTAGTCCAGCATTTCATCTTGGACACCATAGAGGAAACACTGGAAGGTTACTTTTATCCAAGCACCTTGGACATGCTTTTGCCGCATATCTGCTACTTTTCTGCTATCATCATTCCTGATATTTTGATAGTACGTTATTCATCCTTCACTTGACTTTTCTCCTGAAAACCAAATGTTCGGCAAGATATGGAGATGCTGGCATGTTTGGAATCGTAATGTGTACGTCGCTTTCCCGCTCATTTTGCTGGTAGTTGTCGAGGCCGGTGAGTTTACTGCCCCGAGTCTTTGGGGCGGAAAAAGGAACGACCATGCTTTCACAGGACTCTACATTTTTCTGATATACGCCAATGTTACCCTCGCCCCGGCCGGTCCCGATGAGATGATAGACCTACTGAAAGCTGGATCTATCGCGACGATGGTGGCGTACGTGCTGACCTGCAGCGTAACGCTGGCTGCATCGGCCCTGATCATCCTGAGAATCTATCTGGTCGGTCGCATGCAGAGCGTTCAGAGGCACAAGCTTGTCATCGAGCTCCTAGTTGAATCAGCCCTGTTGTACACCATCCCGCTATTGGTGTTCACAGTGCTGAATCAGGTTTTCCTGAGTTCTGTAGCAACGGGCATCAGCAGTGCAATCGTGACCGGTATGATGGTGAGTGTCATCTAGTACTTGCTATTGGACAGATGCGATTGATGCCGCCTGCTTTCCAGGGACTTGCGCCACTATTGCTAGTGACGAGAATTCAGCTGGGGTTTGCACGACCTGATAGTACCTGGGCGGAACCACTTTCATTGATGTGGAGAAATAAAACAGACCGCAAGACAATCGATCAGGCGCGATCACTCAATGACGTTGCACCCTTCGATGTCATAATTGAGAGGACTGCCTCGTCTGCGCACGCCGGGGGGAGAAATGAATGGAACCGAAGCTACGATGCAGCTGTTGTCCCGAAGAACGCTGGATTGGAGAGAATGGCGGCTCGACACGATCTTGAGGACATTAACACGTCCATCATTGAGATCATGACTTAACGATGGAGTCTATGCTTCTCAATGGGCTCTACAATAGTACGAGTGGTTCTTTTTCTACAACAGTTTTTCTGGATCCTGGCCAAACTATTTAGACGGTATCATTTATGCACATGAAATGCCAAACTAAAAAGCTCTTAGTCTTTGGTGACACGCAATTTGATGTTGGAGGCAAGAGAGGATCGTCACCTGTTGGGCCATTCGCACACTAGCGCCTTGATGTGCCTAGGAGGAATGCACAGGCCCACTTGCTCGTTGATTGTTTTCAGCGCATTGGAGAAGGCATGCCAATCCTTGATCATTTGAAGCCTGACAATCATCCAAAAGCTCAAGTAAAACACTAAGAGGCTACGAGTGTCCCCACGGCTTCTAGGCATCATACGCCAAAACTGAGCAGCGTCTTCCATACCCACTGCCATCAATCCGCGAATCATTTTGTGCAAATCATTCTTTCCAAGACAACCATCTGTGTTTTTTGGCATTTCACAAGAACAGATGATGATTCGGTGACAAGCAAATGTCGCTGTGATTCTGCATGATCTGTTCCTTTATCATTTCGAAGGACATGAGACCCGTGACGCACTCCAGATCTGCAACTATGCCAGGAATCGCTATGTATCTGCATGAGCACCACAAGTATAAAAACGAATGCAGTTGATAGCCTTTCTTGATCCACGTTTCCGACATGTCTGACGATTCGCGGCCAATTGATGATGATCTTAAGCTGGCTGAAGGAGCCGACTACTTGCATAGCGTAATACTTCAAGCTTTCTTCTGTGGTAGGTCGCTCTTGGATGCTTCAGAAAAGGCCGCGTTCCGAGATCTTCTAGGCGTATATACACCTGCTATCGTGTTCTTCACATTCATAACCTGTGCGCCCATCTCATTGACTCTCAGTCCCCCGCGCCGAAATGATCTTACCTATTCAGATAAGCGCCAAGAAAGAGGGCGAAGATGGCTGACCGCGATAATCGTCATCCAATATTGTCTGATAATGACGAAAGTGGCCTATAGCTGCCAAGAGCTCGTTCAACACTTCATCTTGGAGTCTGTAGAAGCGAGATTAGAAGCCTACTTCTATCCGAGCATCTTGGACATGGTTTTGCCGGACGTTTGCTATTTTTCTGCAATAATCATCCCCGATATCTTGATAGTATGTCGCCTAGTTGGTTTTGTTGTAAGTATCTCTCTTGACTTTTCGAGCGCTTGCAAAGATATGGAGATGTTGGCATGTCTGGAACCGCAACGCATACATTGCTTCCCCGCTCATACTGCTGGCAATCACTGAAGCAGGTCCGTCCTCTTTTCTGTTGAAGCTTGTATAGTAAGAAAATGACCTTCGTATAGGGCTCTTCACCTTTCTGGTCTACTGCAATGTTGTGCTAGCACCGGCGGGTCCTGATGAAATGCTGGGTCTTTTCAAAGCTGGGACGATCGCAACGATAGTATCCTATGTGCTGACATCCAGTGTTACGCTGGCCGCTTCTGCCTTGATCGTCCTTCGAATTTATCTGATTGCTCGCATGCGGGGAGTTCGAAGACACAAGCTCGTCATCGAGGTCTTGATTGAATCAGCCTTACTATACACCATTCCGTTGTTGGTTTTTACGGTGTTGAACCATGTTCTTGTGAGTTCTGTCGCAGCTGGCGTCACAAGTGCTGTTGTGATAGGCATGATGGTGAGCATTCTTTGGATCTGCATTTGATAGCCACCATTGAGGTCGCGGACTGTTCAGGGATTAGCACCGCTACTGCTAGTTACAAGGATTCAGCTCGGTCTAGCGCGACCCGATGCTTCGTGGGCCCAATCCCTTTCCTTGATGAGGGGAAATCCCAAGGCAATACATTCGCGCCAAACGCAGGCTAATATTGAGGTTGCGGACGTTCGCCATGCAAATTCGATCGAGGAAGGCGCTGAACATGCAAGTACTGTACATTCCGGGGAGTTAGAAGATACAGGAGTTGGTGACGGATCGAGTCGGCCACGAGCAACTTGTGAATTGACATTCTAGTTCACGCACACGTGACCGTGTTTGCTTGCAGCGATTGAAACAAGACTGATTCTCCACCATGTTTTCTCAGTCCCTCCGAAGGCTATCAGGCTTCCCAAAAATCCGTGATTACAACACATGAGCATGTATAATCCATTGAATGATTCGCTTCGACGTATGATATGAAATTTTTTCCAAGTTTCACAGGTAGCGAAGACGATGGCACCGATTCACAAGACGAGCTTCATACAGGTAGTGACGAAGAGGTCGCTCGCTTGTGGCGTGCCTCTGCCACGCCGGAAGAAAGCTTCAGCGATGCGGAAGGGGCTAACGAGAATGGGCTATGGAAGGTTCAGATCGTGGGCGAGGAGGTAGATTCATTTGGAGAAGTCAGGCATGTCCCATTATTACAACGGGTCATGTCCTCAAAATGACATTTCCGTCTCCTCATCTTTAGATACGAAGTATGCCACACGATTCCCCATGCTTCGAGCACCTGTGTCACGTTTTCTTTCAACAGGCTCGCTGGGAGAACTGGAAACGGCCTGACGGCAGCAATGTGACATGGGACAACAGACTAATTCACCCAGATGACACCCGAGGTTGGAGAAAGACTCAGACACGGGCGCGCAAACTCCTCGCAGAAGAATCACTCGACATCGAAATCTGGTCCTCGCTCGATATCACCAACACACAGACCCGATTACGCGCACAGGCGTACGAAGAGAAGCTCAATCGCAGAGAGCAGGAGCCGCTGGAGCTAGGCAAAAAGATGGCCGCGTTGTTGGCGGAAAAGCTCGGGGGAGTGCGAGGCGATTCAAGGCGACCGGCTTTGGCGCGTTCCACGATGGCGGCCCCACATTCACCAAGTTCAGACGGAACCAGCGCCTCGCGGCGAGGGCCTGGCCGGAGAGCGACATCTGACCGTCTTAGGCGATCCGAAGGGTCAACCTCCACTTCCAGTGGAACACCATCAGCTTCTCGTTCTTCTGGAGTCTCAAACCATGCGAACAGGTCAACCCGCGAGGGTTCACTGGCATCCCAGAGTACTATCTCAACGATTCGCGATCCATCCGTCAGTCCGAAAATCACGACCCCAAGGAGCAGCAAAGGGAAGGCTAGAGCTTTCTTGCCTCCGAGCTCCCCTGCGCTCAACGTCGCCGAACTTGAACCGCGCGTGACGAAGCCGCTACCAGCTCGAGCTGCTGGACGGCCCTTTGTCCTGCCCCCAAAAATGACAACGAAGTAAGATCTCCACGCGCTGCTCGCCCCACGACTTGACCTGATGCTATCTGGTGATTCAGAAAGGATCGTCTCCAACGCAGATGGGCCGCCATAGCAAAAAATAGCCGCGCTGCCCCAATCACCATCACCAACGAAGTGGACGACGAACCGGGGCCCCGGCTGCCAGATGATTTTGAATACCTCGAGTCTGGATATATCTAGTATGCGTCTCTCAGCCTTTCCAATATAATGATCGCTTCTGATTCCAAGGAATTGCGTCGAGTAGCGCAGATGACGTTCCACAGATGGAAGATGAGGAAGCTTTTCTCCGCTGTGAATGCGACGAATGCACCTTAGCCACAGCATGCAGTTGTCAAGATGTCTCAGAAGTCGAAGACGAGGATGGACGGAGATCATTTGCATATACTGAAGACGTGAGTCCGAGTGTCCGAGCGTAGCACATATGTAGTCAAAGGTCAACTAACAATTACAATTCTCTTGTTTGCATTTCAGGGATTGTTCGCGTTCAATGTCCCTCCTGGAGTCTTTGTAATCGAGTGTAACAGCGTAAGCATCCTCCTTGTTTCTTTCTTCCACCATCACTCACTCACTGAAATTGACAGATGTGTCAATGCAATCCACGCACATGTCCCAATCGTGTAGCCCAACGACCGCGTGATGTCCTGTTGGATATCTTCAAAACTGGCGATCGCGGATGGGGCGTACGCTCTCCAGTCGACATCGAGCAGGGAAAGGTGTTGGGTGATTATTCAGGGTAAGTAGATTTCTATTCCTGTGCGGGTTCTCAACCTCTCCCGACTGATTCCTTCGGTCTGAATAGGGTATTAGTGTACGTTCACAGCGTCCTTCTTTGCCTAGAATGTCTAAAGCCAAACACATGAAATTACAAAGGCGGCGAGATGCCGAACTTACTGATGACGAAAAATCGTACTGTTTTGATCTGGACGGGCAAGAAGACCCCACCGACAAGGACAACGAAAAATCGTTCGATAACCTGTACAGCGTCGTCTCTAATGCTCATGGTGAGTTCGGTTTCCTGTTCTCACGTTTACATCTTGAACGCAGATTAGGGAATTGGACGCGTTTCATAAAGTAAGCCTCTAGCCCCGTTCATCCTAAGCTGTGCCGGCGGTTCACAAACAAAAGCCACTCATGCACGCCGAACCTACGTGTCTACTCTGTCGTGTATGACACAATCCCTGAGGTACGTCTCGTCCCATCTGTTCACGTCGTCACCTCCATAACAAAACGTGCAGATGAACATGCCCCACGTTTGCTTCGTCGCCCTGCAGGACATTCCAGCCTATACCGAGCTTACGGTGGACTACGATCCAGCCGCAGCTGTCATAGAAGCTGCTAGGGTCAAGGGTAAAGGAAAGGGTAAAGGAAAGGTAAGCCTCCCCACGGTACGATGGAGTGTCTGTGCGGATCTTCTTCTTGCAGGGGGTGGATAAGAGCTTAGCGCCATGCTTTATGCCTTGGTTTCTTGGTCTTTGGATCTACTATTGGCATAGGCAGCCCTCGCTCAAAAAAATATGAAGTTAGAGGATTATGCAATGTGTATCTGGATCTAGTATGTAGATATTAACATGCAGTGCTGTGATCGTGAACAGGCAGGAGGAAACAGGATTTGTCGATGAACACAATGGGCGCTTGGAATGAGTCAGTGGTATCATGGGGGTGAAGGCGAATCGTATCGTCGTGATGATTAAACTGGCTAGACATTGTTGGTTATGGAAGCGTGAGAAGTGAGAGTCGAGAGGGAGATGCTGAACTCGAAACTATCCGAATAGGAGCCATGGTTCTTGAGTTTGTGGACTAACAAGAGCTGAGGGTGCGACGATGCCGCGGGAACTACACTGGGGCAAATTTTCCTTCGCCAGAGACACAGCCATCATAGCTTCGACGGAGAGTCTCCGAATGGAAGAGAATTTGGGTTTGGTCGCGATCGCGCAATCTAGAATTTCCCAATTGCTCTGGGTGTCGACCGACTTCCTGAGCTGGGGAAATGATAGGGAGAGCTCTCGCAGATAAGGGGAGGTGACTTTGGATAAGATAGCCTCGGCGAAAGCAAGGTCTTCCTTGTACGAATCAATTACGAGTCTTAGGATTTGGAGTTCGTCATTATGGGAGAGGCTAACATGTTTAATGATGGAATCTAAAGCAAGTGAAAATAAAACTCCATTGTAACGGGAAAGAGTCAGAGGTATGTTGCTCACCGTATATAAACGCGTAGGGAACAATCGTCAAATGCGTTAACGTGGAACCTAACGTTTGGAGATATCGTGTTATGATGGGCAGCTCCATTTCATCTATGACATGGAGAGTGACTGAAGGAATGAGAATAGCCGGAGATTGGTTCAAGAACCAGCCCAGCACATCCGTCAACTCGCAGCGCAGGTATATGTCACGCAGTTTCGGCGGGACGAGCCCATCCCGCTGAAACGGGCTTTCCCATTCGGCCTCTAGATGGAGCTCTTCTAGAGATGGAAAAGAGCATATTAGGTCTTGAACCTGTGAAAAGGTGTCGAAAGAGCATTCCACGAGCTTTAGAGAAACGACGTTTGGAAAGGAGCGGTGAAGCGCGTGCAAGGCTTCTGTGCTGATCTCTAGACCGTAGTCGAGATTTAGACGGAGCTCCGTCACAGCATTCAGACAACTAAAACGCGGAATCAGGCCATTGAACCACCTCGAGTCCTCTCGGTTGTCTATGATCTCAATTCTACGAAGGAAAGGGACTATGGCCGATGAGGAAGCGAGCCGGGAAGAGATCAAGCCGACAAACGACGACGCGTTCTTCGCGTCCAGTTTCGTCTGGGAGAACATGTGATACCTGGTAGTCGGAAGCCAGGCTCTGCATACCAAACTACAGGACGCGAGCACTTCGCGGTCGGCATGAGCGTGGTCAATGATGAGGTCCACCAGTTCGATGGGAATGGAGGGTATGTTCGCATCGCGATGCATGAGTGTAGGCGACAGGAGGACTTTTGTGCCCTTCAAGGGAAAAAAGGGGAAGATGGAAAACCTGTAAAAGTTCTCATCTATGCTCGGTCAACATATTTATGGTGGGATCACGTTTGGGTTACCAAGCCTTGCATGGTCTCACATGACTTGCGATTCACCACCGTTTCTCCCATCGCTGCGATGTTGGCAGTGCCTTCTTCATTTGTAAGGTATGATCGATTGACAGGGACATGGCCGTCATTATCTCACGAAGCATTGAACGCCGGGGATACGTGCGCACGAGTTTTACAAAAAGTCATCAGCGGGCCTGTTTATCCATACCAAGATGTATCTCTTCAGCCTTTTGGTCGCTATGCATATCCGAGCTACAACCAGTGCATTCCAAATAGTGGATATACCCTGGATTCAAACGTAGGATATTTCACGATAACGGCCTGAGTTTCTCTGGTTCTCCTTCGAGAAAACCCAGGTTCAAATTGTTCTCCTTTTGGTACGTCGTCGTCGTCATATACCGGTTATTCTCGCATCTAGGGCGATCCTTATCTGGGGAAGCTTTTGATGCCAACTCTCGTTTACATGCGGCTGTCGCGGGTCCTGTCAAAAACATAGGTCATTTACACTGGGGGCGCAGACACTTCCCCTTCGAGATGGCGACAATGACGGGCCCAGTGATAAACGGAAAGCAGGTTGTTACACCGCAGCCCAGCGTGGCGTTGAACATTGGAGGCATAAACATCCCAAGGGGATTCCGCTTTCGCGTCATTCGTATTCGACAATGAAAGTTGCCTAGTGGTCATCATAGCGATGGACCAAGAATTAAGTTTTGTTGGAGTATTCTTTGCATGCAGCCCTCGATCGGAGCGAAGCGATTGTGGATTGTTGAAATGGTGGTTCTAACACGATGAATGAAAAGAAACACCTGAACAGTAAGCGTACGCATGTACGCATCCACCTACGCATCGACAACATTGATCATCTGTGTCGCGTTCGACCAGTCTTTAAATAAATGGACAGCCTGATCGCTACAAAGGTGCGCATATGATACAAACGCCTAGCATTGGAGGATTTCGCGACTATGAAAGTTACTTGCGCTTTTTCACTGTGGTCTGTTTGGCCGCCACCTGCAAAGATCGTGCGAGGTCTTTTCCCATTTGCAAAACAATAAATGAAGGAACGAGAATCCAAAGCCTGTCCAGATCAGTCAGGTTTTCGATGATGCCTGGTCTCCGAGCCAATAACAAGCATTCAACTCACCCGTTTGGAATGACCCAGAGGAAAATCAGATTGTGTACAGAGTTGTGACCTACGGCACAATAGCCGCAATAGTACTCCTGCACCCAGTATAGGATAGTCTTTGACAGCGTCATTACAGCGGAAGCAAAGCCAACGAGAGTGGCGGGCGGCCACGCCGCAACATGTGCGAGGTACAGATAAGTGACGTTCAGAACAGTCTCAATGATATTCATCAGTGCTAAAATAGATGGTTATGTTCAGCAACTTTCTGCGGAATCCGTCAAGAATGGGAAGAGCCTGCTCACACTGTGCATTAGTGAATCCATCATTGGCTTCTAGTGCAGGTATTCCATAGATCTGTCAGTTGGATGAGTCACGAAACGACAATAAGATGAGTGCACAAGCGAATTACTAGATCAATCTACGTTCAAATTTGAATGAGTAATACCTAGGAGGGTTCGATGTTGACGTACCTCTTGATACAACGCATAGGGTTTCCATATCCAATGTAAATCGCCTCCCTGTTCATTTCACAAGTGTGCAGTGGGCTTTTAACATAAGGATCGTACTGACAACTGATGTTGCACCGTTACCTTCATGGATCGGGGGCTAAACCATAGTCAGGAAAGAGCGCTCGGTCAACAAGGGCTCGGGCCGGACAAAGGGCCGAGGTGTGACTTGCACTTACCGCATAAAACAATAACCTGCGTCCCATACGATGACCGGCACCGTTAACAAGAACCAAAGAGATATCCAGGTATGAGTTTTGACAGCCATCGAGTCTCGACTGTATACGTTGGCAGAGACGGTTACAAAACGCGCAGTCGAACCACCTGTGCAGTTTTGTTCTATTTACTGATGCCGTGTTTCTTCTGAATATCGAAAAAAAGTCCACGCGTGACAGGTCTTCTTGAGACGAGATTGGAAGAGAACGCTGAGCGACGATTCCTTGGGAATTCGACCGCACTGAAAAGGTTACAAGCTCCCACAATCAAATCCGGGGGTGATGGCGTTGGCTTGATGCAACATTAGCTTTGAATTCTCACATAAACATCGTCCTGAAGTGTACAGATGACTTAAGAAAACATCAAGGTAATCGTGACAGAACGTGTACTGTACAATCGAAGATCCGATGGCGTGAACGCGACAAGTTGAGGTGGACAAGCTAGGTGGCGGTTGGTTCTTTACATCTGGAAATTGCTGGTGTTTCCGCCGATCGTTTGCCCACTCTTCTTAGGACGGAAAAACTGTCGGTAATTCCGCTGCCCGATGTACACAGTGTGCTCAGCATGCCCTCGCACCGCCTATCGAGAGGAACAAGGCAAACAGTTAATGCCGAGAATACCTGGGCATGCAGCTGAATGCCAGGAAAGGTTTAATGAGTTCATGAAATGCCGATGTCAGGGCGTCATCAAGTATGTATAGTCCGAATTAGGCCTATATTTTATTGACAGGACTCGTCTGGACATAAGTGTAATGGTAAAGCAAGTCGAAGACCTAAAGGATGCCTCACCAACGCGCAATCTGGAACTCAAGAGAGGACAAGGACACCAGAATTTTTTTCTGCCTACCTAGCTTGGCATGCATGATTGATTCGAGCCAGGAACATCGTCATGGCATCCAATCAGGGTGTAAATCTCCGACTAAGACTGAATGCTATTTGAAGAGCGAAAACCAAGAAGCAAGGCAAGGCACCGTCATGGTTGTTCAAAGAGCACCGATCTCGGTGCTTGCTGCATTCATGCCGGACCTGCGGCAAAGATGGGCCGACAGTCGAGTATGGGGGCTGGAGGAATGACTGCGACTTACTGTTATGAGAAGGCTAGAGGATGAGGCAGGCAATAGCGACTGACGTCCTTATGCATCTGTGGATTGTAATCCCGTGGTTTCTCTTTTATGGCCTCTCAAAGCACAATAGCTGGGGACAATAACTGCAACAAAGGGTCGGGGAAGGCACTTGGCAGGCGCACGGTGAAGTTGTTCCCAAGACCAAGCCTCACCCAGAGGTGTCGGGAAGTAGATCGGAGTGTCCGGATAGGCGAGTTGCATGTGTTCAAGGTGCCCGAGGCGATGAAGGAACGTGGATGCTCGGCGGCTTGTTGCTCGGGACGGGAAAAAGAAGGTCATGACCGGAGTATAGCCTGCAGATGATGGCTGTGGAATTCCTGGACATTTGCAGGGTCTAGGAACAAGGGTCCTTGAGAAAATTTCTCAAAAGAATGCTGGCTGCTACGGCGAACATAAAGAGCCTTTGCGTCCCTGCTCCAATAACACACCCATTCTCCCCCAATTCCTTCGTTCCTCACCTTCAAGGATGCACTTCTCGAGCTGGATATTCATCCTTTCTTGTTTCTTCGTCCTGGTCGGCGCCCTCCCTGTGAGCTTAGTTTGTGTCGCTCCACATTGGACTGCTGAGCCGAGGAAGGGCGAGACGCTAATATACCGGTTTATCTAGCCACATGAAGTGATCGCTCGCGATATCGAGGTCTGGGAAAAAGCAGAGAGGGTGAGCTAGATGTCCACGCTATCTAATGAGGCCTCGGCTCTGTGGGGGGCGCAAGCTGATGAAGGGCGTAATCACAGAGTGCAGATTCGATACGGACACGCGAGACCCAGCCCGATCCTCCAAACTGGAAACACGGTACTGAACCCGGTCCACCTACACACCTCTGGAAACGAGATATTGACCTTGGCCTATCTGCCCGTGCATCGAAGCGGGAAGCTAAAGGCGGGTCTTTTGAGTGGAAGAGGGAAAATGAAGCCAGGTCTTTCTACTGGAGGGAGGAAATTCAACCGGTTAAACGAATGGTGAAAATGACAACGCCCTCCTCATAGCAGTTGACACTCGACTCACTTGATGGGCGCACGGCACACGTCCTTGTCATCATCCGTACCACATCTTGGTCAGAAATCCTTTCATTTCAACGATTGTACTTCCTGTTTCGTTTCATGTACCAATCCTAGCGCTTGGTCATGCGTTCTATTTCTTATTGATTAGTGATGTATGTGCCGACACTTCGATTATATAGTAGGTTGTTTTGGTGGAATGCTGGTTCTTGCCAAAAGGTCTTGTTCGGATGCCTCACTTGCCAGTAACATTTGGCGTACAACTTTGCCGTGGACAGGGATCGACACATCTCTTTTTTTAGACCAGAGGGCAAGAATAACATCACAGATGGAAAATAACTGATATGGTCGAGGCATGAAGTCTGTAGAGTAGGACTGATATCTGTCTGCGGCACTGTGACGTGATAGTGACGCTAGTCACAGAAATGCGAACGTTTGCTTTAACCTGACATTGTCGGGAGGCGTCTTTCGGTTGGTCATCAGCTCGGAGGAGAGAGGCCCAAAAACCTGTTCGGTTTGCTGATAAGATTCTACCTTTGGGTTTGTTTCACATGTCGGTTGAGGCCTCGCTTGGTAACGCTCATTCACAAGACCACCTGCTAATCGACGCTGGTCTCGGTACCAATGTTCACCCGATCTACACTTTCACTATGATCGCCACCAGCCGCCCAAGATAGGCGCGCAGATGTTGTCTCAGAAATCCTATTATAGCAGTGTGATGACGGCGCCTGAGGGCCGCAAGAGACCTATTGGATGGTGAGAAAGAAGCGAGCAGCGTTTATATATCATGTCCCCAGCACGAGGCGTACTCAGATCCTTGCGGTCCCATCGTCGTACATCGTACAGGTCTAGAGCAGAAACCGCTGCTTTGCATACGGTCTAACGTTAATGACATCTGCAACTACTAGAACATTGGTGAGCTTCTCTGACGTTGTCAGCCGTCTAACAAGCTCATTCTTTACTTTTTCAACAGGGACTTACGAGTCATGATGGTTTCCGCACCCCGGATCCGTGAGTTTGTCCTCTGTCGCGTCGTCAACGACATCCTCTAGTTAACGTTAGCTGAATGGACGGTCTGTCTATCAGATTTGCGCCGAGGCAAAAGCCCGCCGCGTCGCTCCTCAACTCACTGCTGGCGACTGCTCTGTTTCGCTGTTGGAACATTATCATCTTCTTCACGGCCTGGGCGACGGTCATCACAGTGCTAAACCATAAAGGGTCTGGAGTCTCTATCAGACCTACATTACTGACTGTGTACGTACGTTCTTTTTGGGGGTAGAGCGCACATGAATGGGGGCAACCTAAAACAATTCATTTAGCATTGGAACGGTACTCGGTTTCGTCATTTCTTATCGGACAACATCGTCTTTCGAGATGTATAATGAAGGAAGGCGTTTATGGTCCAAAATGATCTCCGCAAGCAGGACGTTCGCAAGGCTCACGTGGTTCCATGTTCCCAGTAGGTATGAACCTTTATTCGTTGGTGAATCCACTGATCGAGTACGACCAGTGCCTCTCGCTGCTGAAGGCGCCTCAATCGATGAACTAAAAGCGCGTACTTTAGTGGAGAAAGTGACCGTAATCAACCTCATCGAGGCTTTCGCAGTTTCGGTCAAACATTATCTGAGAGGCGAAGACGGGATCGACTATGAGTGAGTCCGCTTTGGGCCCTTTATATGGCGATCTCAAGATGCCTTCAGGGACCTGTACCATCTCATGAAATTCATTCCAGTATATGATCTCCCTGCCGGACGGCCTTCAATGGACGATAATTACCTTTCAGATGACCGCGATGCGACTCTTTCCTCTCGGACAATGAACAACCATTCTTTCGGCCCGGATGGTTCGCTTCCGCTCCATTATAGTAGTAGGCGGGCCAGTGCGAAGGGACGCGATAATGGGCTGTCGGTGTCTTTCGGTCCTTCTCCAAACGGCGCGGGGACAGATCCCAAATTGGAGTCTCCAAGCTATCGGCTGTCAACAACAGAGTCAGACAGCAAGGAGGTATACAATCACGTCGAAGAGGTTCCGCGCACCCGTAGAAAATCCTCTTCGTCGCGTGATCCACCTCTGCAACCGGCCTCGAACCCGCCGTCATACCACCTCTTTGATGTCTTTCCTTTCTCTTTGCTGAATCTTTGGCTCGTGAAGAAGGGTAAAGAGGGAAAAGGCAAGACTGCAGCGAAGAAAGCGGCAAAACGGAGACACGTCACGGTCTCGCACAACATACCTTTGGAAATCTCATTCTATTTGGCAAGTGTTTCTCCTTCTCTATGGTCGTTTATTTACGATGATTCGGCTAGAGCTCGTATATTTCAACATTGCAGTCCAGGGGTCAAATTGACGGTGTCATCGCTGGTGAGTGGCATGAGGTTCTGGTCCATGGTCCTTCAAATCCATTCCCAAGGTGCATACGTGAATGTTCTCGATCAATTGGTCGAGTGCTTGACCGGATTTGAACGAATACTGACCACGCCTATCCCGTTCTCGTAAGTTGTTGCCTCGAATCACGTTGTGAATGCTTGATCCCCTTGAAAACAGGTATTCAATGCATCTATGGCTCGTGACGATTGTATACGTGTTCTTCCTCGTGCGTCTTACCATTGAAGATCTGTAGCTTTCGTTTTTGAAATTATATTAGCCTTTGCAAGTATGGAACGACCTAAATTGGCTGACAATCCCTGCCACCTCCCTCGCCGTACGTCCTAAACGATTCATGCGGTCTTAGAGTATTTGATTGTGGGCTCTATCAGAGTTTCGTATTCTTTGGATTCTTGGTCGCCGCGGAAGAAATAGAAAGTAGGATTGGTTCATGATTCATTTCAATCGTTACTTAACGGGGTTCTCGCTGACAGATCCATTCGGATATGACAAAAATGATCTGGTTAGTTATGTTGTACTCCTGGCCTGCATCGACCTGATGTTTTCGTTATCAGAATCTTGATCATTTCACGAACAACATCATCAGTTCAGCAATTGTTCCGTCTCTTTAGAGGGTTCGTGGTTCTGACCGTATTGCGAAGGAAATGAATTGCTCGCAATTACTTCGGCACCACTCCCTGAGCTGTCGGAGTGGGCATTCTCACCCTTGAACGACACTCTATTCACACGCGATGCCCGAAGTGAACGACTATCACCAGAGGAGTGGATGAGAAGGGGCTACGGGGAGATGCAAAAGGCACTGAGGCAGAGCAGTGTAGCAAGGCGGAACACGGCATAGTAGTCCTGGGTTTGTGATAAGATTAAAAAAAAAAAGTAGGGCGCGGATCTCGGCTAAATTTTTACTTTGACTGGGAGAATGTCGCTCAAATAGACAAGTGACTCGAAATTTTGAATTTTTGTATGCGTCCGTGGCTCTTTATCAGGCCAACATCTTATCGTCCGACTATCGTCCTCCGCCTCCGCCGCCATTCCTCCAATATGGCCACCGTTGTCAATAAGACCGCCCATGCATTCGATAAAATCAGGTTCGAAGCCCTCCTGAATCGACGGTTCTTTTATGCACCAGCATTTGAAATCTATGGAGGTAAGCATGACGCATTTCTCCATCGTTACAGCGAGGAATCGTATAAAACGCGATATACGCGCTTCTTCCAGGCGTCGCCGGTCTGTACGATTATGGCCCACCAGGCTCAGCACTGCAAGCCAACATCATCGCGGAATGGAGGAAACACTTTATCGTTGAGGAGAATATGTTGGAACTGGACACGACCGTCATGACTCCATCCTCCGTCTTCGAGACATCCGGCCACGTAGCGAGGTTCGCGGACTGGATGGTGAAGGACAGCAAGACAGGCGACGTTCTCCGTGCTGACCACCTGGTCAAGAACGTGCTTGAGGCCCGTTTAGAAGGGGACAGGGAAGCCAGGGGTTTGGAGGCCGTTCCTTCACCCATAGATGACAAAAAGAAGAAGAAGAAAAAGGGTGCAAAGACAACCGTCGTGCAGCTGCCGGACGAGATCGTGAAGGAGTATGAGATTATCCTGGCCAAGGTGCGTTTCATCCCCTCACTACATCGAAAACAGTATAGCCAAATGTTTTTATTGAATCAGCTCGATAACTACGATGGTCCGCAGCTGGGTGAGCTCTGTCGCAAGTACAACATCCGGAACCCCGACACCGACAATGAAGTCACTGAACCCCAACTCTTTAACCTCATGTTTACGAGCAGCATAGGTCCCACTGGTCAACATAGAGGGTGTGTACCGAATACCGGCTTACAGTGCCCCGTGTTTTGACGCGCATACATTCTGCAGCTACCTACGGCCCGAAACGGCCCAAGGTCACTTCCTGAATTTCGCCCGACTCCTCGACTTCAACAACGGGCGCGTCCCATTCGCCTCCGCGCAAATTGGCCGCTCCTTCCGAAACGAAATCTCGCCAAGAGCGGGCCTGATGCGCGTGCGCGAATTCACAATGGCCGAAATCGAGCATTTCGTCGACCCGACGGACAAGTCGCATCCCAAATTCAAGCAGGTGCGCTCGGTCCAGCTAGACATGCTCGACAAGGACACGCAGGAGGGCGGTAGCTCGCAGACGACGAAGATGAGCATAGGTGACGCGGTGGACAATGGCATCGTCGCGAATGAGACGTTGGGCTACTTCTTGGTCCGCATATATCAGTTCCTGACCAAGATCGGCATCAATCCGGCGCGGCTGAGATTCAGGCAGCACATGGCAAACGAGATGGCGCATTATGCGACTGACTGCTGGGACGCAGAGATCCACAACTCCAACGGCTGGACGGAGTGCGTTGGATGCGCTGACAGAGCGGCGTACGATCTCACCGTACACTCGAACAAGACCGGCACACCGCTCGTCGTGAGGCAGGCATTGAAGGAACCGATATTTTTTGAGAAAGAGGTGGTGGAGTGGGACAAGAAGGTTCTCGGCAAGACGTTCAAGGCGGATGCTGCCGTTATCACGAAGATTATTGAGGAAATGTCGGAAGAGGACCTCGCTACATTGCGGGGTCAACTGGCGCAAGGGTGCGTGTCTTTTGAAGACGCATATATGCAATCTCTCCTCTTTGCGCTTTCTCTGACTCCGATTTGCAGCTCTGCTATTATCAAGTCGGGGGCCAAGGAGTTCACACTGACTCCGGAACATCTAACGATCGAGAAAAAAACACTGAGACAGACAGGTTAGATTTTGCTCTCTCCCTGTTACTGCGATCTAAAGCGGATTTTTTCTCGGCCCTAAATCAGTCAGGGAATTCACACCCAATGTCATCGAACCCTCATTCGGTCTCGGTCGCATCCTCTATGCCCTACTGGAGCACAGCTTCTGGAGCAGAGAACAAGACATTGAACGTGGAGCGAGTAGAGACTTTTTGGGCCATTGTGTCTCCGGCTAATGATTTTTCAGGTCCTGTCGCTTCCCGCCGTCATCGCTCCCACGAAAGTTCTGATTGTCCCTCTGAGTGCAAGAGATGAATTCGACCCGCTTGTCGAGGAAGTCTGTGCGTTTAATTCGTTATGCTATGTGCCCGTTTCCTTCAGCGTCTCACCGCCTAACAGCATCGAAGCTGCGAAAAGCCGGCATTTCTTCTCGCGTAGACGATTCGAACGCCTCGATCGGGAGGAGATATTCGCGAAATGACGAGTTAGGCACGCCCTTTGGCATCACGGTTGATTTTGCATGTGCGTTTATCTGGCCATCCAATATCCTTTTCATCATCGCTCATATTTCTTACAAACAAATAGCTGTGCAAAAACGGACAATCACATTGCGGTATGTGAAGAATCATATACTTATTATACACGCGCGATTTTGAACGCGTTTTCAGGGAACGTGATACGACGGATCAGCTGATCGGTTCGATCGATGAAGTGACTTCGTTAGTCGCGGAGCTCGTCAATGGAACAATTGATTGGGCAGAAGCTTGCAAGCGCTTGCCCAAATACGACGGCGTGCAAGCCGTTGACCAGTAGATCTCGTCTCTTACAAAATTTCTCTGGATCTAGAGTCATGGAGTGACTGAATCACAAGAAGGAAACGTCCATCGTACTCTGTTAATCTCTCATACTGCATATTTATTAGAAGTTGAACTAGAAGTATCAAGATGTGGCATGTTTGAATGCCAGGAAGTATTAAAAACAAAAAAGCAAATCCATCATCCAGCTCAGACTTCAAGATTATTTAGAGATCGCTTGTAATACGCAGGAGCCTAGACCGCTGCAGCTTCCAGGTCGACGTCTTTGCGGCGACTGTCAGCCGTATGAGGGTTGGCTTCAGTAATCTCCCTATCAGAATTAGTCTGAGCATCGGGAGCATCTGCATCTGCTTTGCCTTCTTCTACAGGTCGTGACTCGGCAAGGTTAGGATGCGTAATGGAGGTTGATACGGTCCAGGCAGTGTCTGGCCTGGCCAGCCCAAGATGGATCCTCATCACCAATAATAACGGAGCGAGACCCTGGAGACGCTCAAGTCAAAAACGATGCGACACATGCAAATCGTATTCAACCTACAGTCATGGTTACCGAGATGGCGTCGAACATGCTCTGCTCAATCGAGAACGTGCGCGTAGCTTGAAGCAATACGTACGCCAACGATGGGACAGTGTACAGCAGCGCCGATTCAACCACGACCTCGATGATTCGTTTGAACTTCCGCGCACTTTGCAGTCGGCTCATCATGTATATTCGGATGACGATGAGAGTAGATGCTGACAGCGTTACGCCGGCACCGAGAAAATAGCCCGCTTGGACGATCATGTGTTCATGCGCCGCGAGCGCCCGAGCTTCAGGTGTAGGAGGGAGAGGCGCAAGAACGATCTGGAGATAAGTATCGTAGAAGAAGAGACCTGTCGATGGGAGGGAATGATTGATATCTTTCTCTGACGGAAAATCAGGATTGACTTGCCAGCCTCAGCGGCCGTAGCCGAACTCAAGATGGTGACGATAAGAAAACTGCGGTTCCATACGTTCCAGCACCTCCAGATCTCGTTGAAACTATGAGTTTGGACAAACGGTGGGGACAAGAGCGAACGCAGCTCACCATCAGGCCATCGGCAATGACCATTGCCAAGTAAAGCGTTATAGCTGGTATGACAACATCCACAATGGGTGGATAGAAATAAAGTTCTTCAAGATCTCGCAACGAGTTCGATGTAAAGGCCAAAGATAACGTATAAACGCCATGGCCGATGGAAACCATGATCAAGATATACTGTATGACGACGATCGCCGCGATGAAGCTTCTCTTCTTCTCCGGTCGTTTGTCTAGACGCACAGAGAAATCATCCTGCTGATGGTAATGAGGAAAGAACCGCACAGTTCGCATATATCATTAGGGCGAGCGCGGAGGTATATGTCCCTTGAGGGGTTAGAGGTCCCTGTCGGTCTTGAATGGTACCTGTGGATAAATTTGCTTACCCGACAAGAGACATACAAGGGGCGCGCTGTTGAGAGACTGAGCAATGTCTTGCAATTCTCCAGGCAAAGCACGGGAAGGTCCTTCTGCCATGGCTCAAATTTTGCGAGGTTGGGTATGGTAAATCTCAATTGGTTACGCCGTTGCATCTGGTTCCTATATAACATGGGGCCAGAGCCGAAAGAAATTAGATTTTATATCACCGTGCTATAATTGTTCATGTTCTTACAGGCAGATCAGGCCTCTCTGGACCAGCAACAGGTTGCCAATGAAGATAGATTCTGTCGATCAGAGAGCCTAGGAACCACTGACAGATGTGCACTCCATGATTGCAGAGCCAGGACGATTCTCGCACCTATCCACCCCCTATGATTAGCCTCCAGTGCGCAATTCAAGACTTCCATTCCTTTGACGATTTCTGCTAGATCTTGCACTATCTGCCCTGTTATTGTGTTTCTCTTTGAATGCAAAGACTCTGGACACTTTACACATCCATCAGGTCTTGTCAACCGCGAAGAACGAATGGGACACAACCAAACAAACGGTGGGTTTTTTCAGCGCAAAAGCGGGCGCATGGGGTGAGACGACGATTGCACGAAGGCGAAGCTATGCGGGAACTACCGACGGATGTAAGGCTCTTCATCGTTCAGGTGCTGATGTGGGTCCAGAAAACCGAATCACGAAGGATCTGTGATTGACTTATCTGCTTCAGAGTTATTTACAAGTCTCTTCCTGGTGTAGTGGACTTCATCATGATTTCATTCGAATTCTCGGACTAACTTGGACACAGTCATATTGAACAAAGACGAGCTCGGTTTGCTTTGGGTTTTTGAAGTTCCATTGACCGCTGTATGACAAAGGTGTCACTGTGGACACCCTCTGCAAACACCTGCAACTTGTCGCACTCTGATTGAGATAGACCTGCGCCGAAAGACGGTGTTGATCATGAGTCTGACAAGTGACGTTCTATCGAACACAGTGACCACTCCTCTGCCGGGTTCATATCCTGCTAATAGTATCTTTTCGCGGCCGAAGGTGACATCCCTCAGTGTTGTTGGTGCGAGTTTCAGTCCTACCAGTAGTATGTTCTTTACGCTTTTTGGTAGGAAAGTGAAAATGCCGAAACTGAAACGCGCGCCGGATAGTGAAAATCAATGGACCAATTCCGTTTCTTCCAACAGACTGTCCGCAAATTGCTCCAATGCGATGATTCTGAACTTTCCACTCTGTCCCCATTCACTGTCTTCTCCAAACTCTCTTCTCCACGCGCGACCTGTAAAGGACATGGATTAGAGCATTGACAGGATACCTAGCATTCGACTTACTCAATCCCTCCTCCCAAGCATATAACTCAACATTCCATCCTCGTTTCAGTGCAGTACGAACGGGCCTGAGGACAAACCGAGTCAGGAGGGTTGACTTGGAAACAAAGAGTAATCCTCACCTAAAAACCCATCCTCACTGAACTGTCCGACATTCCCATCGCCGTGGCGAGCACAATAGTCGCACCCTTGGGAACATCGTCAGTAGCGGCGATGGCTTGATGGAGCTTCAATTGTAGAAGTTCATCGACCCCCTGCTCTCGATAGCGGATTCGCTGTCCTGTTATCGTATGTGCAGGCAACGTATGCCATTTAGATTGCGTATACGCATGGAGTGCGGCGGCGGCGTGTGGGTGATGATGTTGGACATGTTGAACCAGATGGTGCTTTAAATGAGAATGCGGGTGGGAGATTGGTCGGATGAAGTATTGGTGGCCGTGCTTGAGCCATGATCGGCCGAGTGAGAGACACCAACGCTCGATGATTGCTCTGCGTTAACAACTGGGAGCGAGGGGGAACGGAGCTGTGCTCGGCATCATCTAAAAACAAGCCAAGAGCGCTGCTCAACGTTCCGCTTTCTGCGTCACCGCTAGTAACGCCTGCACTGTCGGCGCTGGTACCTTCGGACAATCGTCTGCGATGCTCTCTACTCCCTTCTGGCTGAGAACTAGAAGTCACGGCAGGTTGAAGTGCCGAGGTTCCGATTGCGCTGGTACTATGCCTCTTCTTCCTTTTCTCCTCAGACGCACGGTAATGTCGTTCTCGGTCCATGCCGTCCCCTTATTGCAGATGAGTCACGATGACCGTTTTCAGGTAAATATTACCAGTAACATACCAAGGTCGGGAACCCTGATGTAAACTCGAACTTCATATCCCAACCGTTCCATGGTGTCCATAGGTTGATACAGCGGACTCGATGTCACCAAGACTCGTCCTATCGCAACAAAACAGTCTCAGTCATCGCACAAAGGTCAATGTGATGTAGTGACAACCCACGCGTTATGGGCCGCCCTCTCTCCAAGATGAGCATCAAAGCAATATGAGATAACCGGCGCACAGTGCCTTTTCTACGCCGCGGAGAATTGAACAACGTCACATCCCCCTCCCCCTCCTCGGCGAACTCTTCAACAGATCTGGCAGGTACAACATCATTGCCGGACGTAGAAATAGTAACGTTAGCTTTAGGCGATGTGGGTATAGAATAAGAGTCTCCTGTTAAATTAGAGCGAGTAGCAGAATCAGATAATGTAGTGGTCTGAACCCCAGACGAAGTAGGAGATGGGTAACCCTGAGAAAAACGAGGCTTGGCCGAGGCGACTTCAGTCCTCTTCCTAGGCAATGCAAATGCAGACGAGATGTGCGTTGGGGTAGTCGAAGGCGTCGAACCGCGAGTGTTATCGGTAGCATTTGTTGCGACATTAGATGAGACAGGTGTATCGAGACCTGTCCCTGCAGAATAAACGACTCTGGCAGCCGTTGCAAAGGAAGGAAGTGGAATCGGAGTGTGTGGAATCGAAAGAGCGGAAGGCAGGGTAACGGCGGACGTAAGAGAAGACGGGGAAATGCGGTTAGGAGTGCCCTCTGGAGACTTTCCGGTCTTCGTCCCGGCCTTTGACGTCAACATCGATGGCGGTGAGGAAGCACGGGAAATGACGATGGTGGCATGAGATGGGGAAGAACTTTCGGCATAGATCGAGGGCGAAGTGGCCACTTTCCGCCGGCTACCTATTCGTCCATCCACATTAACATCTTCTACAATGCTCTCTATGATAATCGGAGAGAGCTCTAGATGGCCTTGTGCCTTCATATTTGACTGAACAAGGTTTGATCCCCGAGCGCTGTTGCCGGTGTCATCTTTCTCTTCGGCAGCCCGATGAACGGGACGACCTTGGCGCAACTCGCGGGTCCCCAAATATGCTGGTCGTTCCAGAACGACGCTATCAACGTCGTATTCGTCAATGTCAGCGCCACCTTCTTCCTCGGAACGTGTGCTGTTCTTGATGGCCGCCATTCCTGCGGCGATGGTTTCGCCTGCCGTACGATCCGGAGAGGCGGCAGAAGTCGACGGTGGTAGTGAAGCCGGCGGCATCGCGTCCCTGGGTCCACCGTTCGCATCAATCGAAAGTGATGCTGGTCTATTACGTGCGCGTTTAGGAGTGGCATGTCGTTTATGGTAGTTAAGCAATCCAATAAGAATATTTGAGCTGGAAGGAAAGAAGGAGAGAGAACAGCAAAGGTCAGTAAAAGAAATGTGAGCTTGGAAAGCGGAAGGAATCGATAACGATAGCACAACGAGGAAAATGGCAAGGTTCTGACAACCTTAGTTACTTTCCTTCGGTCTCAGGTGCCACGAGGCACAGACCACTGAGGGCATCGCGTCTTAAATGGTGGATTCACAATTTCGGACTCGAAAGAGAAACCCGGGGGATGGAAAAAAAAAGAAAGAAAGAAAGGATAACCTGGAGAAACTCAACTGATCGATGAAAATATGAACCAATGCATCATCATCCTTCGGCGATGGCCCCCTTGGATCCAATAAATTATTTCTCTCGCCCTCATCTAACCCATTGTTATATCCCAAATTGTCCACTTCTTTCATTCGATTCAAAATATCGTCGAGCGCCAGTTTGTCTTTAGGAACAGCCTACCCAGCTTCCATGCCAAATTAAATAACCTATGTCCTTCGCGCGTCGCATGACTGGTCGAGGAGTGTGGTATCTCGGTGGGAATGTCTTTCATATTGGATGCATTTGGAGTTTGCGTGCCTTTGTTTAATTCTGAAAGAAGGTTATGAGGAGCATGCCCAACAACGTTGTTGGCATCCAAGGCTTGTCGAGTCTTGGGTCTCTTCCGCCGTCGGATATGCGATCCGATACGAGGCGCCTCCGGGCCGCTGGTGCTTGCTGCGTCACCACCGGTTTCAGGCCCGCTTGTGACACTTTGAGCCTCCAAGTGAAATACTGCTGGCCTTGGTGGTGGAGATGGAGACATAAAGGGTTCAGGACGAGTAAGGATCTGCATCACAGGGTGATCATCCTGCTGACTTGCAGCGCGAAGCTTGTGCTTCTTCCTCGTCCTGGCACGCGTACGTGGGGTCGATGAAGGAACGTCGGAGACTACAGTTGTCTTGTCGGTGGGTTCGTGATCAAAAGCGAAGTCATGCGTGGAAGGAGATGCGGGAACAGACTTGGATTTGGATTTAGGCTTGATAGTAGAATGAGATGAAGGTTCTGAGACCGGGTCCTGGTCGCTGTAGTTGCCACCACTGGAAGTATGGTGCTTTTCTGCTTTTCGGTCAACAATTTCCTCAACGTGCGATAGTAGACCAGCTGTTCGTGCGAGAGAGTTGGGCCTATCGGGCCGTCGACGCTTTCGTTTTCGACGAGGTTCTATTCAACTCATGTGTGAGTCAGTCCCCTCCGACTGAAAATATTGGGAGCATATGAGGAGACAAAGGTTGACTCCGCTCGCCAATGAAAACATACCTATGACATGACTCCATGTCCCTGGCTGTTGAGGTGTAGGGGAGCCATCTAGAAGCATACTTCCGCGTTGTGCATTCCAACGAGCGCGCTCCGCTGCTATAAAATTAAGAGTCTTGTCCAGATAACCAAGCGAGGGATGATGATCTGTGCCAACGTCTTCTGGTTCGTGGTCGTGATCAGGTTCCGTAGACGTGGAAGAGACTGAAAGATATGATGGAGCAGGTTGGGACTGAATGCTGGATCAAGTTCGCTTTCGAGGTTCCCTTCATCGTCCTCCGCATCTTCATCGATGTCATCTTCCTCCTCCACATCGTCCATCTCTGTGGCAGACTCTATCTCAACCGTCCGAGCGCCCTCTGTGTCTGACTCTTCTGCCCCCTCTTCGACATCTGATTCAACGCCGTCGCTGGTGACAGAAGAGACGCGGAGATAGTCGGCGATGGGCTGTTGATTCCAAACCGTCGACCGACGCTCAATATCGGTATCCAGGCCCGTGCCAGTGCTTGTAAGAGTCGTAGACTCGCTTCTTGAGTCCGTAAAATCATCACGTCGGCGAAGATGGTGGTTGTGTGCCATTGCGGGTATCCTCGGCGGTGGCTGCAGATGCACAAGCTCCCTCAAAACGGTCGTGAATGCCCCGAGATCTGGCTGTTCATCTGATGTGTAGATTGAATCGGACGCGGAGGAGGCGGAGAAGGGGCTGATGGGAACAGTTAGTGAGGCCGGCGACTCGGTGCTACTCAAGGAATAGGTGGACTTGTAAGGCGGCATGATGGCACGGCGCTGATGAGGAGATACTGGGGTATGCGATGGGCAGGGCAGATGTGCCCGTTGCGCCTCCTGTTGGCCTCGAGGCTGACGACGTGGTGGCGGGAGGCAAGTTTGCACATGGCTCAACTATTGTGGTCGTGATGCTTTACATTTTTGGCACAGCCACGCTTACTCCTCAATGTCCTTCACGTCGTGTAGCCAGCACTTGGTCTTCAAGAAGACAGAGACAAAGGGTATTGGCAAAGAGCCTGATTGCTTCGCTCGATACCATGCGTTCATCGTGATAACGGCATCACAGGAACATGCCCCTTCGTTTGTCTTCTAATATTCTCTTTAGGGTTCGAACGTCGTTACGAGCTTCTGCCAGGCGGACAAGAAAACGGGGACAGACCTTAGTGCATCTGTGCATCAGACTCATACGTGCGATAGGAGTCAGGCGCAATGCGTAATCTTCCTTTTCGACCGAATGTTCTCAGCCATGCCGATATTGAGGGTGCCGCCGATGCCCTTTGTTCTCCTTATCGACGCTGGAGTCAGCTCAGTCCTTCTCCCCGGAAGTGCCTATTTGATGACATGCACCCCGAAGTACGGTTCCATTCCATATGAAGAACAACGGAAGAAGGACCTGCTTGCCTCCCAGCCGAGCGGCTTAACAAAGGATGAGACTGGTTTTATCCAATTTCGTCGCTTTCCTTGATATCCAAAAGTCTGTGATTGCCCCAAAATTTCCCTTCGGATCGCACTGCGGGCACAAGTCTCCTGTGGCCTTGACTGGGCGACATCTCACTTTCATGATCATCTGCATTTGCAGATGCGCAGCGGAAGCTCGACGATTCGCGTATTCGTTCTATCATTCTGCACCGAATCGGAAGCGCGAGCGCGCTTATGACTAGCTTCGCAAGCCATCCGAACACCCATCCTTGGATCCCCTTCCCTGTCGTCCTTTCGAGTCTGTCGATACTCACCCCGGAGCACATGCGCCAATGTCACTTGCTCCGCCTCAAGCCTAGTCGGTTAGAAAAATGCCTCAGTATTGAGGCCTCACTGCGTCCATGCCGTCCTCCTTTCGGGCGGTCGACTCGCCTTGTTTGCAGCTCAAGCAGTTTGACATGGTACAGCTCCCGAGCTACGATTACGAAAACCAGTCATGTTAGCGTCCTTCTCAAATACGGCTCTTCTACAACTATGGAGCAGGACATGCCGATATTGATCCCATCGAGCCCGTTCAATTTGGGTGCGTGGCTTACTTTTTAGGCTCCCCATCGAGCGGTTGGTCAAATCCCCATTCTTGGAGAGCGCCCATATACGGCTCGATCTTGTCCATATACGGTCGTTCCTGCATTCAGCGCCTTTGGAGTGGTGAGCGCGCGATGACTTGCATCCTGAAGGCGTGCGTCCAGTCATTTTCATTTCCCCCTCATGCAGGAACCTCGAACAGATCAAAGATAGACAGCGTTGAAGCCCGCATTCGTCATTCTCCGCTCGCCTCGTACATTCATCTCTTTCTGATCACGATCAACACGAACGAACAAATGATGTGGCCGAGTCGCAGTCGATTGCGGCATGATTCAGGCTGATGCCAGTCATGATAATTCGTGCAGACAAGCACGGCCCTTTCGAAACTCCCCTTGGCTTAGCGCATAACGAGCACGCCATCCACCTACAGAAATATAACGTCACCCATACAACCCGACCATTGGAATCAATCGCATCCACAAACACATCACGCTGATATCCGAACCGCCCACACACGTCACCTAGAAAGTCTAAAAAGTACCATCACCGGATACTACAGAATACGCAACCAGCAAAGCAATCTTTCCCAAGAGCCCGTTCTGGTCGCGCGACCAGGAGCATAAGCACAACGGAACTGAGATACGCATAAGTAAAAGCGAACAAAAACGTGTACCGTGTATGATAATTGACGCTGTATTCCTGCAGCTCGTTTTCTCTTGAGCTCCCACCCAAGTGGAAGAAAAGGACATCCACCGTAACCCGCATATCGTGTAACTCCATGCCACTGCACTCCTGTGTCATGTTCGCACGCGAATACCACGGAGGCAATAAATTAGCGTTGTCATAAGATTTGAGTTTTCAGGAAACCAAATTTTCTGGCGTTGTGATGGTAGCACATGATGTGGCGCTCATGGGATGTTTGTATCTGCCCTACCTGCTCATGTACATCCCACCTGCACACAGTCGGGTATATTCTGCATTGACAAGCCGACAGGTTACCTTTTCCCAGCGATCTATCACGAGATGACGCGTCTCTACAAGTATGATCTGTTGCGGATAACGTAGTTATCACCCTTTTCGCTGTCTAACGTACCATTACTCGAAGCGACATGCATCATCGCGAAGGTCGATGACTGCTAAATACCAAACATTGACCCGAGGCACATGTTAGGTAAAAGGTAAGGAACAGGAGACCAGAGCAACGTCAACGCCGATGTTAACGAATGTATTTCCTTCAATGTCGTAAAGCATTGACAAGACAGTCTCGTCCAAAAAAAAGACCCAAAATGTGTGAGAGAGTTCTCTTCGTTCAGCGATTGCCACGATTCTTTGATGAACCCGGTAACTACTTTAAGACGATGATCGAACGGCCCGGACGGATCTAGAGTCAGGAGTGCCTCCGCGTGAGCGCGCAGAGGACGCCTCAAACAGAGGTCAGCCAATCGAGTGGCCGCGGAGGCTGTCGCATGAACGTTTTGACGCCGTGGTGAGCAGATCTCCGTCCACGTGTGAAACCTACAGAGAAACGTTGTCTGGTATTCCTTTTCACTTCAAGAAAAATTAAGATCTGACACAAGACATGTAAATGAATCCGCCTCTCCGCGCCCGACATTGAAGCAATGACGACACGAATGAGTTAACACAATGAGAAAATGGAAGAACGTTTGGGGAAGGGGTGCAAATGTAAATTAGGTTTTCTGCTCACCTGGCCTCAAGACTCGGGTTTCTAGCTCTAAAGCATCTAGATAGTGTAGAAAGAGGACCGGCAATTTCCATTGCTTGCCATTGGCGGGTTTCTTTCCTCTTCGGGCGCTCGTTTTATTAGCGACGAGTATAGTTTGCGATTGGACGGCAGGAGCCTGAGGCCTGGTCGAATTCTGTGGAATTGATGAAGGAAGACCCACGGCGGACGCGTTACCTATTCAATCCTGAAGAACGATCGTAGCCACGGTGGAAGCTCTCTACTTCAGGGTAAGGGAAATATAGTTGGTCAGATGATCCAGCAAGGCAGGATTTAGATCATCTGCCGCACAGGTGAGCCGTCGGTTTCAAGGGCATTTCACCTGCCTTGCAGGGCTAAAATTCATGTCAGAACCCATAGAATCACACTAAACCAGTTTCGAGAGGCGGAAAGCCCCAGCAATCCTGAGGTCCAGGATCAATGCAAGGCTGAAGGCGGAGCGCCCATCGACAGCTTCGCCGGAGGTGAGATGCATGATAGTGACAATTATCGACAGACTTTGAGCATTTCGGATTCCTCCGATGGTCTGCAAGTACAGGAAATCGTGAAATGTGGCTGTTTTCTTCCGGTCGTAAGTGTGTATAGGGGAGCGATGTGAGTATCGTACATATCCGAATTGAGTCGCCGTGATTGGACCAACTTGACCGGTTTTTTCCCTTTTGACACGTCTTTGGAAGGAGAGCAGATACGTCTATTACGGAGATAACTTTGAGACCCTGATGTACAAAGAGATCCACCTAGAAGAGAGGAGGGTAATGACATGGGCTAGGTAAGCTTTGGGTGTCGAGAGCGTCGAGAGGAAACTGCAGGATCTCCGATTGCGATAAGAGTTTAAGGCTCAGAGAAGAGGTGAGAGGGTGAGGTGCTGCTGGTGGACGACGAAGCTTGCAGGCCGAGTTCCCAAGGTCGTGAGTAAAGAAAGAGAGCAGACAGAGGTAGAAGTCATGAGTGGTGATAGATAGTCCGCTCGGGTAGGTTGCAGCGAGGAGAACAAAAAGGGTCCGTAGTTGATAAACACACAAGGTTGTCAGCCCATGTTCGCGAGCTGATAAAATGAGGACCCCAAAAATTTTGAGCATGGTCCTAGTGAGCATATGAGCTGCCTGATTACCGCGACCTCGAGGCCTGTGCGAACTAGCCCTGATTTTCTGAGGCTCGGGAGGAACCGCCGGATATGAATCTACGAATCTTGGATCGCGGTGAGGATCAAAAGGGGTCAAACGAGGTGCTTACTTGACGTCTCCGTTGCGACGGTAGGAAAGGTGTTGCGTGAATGCAGCCAATCTGCCGTACGCTTAACGAATGATCGAATCCAGTCACGCGTCCATCTGGCCGTCCCATATAAATGTAACCCAAAACACCCTTTCCTCCGTTCCTCAACCAGGGCACTCATTCTCTACCGTCTGCAACGCTAATGTCGTCCAAAATACCGCCTTCGAACCTTGTTTCCCTACCCAGCCTATCCTCTTCGCTCAACCAGCTCCCCCAGGCGACTAGCTTGCAGAACATTCCTTTGCACCCGACCATGTATGCCCAACGGGCGGCAGAGAGCGAGGCAAAGGTGAGCGTGTGTCCGCAGCGCGTTTTTCGACAGCTCCCAACTGACCGACGCGTGACAGCTTCAAAAGGCACTCTCAAAGACCGTCACTGCCATTGCCCAAAATCAGCGCCAGACACCGGTGTACATGATGCCAGTATGTTCAAGTCGTTTCACCTTTGCACCTGCATTTATTAACACCCTTCCTCTCTTTCAGCCACCTCCGGCGCCTTCCCAGGGGTCCGCGTCGCCACTGATGATGCGACCTGTGTGTACCACCCAGTCCCTCGCGTTTTCCGATGCATGCTCACCAACTGTTTCCAGAAAAAGTCATGAATCTGTCAAAGACGTTCTCTCTATCCTCCTCATATACCTTTCCTTCGCCTTTCACTGGGACTTTGTAGTTTCCTTTGGCTACCAGGGTCGGCCAAAGCTTAATGGGTTTCCGCTCGTCGGATAAAAAGAGTCGCTCCTCGCACATTCGCTTTCGTTGCTTTCGGGTTTCCTCTCTTGCATAGAATCTCCTCGTACATAGACAGATATCCTCCGCATCTCTCCAACGCTCATCATGCTGCATCTCCTTCCTTTTTTTTTTTGGGTCAAAACATTCAGCCAGATTTTCTCCTCCATTAGGTATCAATGTTGTTCATAGACGATCTCTATCATTCATATGCAATGTTCTTTTCAACAGCTTTTCTCGCATTGTTTGAATTCCAAGTGCAAGCAACTGTCATTCTGACGTGCTGCTCATGAATGAACGTTAACGGCTTTCTGCACTGCCCGCTACTCCAGGCAGTGACCAACAGGTTTTATGACGCTTTCCGGCTATCACCGCATTCGAAATTGACTTGTTAGCCAAGAAAAAATTTTATTTCTCCTTTGGACCTGGATCCCATGGCACATAACGTACAGTCCTAACATCATCAAAACCCGGTCTACCCACGAGCGTAAGAAGAAAACGTGTTTGATGGCCTGGTCAGTTCTTAATCCTTCTAGCCCGACCGCTTTGACGTCTGTTCCAGGTTCATCGCTGTCCTCATTATGCACCACAGGCTATCGCGTACTTCCGGCTTTACCTCGGTATCCTTATCACCCTGTTTCCTTGCCGTCGAAATTTTCGGGTTGTTAGAGGACTGACTGACGCGGTCCACTCAACCAGCTTGAAACTCACTTTTCAAAGCGAAATTGATTCAAAGCTCGAATCACGGTCAAGACGCAGTCCGAATCGCTAGGCATCTGCGTAAATCATCTGCGACATCTTACGCGAAATGAATGCTTTCGGTCGAGGTAACGAGGAACGGGCCCTATGATGGGGAGGCCGTCGCATTCGGCACCTATCTCGCGGAAAAATGGCAACATGACAGAAAAGCACGGCATATTCTCTCTTCAATGTTTCGTACTCGGGGAAGGCTCGTGCAAAGGGATAACCCCTTGCCCAAAATACGCGTTATTATTTCTCCGGAGGTGCCGAAAATTGCTGCATGCGTTCTTGAGGGTCGCCCATGTCCAACCAATGTGCCACCAATGATCTCCGATTTCGTACCATGGCAAAACGCTTGCCTGGATGAAAAGCCACCACAAGCCCTTCCTGATTCATGGTTCAAATCCGCCGGCACCCTTTAGCCCAATCATATATTCGCCATCAATGCCGTTGTCAATGGGTCACGTCATGCCAAATCGTTCATCCAATCATTCAGTATTTTCCCCTTCCTGAATACAAATGGCCATTACGCAGATTAAATTGTTCGTTCTTCCCGCCGATCAATACAGCATATGGTATTGCCCACGTCGCCTATGCAGATATGCTTGGCCATCCTGCAAATGTATATTTGCGTTTCAGCTGGTCGATATCGCTCGAAGGTTGTCGTATCGTGGCATAACTCTCGCAAGACTCTTGAGTACATGCCTTGTCCTTCACAAGGGGACCGAATTGTGCGCAGCTCCAAATTCACCTGATCTCTAATACCAGTTCAGGCCAACTACGGAGTAAGGATCGCCTTGCTTTGGCATGTATTCCAGCGACAGGGTACAACAGACATTCCTGCGGCAACGTCAAGACCATGGCGCCTGCCGTTATCTCTCTCAAGTCCACCAAGCCCGTCAAAGGATTACATTGATTGCCTTTTCTTGCCTAGCGCCTACCGTCCTATTCAAACTTTACCGCCGGCACTACCCATGCTATTCCAGCGGCTCATGTCAGAACCGCTGCCGTAGAGCGGGGTTCTTCCTCTTTCCCAGCAACAAATGACCACTTTAGAACAAATTCATGTTCATTGCAGACGTAATCAGCACTTGTGTCCGCGCGATTCTAGGCCCATATAAAAAGAACGTACCCACCCCATCTGCCAAAGCACAATGATCAGTCGAACCGTACAAGTTGCTGCACATCTTTCTGCCAAAGGCCCCCAGCTGACCTGACTTGGTCAGGTCTGTCTGTTTAAGCCCGCGTCCAAAAGCGGTTTGGGCTGCCGCGGGCGGTTTCGTCTGCTCTGGTTTCCTTGATCTCAATTAAAATTTCCTTTGGGAATAAAGCTTCCGCGAGTGTTGTTTCCCCCTTTTGACGCTGCCATCAACAACAATCTTCGTTCAATTGTTTCCCACCTTTCTTTCCCATCGCACGTCAGTCAGGCGGCGACTCGTATCACGTCTTACCTTCACGTTTCCGAGGAGTCCCCTCGTTTGTGAATCGCTCAGCGTCAGAGGCCGATCTAAATCCCTGCGGTGGGGGTCTATGTTCTTCCGAAAGGCGGCCTTGCTTCTTCGGGTATGCTTCT
Source organism: Macrocybe gigantea (assembly GCA_011319805.1). NCBI lineage: Eukaryota > Fungi > Basidiomycota > Agaricomycetes > Agaricales > Callistosporiaceae > Macrocybe > Macrocybe gigantea. The sequence goes on from SJRY01000143.1 coordinate 150,412, forward strand.
AGTGACATTTGCCTCGTAGTGAACACGAACAGGCTTGCTTCAACGTCCTGCACAAAGAGAACGAGTAGACCACGTGAAGAGAAGACACTTTGCCAGAGCGCCCTGTGAAATGTTTCTTTGGTACCTGGAACGATCGCCTTCTCAATTTCAGTATCAAGTCTCAAGAAACCGATGAAGTGTGTCTTCTGTCTTTTGAAATTCAGATCGAGGAAATGACCCATAGCCATGTGATACCTGGCTGCAGTTCCTCGAAGAGCTGTGTCCGGCTTTCTAAGTTATCTTCGTTGAACTTCTTACCGCTTTGTAGTCCCACTTCCGAAGAGCCCCAAAAAACACGTCGTAATGCCAGATAAACGACTCCATGCCTTCGACGATCGACCCTCGTTCTCCGTCACCCGTCACCTACAGTCCTTCATGTCGAGTCATCATTGCGAGAAGGAAGACATGATAGTAAGTGAGTAGAGACATTCCTGGCCTTTAGCACGGTCTCGCTGCTTGCCCCAACCCATCCTGCATCCTCATGGATTTCTGACGTCTGCACGGATGGGTATGACACTCTATGACACCATCGACTTTTGATGATCTCGAAAAGACCATGCGACCTCTTTCAGCAGCCGATGCGATCGAAATCTCTCAAATCGTCGCCCTGGCTCCCTTCCCAAGGCATATGGCTCGATCGCTGCTCGTTCCTTCCAGATACGGACGCGTTGCCGGCCCGAACCGCTTGATGACCAGATGTTTACCGCGATAACTTGGTCGTTGAAGATCGCTGCTTATCGTGCGTGTAGCGAGTCATTGTTATCGAGTGGGCAAAGAACATAAATTGAAATTACTTCGACCCGATTTTATTATCGGCGAGAGATTAAAACACAGAAGCATGGAAACTTCTCGCCCTACTTCGGAATGAAATCGCCCATTTCTTCTCACCATGCCATATCGAGTATTTCATTATGAGTGCGATCAAGAGGCCTCCCCAGACCCACGATTGGGACCTGAAGACATGATCCTTCTGATAATTGTCCGATAGGGTTTCTCCCAAGGGCAGATAACCCTCTCTTTGCTTTCTCCGACGGCCGGCGACCTAACCGCAAAAGTTGCGCCGTTCAAAGAAGACCCAGCGTGCGGAATAATTTCGTCGAAATATAAGTTTCAGGAGGCAGCCGCGGACAAGAACATCCACGCAATGCCATCATAGGAGGAACAGACACAGCGAATGGGCAACATGGGGTATTCATGTGGCGGATACCATGGGATATCTTGGTGGTCCTCGCGGATGTCACAGGGGAAATGTATGTCATTTCGTAGATAACGCCGTATCGAAACAATATCCGCGTTGCAAAAATGAGTCGTCCTGTGTATCGAAATTTTGATTGAAGCATCGGCGAAGGCAAAAAGAAGATAGCTGATCATGAAAAACACGCAGCGGCAAGATGCTCAGTGTTACGTCAGTTTCGTCTTTGCCCTAAACCACGACCTCGAGGCCGACGTACATCAATATGAAACACTCCCTGCTGCTCTGAAGCCATTCTGACCGCGTGGATTCCACGTTGTACGGTACAACGATCGCCACACGGAACATTGAGAATGACGTCCTCATCATAGCAAATGACGAACGCCGCTGATTGGCGATGGCGTACCCTCCAATCAGCGTTGCTGACACGTTGATCCTAAAGGGCAGTCAATATGATAACTCGAAAACCACATCTTGGTGGCCCGAACACACATTAACGACAATTTAACCATTAATATACATACACCTACATATCTCTGCGTACGATAGTCATGATCTTGATGAAGGTATTGACGAAGGACTTGAAAACCGTGAAAACCGATTCCGCCTAACCCCACGCCGCGGTCGAACTGACCATATGTATCAGTCATGCAGTAATTATATTGAGCTTGTTCACGGGAAGAACACGATAAATCCATACCTGTAATTGACAATTAGGTGCCCATCCGTCGCAAAGCACTGCAGGACAAAAAGATAAGACGTCTTGTCAAACATAAGGGACGATAACAGTCAGCAAGAAGACCTTGAATAAATTAGAAACGGTATCATCGGGTGCCGGAGAGAACGCCAGATTGATGTATGTAAACTGAACAACTTAGCGTCTATCGCAGAAGAATTTGAATGAGAACTCACTAAAGGTTCACCAGCCTGCCAACCTAATTCCTTCCTCAAGAACTGTATCACCGCTTGGAACCGGTTGGAGGATGTGATCTTGTAGAAATTCTGTTTCATTACAGGCGCATTTCCAATGGCTTTGAATCGCACAATCACTGTTGATTTAGGGATGATGAGTGCCGGCAGTTTGAAGACACAACGATACGACAGACCTTTCGATGGGTCGCGTTTTTTATATGTCTCCAACGCTTTCTGACCCTCGCTGAGTATCTCTGACTGTTCCTGAACGGACCACGACGGTGGTAATGGACGAGTAGCTGGCTCAGGACTTCCCGAGGGTTGTGCCATCGTTCTGTCCGGCAGTGGACGCACGCTAGCAAGCAATTGAAACTCAGTTCAGGTGTTTCGGCAAACTCCGTTTGTGCCCACGGCATATAGCTTGGTCAATCAGGCTCGAAATCAAATCGCGCCTACTATGTACTTCTGGATAGCTTGCAGATTCTTTCGCGCTCAAGAAGGATGGATAGCGAGCTGTGTAGATTACGACCGACGTAAAACAAGGTGTACGACCACAGCCTTCTCTAGCGTTCAGATGATTATATGAATAAAGTATTTCACTGTAAATGTGACTCCGAAGGCTATCAAGCGTTCCACTTTTATAGATGAAATGAGATGATATAAAATCTGGCATGAGACAGAAAGTTAACGCTACAGGCTCGACTCGTTTGAGCCTGGCTTTTGGATTAACGTCGTCACAGGACACCATGTCAGGTAGAATGCCCGTCATTTTAATGGCAGATTAACTAACAGAAGAGGAAGGTAATGCGTACGGACTTGAGATAACAGGACGGACGTTAAGAGGGTTAGAAAGAACTCGATAGTTTCTAAATAGCGAAAGCCGTCGCATAAGGAGTACAATTCACAACCATTCGAAGTAGATATATGGGTTCTGTGGCCGAAATGAATTTAAAAGCGCCCGGAAACTACGAGGGGCCCGCCCTTGTTCACTCGGCCACTGTCATTTTAGTTGAAAAGTAGCTGTCGACAACGATAGGTCCTAGGAAGGTACGTTTGCGTGATAGGCGTAGCCGTCGTATCCGGGCCGACATTGATGGTGATTGAGCGAACACCAGAGAATCGAGGACTGGACAGCAAGTCATCCAGTCTGGACCAAGATTCCTGACTTTCTTTGGACGCCTTCCACACCAAGAATTCTATCTTTTCTAGGGCAATGGATGTTATCTGAGATAACATATGATATGTAATGAGAGCTGGGTAGTCCCAGACACTGATGCTGATAGACCGAAGGTTAATGTTGTTCTCCAAGTTTATGAGCGGTAGAAATTCTGAAATTAACTAATTAACTTCAGCCTGATAAAAGGAATTGATGCTCACCTCCAACCGAGGAGACCAGTATCTTGAGGTGTTCCAAACTCGCTCCCAATTCCCGTATGTACATGGCAGGCAATCCAGAGTGGCCAGCCGAAAGTCCAAGAGTCAATTTAGAAGGCCGCAGAACATCTTTCTGGCGTATTAACCACCAAGAGATGGGGTTCTTTACGTGAAGGAGGGCAATGGATGTCAGGTGTGGCGACAGTCTGGGGTCGAATACAGACTCCGGAATGGCCTCATTTTGGTCCTTCCAATCAGCGCGAAGGATTAGGGAATGTAGAACAGGGAATGATTCCGAAGAAATGAGGTTCACGATGTCTCGGAAAGTCTCGCAGCTGACTGTGGCCTTCAAGTGAAGCACTCCTTGGAATGGCGCGGAAAACACTTGGGCAATGGAGCTCGCATTTCTCTGTGGCACATCTGGCGGACTCGGTATGTATAGCGAAAGCGATAGCGGGTTGATGTGATCATTGACGACGGGAATAATGCGTGCAAACGTGTCTGGGTCACCTTTCGCCGTGATGTCGAGGTCTTTGACAAACATTCCGAAGGTATAGTTCCCCTTCAAAAGTGAGGCAAATTTTTCTAAGTTATCGCCATTGAGACGAATTTTGAAGAAGGCTCGAGATCTGCACTTGTAGGACCATGATTTACAAACGAGAGTGCATTTTAGGAGCGTCGATTTGTCCTTTTCAGTGTCAAGTTCATCGAGGATGAGCTCCGCAAGCTCGAAGGGGAGGGCGGTGGGTGACGGCATTGACTCCATTGCTGGATCCAGGTCGTTCGTTATCAATGTTGCGTAGTTGATCCTCAGTGACAGGCGTCTTGGTGGAGTTGGCCAGCTCGTCCTAACATTGACAAATAGTAGCCTACAGATGTCCATAGGCTCCATTGCTCCTAGGTACCCATCGCCCACAATGTGCTCTCGACTCTTGACAGGCGACAGGAAGCTGTTACTTCCTGCGCGTCTGATCCGCCAACTATTTCTCACGAGAAAATTGCAATGGCATCAAGCTATTTGTCCTGATCATGACGGTATAGCATGTAGCGTACGTTTTTAGCCGCTCTCTGACAGCTGGGGATGTTCAACTATTGGCGTCTTGATTGTTGCTCACAAACATCCAGTTGAGAGCAGCTCCGTTCCGCCGTTCATGAACTTTGCCCCGCTCGACCAAGAATGCTCTCCTTCCAGCAAAGCTGGACATATCGCGCTTAACATGTTTGCGCAACGAAATAATGTTTGCTTCCTTCAAGTGGCATGCGTCGATCAGTAAATTGGCAACTTCCGTCATGCGTTTTTGACGTACTCACTTTGATTAACAGTATGTATACCCCTTCAGTCTGCGATTGATATCGAACGCCCCGCATATTCGAGTTTTAGGCAGCCGTTCATCAAGCTGAGCCCTGTTTTCTGAGTTGATGGTTACAGTAACTTGACGGATGCTCGAAGACCTGGGACCAGACAGAAGTTCACTCACATTCAACCACAAGCCACCGTCGCCGGTGTCTGGAGACTATGCTGTGAACTCTCTCGCCTCAATGACCTTGGAGGACAGTCCTGACAAAAAGTGGTCCACGACAGCAGCAGGTCCATCCCAGACCTGAACGAAGAGGGATCTGAGATCGCAGTTGTGTTGCAACCTGATTTCGCCAGTGAGCAGTACTAGATTTCCTTTGTCAGCTTTCCGCTAAACAGGAAAAACGTGAAATTAGCACGCCGCAAGAAGCGACAGGTTTGGGTTGCTGCAAGTCTCTATTCAATTCTTTTACATACGCGTCTAGTATTGCTGATACCCGGGCTAAACATCAACGGCCAAGATACGAGTCCTGTCGCTGCATTTCTGATCGATGAGCCAAGCAAAGCAAGAAAGTGAAATCTGGGGAAAGGAAACAAATTTAAGGTATGGCGACAGGACCAGTTTGTTGTCGGATTCCGGAAAGATCTCGTCTTCGTAGTACCGGCTGGCGGTTAGGGTAAGAACCTCGATGTAGGGAAACGACTTAGTACCGATGGGTTCACTGACATCTCGGAATGAGCCGCAGTGAATAATGCCGTGCAGGTCAACCACTTTTGGAAACAGCGGTGGAAAAAAGTTGATGTCCACCGGCTGATAGCCCCGTTGTGGCCTTTTGGGACATTCCATGTAATTCGAGCGAGCGCGGGTGACTGCCGTTCAAATGGATAGTAGAAAATATCGTGATCGGCTCGCCGCTGGCCAGGATTTGTTAACGAAAGCGCAGGTCAGGGGCGTTCGTTTATCATTGAGACAGGAATCAAGGATAGCACCGACGACGCTCTGCTGGAAATAGCAGCCCATCTAGGGCTTGATAGTCAAGGATAGAATTCCTGTCGTCCGGTCCGCTCCTGGGAATGTAGAGAGCGCTTGACCGCACAGTGCGAGGATTGGATTCAAAATTGCAACCTATGAACCCGCTCACTTTGACAGAGCCATCTGGAGGAAAGAATGAAGAAAAAAACCGTTCCACTGGCAAGCCCAATAGTCGTTTTGGTGAAAAATCGTGCTTTGATGAGTTTTCGTAGATGTATGGAGGAAACGTCGCAAGACATCGACTATTTATTGACGATAATACTGCAGGGCGGAAGCATTGTCGAAGGACCAATAGATTGAAAGGCATCCGTAAAGGTTTTCCGATCAAAAACTGACAGATTCATGATAATTGTAGCAAGTTCGAAAAGATTCAGCGGCTTTAATGGGAAGACAAGAGACATTAAACAGGAGAAATTAAAATAAGAGCTGGCCATCAGACCCACATTAACAGACCACGTACATAATGTATTTACTGGGAGGCGTCGAAAAAACTACTAAAACGAAAGCAAATACTGGCTGGTGACGAAATGGAGTTCCTGTCCGTGTACCTGAGCGAACAAGTTATTCCACCTCTCCTGCTTTTTCATTGTGATATATAGGCCTGGCAAAGCTCAACGCCATATACAATACAGCGGAATACGTTAAACATTCAACGATGGCTTCGACGAGACCGACTGCGTCGTAGTTGATGTTGAGCGCAGAGGACGACAGAGATGTGACGATATCGACGCAGAGCTTGAACAGAGCGCGGACGACGAGCAAGGGCACGATGTGCGTAAGAATAGCGCGAGATATCTAGATGGTCTAAACTGAGAATCTTTTTAGCTCAGGACTTCCAAATACGCACCCGTTCAGATTCCTTCACGCCAGTGGGAATGCTTTTCCAAAGCAGGAAAGAGGAAACTGCGATGTTCAGAGTCATGACAATATAAAGAGCGACGTAGACATGGTAGAGATTGACGTAGACGGAGAACACGTAGTCAGGATCCGACGCACGCTGAATGCCTGCGGTGCCGACGATGAGGTTGGAGATGGCGACGCAAGCCATAGCAGCAGCATCACGTTGTCCACCTTGTTCTTCAGCCTGGGCGGAAGGGGGATAGTGTCCTAGATTCTCCACTGTCGTCCTTCCTGCAGCAAGCGCTTTCCGACGGTTGTCAATGAAATGCAAAAGGCCTGCGGCCATGAGGACGTCCGACAACTGGTCGGCGACGTTGATACCATAGTATGTGCCGTGCAAGCTGGCACCCGGGCTATCTATGGCCAGATCGATGGGTATCCAGATCGTCTCGAGATGTAGCACGCGATGAGCGTCAGCGTCGCGAGGAAGATCTTCAGATACGGCACTCGCTCTGTAGGGAACGGATCGTCGTCGTCCTTCCTGTCTTTTGGCAATGGACGGTTGAGAATGCCAAGCGCGCGATACGCTTGGTAGGCGGTGTAGGCGACGAGGATGATGTAGACGGAGAACGTCCCCGTATTTACGGGATCCAAATCGAGTTTGTTGGCGGACACGCTGGGCAGGCATGCCGTCAGCACGAAGAGTGTGGCGAAAGATGAGGAAGTAGACATGGCGAACCGACAACTACACGGCGGGCATGAGCAACGGTCTTAAACGGAGAGGATCAGAAACAAGCACGACCTAGAAGAAAGGGAAAAAACGAAAGACGGCGGTGCAACGCACGTTGTAGCTGTCATCGTTGCCAGACCCTGAACGGGCTTGGGCGCCTAACGCGATGCACATACATACAGCCTCTTTGTTGGCGGCATGTCACCAAGGACAGCTGCGCAACCCAAGGCATATCCTATATGGGACGAACTCGAGATTGAGCTTGCATGTCCAGAACACTTGCGACGTTCAAGACTGGGACACATGAATCTGGCTTGGCGCCCTATCGCTGATTGCCGATGGAATATAGCACATCATCTTCAACTTTCTTCTCTTGTGCATTTCATGAGACGCTAAACATATAATTATATTCTCATTGTCTATCTATGTCGTGTACTATTGCCGTCTTTGGGGATGCGTCACGCCACTGATATTCCAGGACAGGCGTTTTCTTCGGACCATTTCCGTAGTTCGTTCAGGAGACCTCTACTCTGTGAGGACTCCTTCGGATTTCTTTGGGAACTTTATCGCCGCTCTAGGATGCCGCACGAACATCTAATATGTATTGGATCCGATTCCGAATTCGCTGTTTGATCAAACTGCGGAGATGACTCCATGGGATATAATTGAGGTGCGTAAGAGCTGCATCTTCCGATTTTGCAAATCTCTCTGGTGCGGTCGGCTGGCTTGGAAAATGAGCACCCTATCTCAGCTAACATCTGGACTATGTGCATGACGATGTTCTGGTGTGGTGTCGACGGGAACTTGTAGTTCGGTGGCTATTCATCGACCAACACCGAGAGCGAGCACCCCCTGATCACGTTAGTGTGATTTCTAATTTCTAATCTCCACCACCGTCACGCCAAGGAATGCTCAGCCACGGCATGCATAAAAGCAGTCCAAAGCCAAGCACATTTCGCTTACCACAGCCTTGCGTCGCCAGGCGCCCCGCTTTCGCACCGTGAATGGGAGAAACTATCACAATTTCGGAAAGCAATATCGCCGCCAATCATGTTCTGCCCCAGCCAACACGCACTCTCGCCGCCGAGGACGACGATGAACCTCCTTGTAGTGGCTCCAAGCATAGGCCGACTCAAATGAAGGCGTCTTTCGACGAATTTCTTATTTCAGTCACTCGCACTGCAGCGCAAGATGTCGATGCCGATGTCTCCGCTGGTGCTGTAGCAAAGAACGACACTTCAGTCATGGACGCACGCGACGAGAAGGCTGAGGTCAAAGCGAACTCCACACCTTCAAAGTACGACAAAGCCAATGTCACTAATACCACCATGGCTATCGCGCCTCATCGACGCCCATTATCCGGTGGTCCCGGCACTCGTCTTCGCATCCTCTTCACACCCACCAAACCAGTCGGGCCTGCTCCTTCTTACTCTGCCTCTCTCAAGGCAGCCATGAAGTACACACCGCTGAACGTTTGTCTTGTCTTCATCCCTATCTCCTGGGCTCTCCATTACACGCATCAAAGCCCACACTGGTGTTTGTGTTTTCATGTCTGGGTATCGTGCCGCTTGCGGCATTGCTTGGCTTCGGAACAGAGCAGATTGCACTAAGGACAAGCTCGAGCTTTGGTGGGCTTTTGAATGCTACGCTCGGTAATATCGTCGAAATGATCATTGCCGGCATCGCATTGCAGAAGGTCGGCAGTTCAGTCATCCGTTCGGGTCTGCTAACTAATTCGCATTCCTGTTAGTGTGAATTAGAGCTTGTCCAGAGTTCTTTGCTGGGTGGATTGTTAAGCAATCTGCTCCTCGTTCTCGGAATGGCGTTCATAGGCATGGATACCACGCATTTGTATGCCTAGCAATGCTTACACGCTCTGTATGTACAGTTGGGGGTTTCCGGTTCCATCAGCAAGAATTTCAGCCAATGGTCGCGCAGTTGAATTCGTCCTTAATGATTGTCTGTGTCACATCCCTCATCGTGCCCATGGCGTTTGTAAGTCAATGTCGTGATGTCTAATCTAACTTTGATGCATTAATTTACGTACAGCATGAGTATTTGGAAGACAGGTTGGCCCCCGGCACCGAGGTTTCCGTCCTCCTTCAGCTGAGTCGTGGAAGTGCAGTCATTCTGATCCTGATGTAAGTCCTTGTGTCCGTTAACATCGCAGCTGGTGATTCTAATCGTTCTCTAGCTATGTGGCTTATGTATGCTCCGCCTCTTCAGTGTCCGAGGAAATTTAAGCTGATGGTTATCCTCGTAGCTATTCTTCCAGTTCTATTCCCACAATTACCTTTTCCTGGATACCCATCAAACGGGCTCGCTGGGCTCGGGTTCGTCTCGCTCGTCCTTCGCTCGCACGTCGACGGAAACCCTCCCTGCCCCCATCACAGCGACTGCCTCCCGATCCTCGGACCAGGACATTGAGTACCTCAAACTTAACGCTCCGACGGCGCTGTTCCTCCTCGTGGCGACGACGGCTCTAGCGTATTTCACGGCTGAACACCTCGTCTCGTCCCTGGAAGGCCTCGTGTCCTCTCATCCACGCATCTCCAAGGAATGGATCACGCTGATCGTCATACCCGTTATCAGCAACGCAGCAGAGCACACGACGGCCGTCGTTGTCGCTCGCAAGGGTAAGTTCGACCTAGCGATGAGTGTCGCGGTCGGCAGCTGCATACAGATCGCGCTGTTCGTGATACCTGTATTGGTTCTCGTCGCTTGGGGGATGGATAAGCCCCTCACGCTCCTCTTTGATCCGCTGGAAACTGTTGTGCGTTTAATTTCGTATGTCAGGCTTTTAGCGTCACTTTTCTTGAGCGATCCTGGCTAGGTCTTGTTCTTCTCTGTTTTGCTTGTCAAGTTCTCGGTCGAAGATGGCAAGTCGCATTGGTTAAGTGGCGTCGTCCTCATATGTATGTCTTTGTGTCTCTCTTTGGCGTTCCGTCTTATCTAGAGGTGCAAACTAGCCGTATATGTTCTCATCGCCCTGTCGTTTTGGAATTTTCCCGAGACGGAGAGGATGCTTCAAGGTCGTCATTTGTCCTGTTAGAACCTCCGTGTGTCTCCGCCACTGCTTTCTTACAAACACGCTTTGCTCGCACGAATCCCTTATGCATTTCCATTTTCTTCGACGAGCTGTAGGATTTCTTGGATCAGTGAAGTTCGAGCCATGTATTAATCCCGCATCGGCCGGTGAATATCATTTCTATTACAAACACGGCCTGCATTTTTCAAACATCAGATGGACGCAGCATTTGATCACATCGTGCGCCACAATTAGTCCGTTTGCCTTTCGTAGGCTGCCGGTTTTGTGGCTTGTCCTTTATTCCTGGTTTTTGCTCGCAGCTGTGGTGCTCCGATGGCTAGTCCCGGATGAGGACCATCCGTGTTTCCATGCTCTGCATGATGATGAGATAGAATCTGGGGTGCGCAGGTCTCCCATCAAGCATCACGTCTTCCTGTACACCTCCACGGGGCACCATGCTAACTCAGCAGGGCGCGATAGGGCGTGGTGAAATTGGCTGTTTCGCGTCTGTCGAGGTAGAAGATATGATGTCGTCGAAACTTGAAGATCTGCACGCTACTAGCTTGGATTCTCAGTCCAGAAGACTACTCGACGATCCCTAAAAAACTTTCTAGTGCGGACGAGCCTCAACGACTGGAGGAACGACAGCTGTACGGTTTCATGCTTCTGAATCGGCGGTGTCATGTGGTGGCGTGAGAGCTCCGACGTAAGACAGCGAAGGACCTCTGACGTCCATGCGAATCGGGAATTGGCTTCGGAGTTGTAGGTGCGATGCACTTACGGGATCTACTCATCAGAAGGGGAGGAGAATGGCAGTTGGAGAAACTGAAAGGTCATGCTTATAACAGCGTTCAGAAAGACTTGCGGGTTGATTTCTTTGACAGACCATCAGAGCATCTTACTTCATCGTCCCGATTCATACGGCCATGTCAGCCGTTGAGGCGTCCAGAGGCGTCCAGCCACAAGAGTCGATAGAGCAAAGCGTTTCATATTGCCACCCTGACAAAATTTATCACATACGTCTTTCCGCGCTGCCAGGACCGACGGAGCTGGCATCGTGGGCCGTCGGCTCGGAAGTAGAGAAATTTGGCCTTGCAAAGGAGAAATTTTGTGAGACGGAGCTCATTTTTGCGATTTTTCGAGTGCTCCTCTTCGGCTGCGAGACGCATCAGGACGGTGGGGAGCCGAATCACATCGCCGAGTTTTCCGGAGATGCGGCCCTGGGTCGATCCTTAGATGCAAGAGGCTCAAGGCTCTGGACGTGCTGAACGAGAACATCTTCAAGGACTTGTTCTCATCGAATACATGTTGTATACCAAGATGTGCCTTGCGTTTAATGGACAAAGACCAAAATAGAGTATTGGTGCAAACGACCAGAGTCTCGTCTGACATCAGCGAGAATGACAAATGGCAGATCAATGACGAGTTCACGAGCGAACTCTTGTTTTTTTTTTTCCTGCAAAGTCGCCTTGGAGACCTGCTGCTTGAAGGAAAAAACGTGGCGAAAAAAGACGGTTAACGTACATTCATACATGATTGAAGAGCCTCGTGTTTTCCCAGAAGCAAATTGAGCCTCGGCGTCTTGGTCATTTCAGCGTGTCGAATGAGGGTCGTTTGATGTGGACATCTTTGATGGAGGCGAAGAGCCAGAGCCCGTGTTTCATTTTACGTTGAATGACAGCCTGAGCTTGCCAGTGTCGAAAGCAAAACCTTTTTTTTCCACTCTGTTGCAGCTCGGTCAGGACGACACTTTGTGAAGGACACAAAAGGATTGACTAATAGAGGAATGGTCGGCGCGATTTAGGCAGTCGTTTATGGGAGAATGAGAGGAAACCAAAGTGTCGGAGCGTTGTTGCCAAAAATGGGGGAGGACATGCTTCTCGTTCTAGCGGAATGCTTCGATTCGCGTGTCTAGACGCCCTGGACCTGTCGCCGCTCAGAAATCCCATAAGTATTAGCTCCTCCGTTCTCCTCGTCTGTATCATCTTTCTCCAATTTCGTCGCTGGCTTATCGGGCGTCAGCGGCTCTTCTTCTGTCAGCCATCTTCTCCACCTCTTTCTAAATACCACGTAGTCGCTGGTACTTTACCGCTTTCTCCCATTTTCTCTTATTCAGTTGTTCCATGTCGATATCTTCTCCCGTTGTCGCAGGCCTTGGGGGCCTTCTCGTCGCTCTTTACATCTGGTTACGGAAGCATAAAGCTTCCGCGGCATCTTTGCCACCTGGTCCGAAGCCCATCCCGATCCTGGGCAATGTCACGGACCTTACTCCCAAAGAACTGTGGTTACCCGCCGAACGCTGGGCGAAGCAGTATGGTGAGATTTCTGTGACAGAATCAGGCCGAAAGCCTAAAGCGTGCTATGTTCGGCTGACACGCGCCCCCTTTTTCTTTCCGATTCGCAAACCTCGCAGGCGACGTCGTCTATCTCCATGTCTTTGGCATAGGATTGGTGTTCTTGAACAGCCCGGAGGCCGCCTACGATTTGCTGGACAAGCGCGGTTCGATATACTCGGACAAGCCGTCCTTGGTGATGGTGGGAGACCTGTGAGTGGCTTATAGCTGAATCAGGAAACATAAAACAAGTGCCTAAAACAAGTGTTGTCATTTTTGTTGTCGTTTCCATCACTCGTCCTTGCCGTTCTTGCTTGGATTTTGTAACCCCGCACTTGCGACGCCCTACAATACACACATGGCCTTCGCAATCGTAGATGTGGCTGTAAAAACATGGTATGTAATCCTTTCGCGATCATCACTCTTCCATGATGTAAAATAATTCCGCGTTGCTGATCGCGCTGCGTCGTTCCCGCACAATTACTCTTTCAAACATATAGGTTGCGTTCACCGGCTACGGAGATCAGTCCAAGCGCCAACGAAAGCTGATGCACAAGGCGTTTGGGTTGCCCGCCATCCCTTCGTACGATCCGCTCATCGAAAACGGCACGCACGACTTTCTGCGCCGGCTCATCCAATCGCCCGCAGAGTACGTGAGGCACACGCGGCGATACGCCGGCGGACTCACGCTGTCCGTCGTGTACGGCTACGAGCCCGCACCCAGTAGCGACAGGTTCCTTCAGCTCGCCGAGGAGTGCGTCGACCTGCTCGCGAACAAGATCGCCTCTGGCGGTGGCATATGGCCTGTCGATGTCATCCCCGCTCTGCAGCACCTGCCGGACTGGTTCCCCGGTGCCGGCTTCAAGCGCAAGGCGGCAATGTGGAAGGCAAAGATGGAGGAGTTTGTGGACAGGCCGTATGAGTTTGTCAAGAACAGCGTGGTGCGTTCGACTGGACCGACACTGTAACACGAGACAGTTTGACGATACTTGATGCTCTTTGTAGAGCTCTGGATCCTTCAAGCCATCGTTCTGCTCCACCTTGATGGAGGACGGTCCGAAGATGACGGAGGAATTCGAATTCGACCTCAAGTGGACCGCCAACTCGATGTACTCTGCTAGCGCCGATACAGTTCGTCCTAGCGGTTCCCTGTACCGGGTTCAACGACTCATGTCCATTGTACAGACTATGACCACTGTCTCCCACTTTTTGCTCGCGATGATGGAACACCCTGAAGTTCTCGCGAAAGCACAGGCAGAAATCGATCGCGTAGTGGGCACAGACAGGCTTCCGTCCTTTAAGGATAGAGAAAATCTGCCATACGGTACGCAGACAGGCCTCCTCTTGAAGGTTCGTATGCTGACATCGGACCATAGTTGAGGCCATAATGAACGAAACTTGGAGATGGGGTGTTCCCGTGCCACTGAGTGAGTTGGATCCTGGATGCGCTCAACTCGGTAGTATCTGAGGCTTTTCTAGACCTGCCACACCGCCTGATGGAAGATGATGTGTATCGCGGCATGCATATACCTAAAGGATCCTTGGTACGTCGTTCCCTTGAGAAGCCGATGTTTGTATATTGATCAGGCATTTTGAACAGGTCTTTGGAAACATCTGGTAAGCGTGGAGCGTCCGATTTTCTCACTCGGTCTGTTGGCCAATCGGGTTATTCTGAATCCTTGCGCTTGCGTCCCCAGGGCGATGCTTCGCAATGAGAAGATATATCCGAACCCGTCTGCGTTTAACCCTGAGCGGTTCATGGAGAAGGTGGATGCGGAGACGGAACGAATCAGGGATCCGCGCAACTACGTGTTTGGATTCGGTCGACGGTGCGTACTTCCTGCTGCCTATTATCCTTGTCAGTTCTAAACGAGTTCGCGCTCCTTTTCGGTTCCACAGACGTTGCCCAGGCGCCAACCTCGTGGAATCCTCTATCTGGCTCTTGTTGGCATCGATGATCGCAACACTTGATATTTCCAAGGCCGTCGATGAAGCTGGCAATGTCATCGAGCCCAATCCGCAATTCAACAACTCGGTCTTTAGGTCAGTCACCGATATTGACGATGTGTTCATGGTGTCCGTGCTGAAAGTACTCCCTATAGGATTCCAGATGCCTTCAAGACTCACATCAAGCCAAGGTCCGGGCAGGCCTTGAAGCTGATCGGGCAGACGGAGCTGTTGGCTTAGCTTTTCTGGAGATCGGTTCATTTAATGTTTTTTCGCAGCGTCCTCAGCTTTGCGGTGTCGGCTTTTAACCGTTAACTGTTTGTCTCCTGTTTCAACGCTATCCTATGCTCGCTGTCAATACCCTTTTCTTTTTATTTGCTTCTTTCCCGTCCTCACGCTCACCCCTCTCCTGTTTGCTTCCGACCCCTGCATGCAATGATATGAACTTTGCTAACCGTCATCTGGCTCGGTCTGGACTCCAGCGCCACAACCTCAACAAGGTTCTCCTGAGGCCAATCCCGAGATCGACGGTTTATCTAGTTTAGCAGGTGTTACGGTATTCCAAGCGATTCCGCTTGACCACTTTGAGAAGCGAACATTCTTTTCTGGGTATGAAAGTAGCGGCAATCATGCGACGGTCGCGCGACGCCTGGTCACTTTCAACCGACCACTCTCTTACCCTTTGTGTCACTGCAGCGTCCTTATTGCCTCCGGTGATTGCCTCTTTCCAACCTGGGTATGCTGATGTCTGTCGCATAGGCTTACCTTTCATAGTTGCGCGTCGTGCATAACGGTTTGCGTCATACACGCGTCAGACAGGGCTTGGATGCTTGCAGTCCTCGACTGAATTCCTAAGCTCAAGGGACACATACCCCTCCCTAGCCTATGTCAAGCTTTGAATGTCTCATCCCTATGTGGGGAATCGGCTAGCGCAGGCCATAGGCGGTGGATTTTAGGTGTGGCAGGGGAGCGCGTTGCCTGGCGCAACCCTGTCCCTCACGTCTCTTGCGGTTTGCGTCTGCGGCGTTGGCCGTCGCCCGAAGCTTGGCCGTGAGTGGAAAGGAGGCAGAGAAGGTTCGTTCGGCTGGATGGGTCACATATCTGGCCGTCTGTCTGCATAATGAAAATTTCTCGAAGCTGACGCATTTGTGATCGGCATGTTTTTTCCTTGAATCGGATGACCTTGAAAAGTGTAGATCTGTGCTATGGTGACATTGGTACTGCGCTGTATTTTATGTGGAACATGACCTGGATGAAGTGCAGTAACAATAACGTGCCGGCGCTTCCTCGGCCAGCTTGAGAAAAACGAGACAAGTTTGTGCATCTTCGATGTTCCATGTCGCAATTACGTTAGATATGACATGACAAGCATGCCTATATTGCGCTGTTTAATTAAAGCCAGGAAGGCTGTTTCCGTTTTGACTGTCGACGTTGATTCCCATCCCGGAGCGGTGGCGAAACCGCTCAAGCCCGAGTCCGAAAGCCATCAGATACGAGGAAGGTGCTAGACTATCGAAATTCTGCCATCTTTTATGCCCAGAGCTTGAGCCCAAGCCTCAGCAAACGTTCGCTAGCGGCTACACTGATGCAACCACATGAAAAGGGTCCGTCGGTGTCCCGGCCGGCCCGGGTAAGCTGCCCCATAAGGCGTCGAGCAACGATCAGGATCATATCGCTGCCACGATCATCCAGAACTGGGGTCGTTCGTGTGTGGTGCTAGATGTTGACATGGTCAGTTTTCATAAACTTTAATTTTTCTCCACCTTTCTCCAATTGTGATACAGGAAACACGGTCGTGCTTTAAAAGGCCGAGAATACTGCGCGAGGGGCGCTTTCCTCCTCCCCAGTTCTGCAAGGCAGGGAAACACCATCCCACAGCTATTTGTGGTCCTTCCTCACTCTCCTCCCCAGTGGGCGTCTTCTCTGATATCTGGAAGACAAGAGAAGAGGTTCTGACAGCTGAAGCGGTCTATTCCGTCATTTGGGGTTCTTGGGCGGTAATACACGGTCTCTATAAATCCATCAGTTTCTCTTTCCATTCCGCCGCTAATCCTGTAGCTTTCTTGTATTTCAGTCACAGCCTTATATTGCGTGTTCCCGAGCAATATCTGGGGAGCTCTCTCTCTATCCATTCTTTCTCTACTCTCTTCCTTGCATACCCTTGCACCCTCGACATTTTCTGGACTTCCATTCCATCATTTCTTCCCTTGCTCACTCGCTCTTACTCGAAAACGAGTCGATTGGGTATAAGGATGGCCACATCGGACACTCTCCCTCCCAGTTCTGCAGTCCCAGCATTTGATAACACGCTCGGTGCGTTGCTTGTCGGTGGATTGGTGGCAATGGCGTACGTCCCTTGTTCTATTAACGAATTGATGCTTTTTTTTGATTTGACGTCTAATTTTAAAATAACCTCGCTGCATGATGTGCTTTCGCGGGTCTGCCTTCTTGTGTTTTCGGACAACTGCCTGTGGACTTGACGTCGTCGGGAGCAGATTATGGGGTATCACCTGCATGCAAACGTTCACATTTTTTATGAAGTCGTCAAAGGACCCTTTGCTGTTCAAATGTGCCGTGAGCCCTGCGAGGTGTACCTTTATAGGTCCGAACCGCTGCTGATTATTTTTGTCTAGGTCGCATTTTTGTGGTGCGTGCAGAAGATGCCTCTTCCCAAATGCGGAACTGACATGGTGGTTTGCAGGGCTTTGGACACATTTGACTCGGCCTTGAATGGACACATCCTGTACTACTACTTGGTTTCGAATTACCTCAAACCAGAGACGCTCGTTGCAAAGGCTCCCGTCTGGTACGTCCTTTTTTCTGCCTGTTCTTTTTTTTTTTCCTGACCCTGCTTGAAGGAGTGTTATCGTGAGCACTTGTTTGAGCACTCGAATTCGCGCCACCACTCGAATTTGACGACTGTCGCTGCAGATTCATGTTGCTATGACCGTAAGCTTTTTTATTCCTGACTATTGAGCGGTGTTCATCAGCAATGGTCATTGCGATAGTCTATTTCTGATTTCATAATCCGCTCGTTGTTTGCCCAGCGATTCTACAACCGTGAGTGGCTCCCCTGTGCCTCCAAGAAGCCCTTTTTAACGACGTAAACCGACTTGCCCTCAACCAGTAAGCCAGCGCAATATTCTTTTGACCGCGTGGATTGTGAGCATCATCTTTTTCTTCGCCCTGTGCTTTCCGAACGTCTTGACGTTTGATGCGTGTCATCGCTGCTCCGTAGATGGCCGTGTCGTTGACAGATCTAGGTAATGAAACATCTCGGCTATTGTGACGTTTTGCGCCATTGCGTTGATAGTATCTTTCTTTCGTTGGTCTTTTGATCAGTTGTTGGGTTGGGTGCGTTCATCCCAAACAATTGTGCTCGTCTGGTGCTCAAACACTTTTCTCCGTGCAATGGGCGACAGTCATCACCGTCAAAGCGTTCGTTCCGTTCATTTGCGGCCGTCGTCTACAGTCCGCCCATGTGTTCAGGATCCTCATATCATTTTTTTCCTTTTATCCCTCGCGTCATTCAGATTCGGTGTTAGCTCGTTCCTCGCTCTCAAGCCCATAGCGGTGTGTTGGTCACCCAGGTCCTTCTAGACCTTTGCTTACCTCGTGCGCTCCACATCAGAACCTGATGTACCTCAACTTCGCCGCTGGCACGACGAGCGACCTCAGCGTCGCTCTAGGTCTTTGCTACCTCCTTTGGAAGTCGAAGACGGGATTCCGCAAGTAGGCCTAGATTGCTGCATTCTAAGGCGCAAAATATGACATATGTTACTTTTCCCCCTTCGCACCCAGGACCGACTCGCTCATCACCTCGTTGATGATGTATTCCGTCAACACGGGCATGATAGTTGCGTATGTGCTTCATTTTGCTTCTTTTCATTGGATTGTTGTTATTAAGGTCTTCTCGGGCAGCGTGGATGCAACGCTCGGCATGCTTACTTATATCATTATGCCCGATAATTTCATATTCCTCGGTGAGTGTCGTCCATCAGAGTGAAATCCGCTTCCTTCACTCAATGATCGCGAAGCATTCTACTTATGGCTTAGCAAACGTGAGTTTTGGAATCTTCTCTTCTTTGATCCGAGGCTCTGTACCCATTGAAAAAAATTGCTTCTTCTAGTATACCTAAATTCTTACCTTGCGACGTGAGACCTTTTCCCGTGAACTTGAAGGCCTCGCTGATGCTAAAGTTTCAATCATAGCCTGAATGCACGAGAAGACCTGCGAGAGAGACTGGAAGAGCCGGTCTCGATCCACCTCACGCAGCTGTCCATGCCCAACTTCTCTTCCCAGTACGGTTCGGCGCACCCGATATCTGCCATATCCGAGAAAGTTCGTCGGTTCTTGATTTTTTTTGACTACCATTGATTTTCTTTTACCTAAAGTCATCTGGAAGTGATGCGGTGCAGCTTTCGGTGCAGACGCTGGTGGAGCGGAAGCGCGATGCTTCCGCGTCTAGTCCCATCACGCCGATGGGTCCTTGAAGACAGATCACAACCTCTACCCTGTTATCCTTCTCGCTCATCCTCTGCCTGCTTGTTCTAGCTCATCTTCTGCGCTTGTCTCCGCTCTTCTACGACCGTATCCCTCGTCCTCTCTCTTTCCTCGGCCCGCGCATCTACCCCTCTTCCATTTCCAAAGCCACTCCCCTTGGACTGTCATCATCTGCGTAAACCGCAACCATTCACCTCCGTTCGAATGATACCAACGCCTCCTAGATCTATCTAGACTGCAAAAATTAAAATCATCACAGGTTTCCTGATCTCAGAGATCATAGGCCTTCTTCTGTGGAAACGCTTGTTGTTGAGCGGTTGTGCTGTTTTTCTCGCTTTCGGTTTCTAATCGCTGCTGGTCATTTTTTGGTCGTTGCTATCAGTGAACGCTATATATTTGCTTTTCACCTTGTCCGTAAGAAGAATCAACTATGTCGTGTATAGTAGGTTGGCATTGTCTGACAAACCATTGATCAGTGAACATGTGAGGAAATGCTGGAACGCAAGTCTCTTACTTGAAACTCAAAATTTAATGAAAGAGCAAGAAGCCACGCTGAGTGTTATTCATCACGTGTATCCCTTGTTCGTCTTCAGCCTTCGTATCTCTACACAGATTCATATACCCGACAAGACAGATGAGCCCAATGCATCAGTAAGTTCTAATGTACCGTGTTCTACGAAACTATGGTTCTTGAACATTCAGAAACTGGAGGGATTGTCAATCGAAGAATTCCTTGAGACAATCCACTTGAAGTCCAGCGTCGCGTGGTACATTATTTGAAATTGCTCAGCCAGTCCTAGGTGGACGGAAGCATAGCGGAAGTCTTATTCGCCGGACAGGCTGCCATGCACATTCACTGTCCATCGAAGGCCGCATCTCGCACCACTAAAACTGGCGATCGTTCCCGGATCAAGAGATCGATGATGATGGAACGAAAGCTCATTTTCCTGCAGATATACTTGTTCTGTCGACTCGTAGGATGAAGTTTATGCATAGGTTCGGTCCAGGTTGGTCATCACTACCAGAGGTGCTGATGCTAGTCTATCAGAACATCAGCAACATATGCGTTCATTGCGCACTGTAATCCGCTGGAATGGAAAGTATGCTTGGTGATCAAAATGCGAGGCTTGCGTGGACTAACGATACCGCCGCGGTGTAGCACGGCTAGACTAGAGAAATCTACTAGGACTGCCGTAATCGTAAGTACCCGCGAGTACCCGCATGATCTATGGATCACTAATGCTATCTCAAGAAGTGCTCTGACAGACGCGCTAGTTTGCATAATGCGCACGATGACTTGCCATTCTTCTCCATAACGTCCGTTACTGTGCCGGTGTATCGGATGAACTATCTTAGAGTGAACGGCTGTTCACACATTCCGTTTACCATGACATTGAAATTGCGATGCGGCTGGCCAGTTTGATCTGCATCACATGTCAAGATAGCAGAGCCGTTTGCGCGATCGGCCTCACACTCCTGCCACCATGCATTGCTACCGCTTTTATGAGAATGCCTAACCCAGTCTTGAGCGCTGATATGCAATTGCCGTGCTTTAGAAGAAGGCAGACTCACAAAGTCTAGGCATTTCGCTGCTCCAGGTATGTTAACGAACGTTTGAACTTGTAGGCGGGTGCTTGATTGCGGTGTTAACAGAACTTTGTATTGGTGTCCTTCGTTTGGCTCGCCAAAGTGAATGACCTATTGGGAAATCCAACTCCCGCAGCCTTGTAGCAATGGTGTTATCTTTCGAATGTGCACAGATATGCCAGCAGAGTTTTCCTTCGAACTGACTTATTGGTATCATGGCGAAATTTCCGTGAAACGGATGGTAAAACATGAGACCACAGTACAACAACATGCATGGTATTTCATGATGTACTCTTCCGATGATCGGATGGCCATTAGGATTTTTTCTTCGCCGGTGAATCCTGGGCCTTGCATTGACACGACGCGTCTCTTTGCGAAGCCCTTGGACCTATTCGATCATGGAATGTCGCATTCTGGAAACAGCCATCTCCGATCACCATCCTCTCAGTCCTAGTTGCAGCACTCTATGGTGTTCATTGCGAGCTAGGCAATTATGGGAAGCAAAAACCTGGTCATCTTTGTTTCGTACATCCCCATGGGATGTCCGAATTCTCTGGCATCGTTCTGAAGCGATGCTCGAATTATCAAGCTGCCGATACAAGTTCCATCATGGGAGGGTAATCAAACATATAAAAGGTTGACAATGCAGCCAAACGGACTCATCTGCACAGATTCGTCTGCTGTACTCAATTAGAGTGGGTACAAAACACTTCTAAGTTGACATCGCTGACTGACCAGAATTTCCCCAGAACAATGAAGTTTGCTGCCATCTCCAGCCTTCTCGCTCTTCTCGCTTTCCCGGTCTTCGCTAGCCCTGTTGGAGCAGTTAACGACTACGAAGTCGTGTCGTACATTCCCTTCATCAAGCAAGGAGGGCTGACGACTGTTCCGAACGCCGCTGATGGCGTCTACACGAGTTATAATGAGACTCACCTTGCATTCTATGGCAAGATTGTCAGCACCGATGCGCCGATGGTCACAGAGTGAGCTATGCTGTTGATTGATGAGGATGAACTCTCATACATTTTTCTTTTATGCTCACAGACGATCTGACGAGCTCGCGGAGCGTCAACTGACGTGCGACGTGAGCTGCAACAACCAGTTTGCCAACCCAGCCGACATTCAAGGTGCCAACAATGGCATGGCTAATCTCCTTGCCACTCGTCCATCCTTCAGAGGCTCGGTTTCCTTCGTGTTTTCGAACGTTTGGGCATTCGGCTGCGACTACGGTAATGGACAGACTGAGTCTGTAAGCCAGTGGAACTTCGACGTTGGCTGCGTCAATGCGCAGTGCTCTACTTCTCAGGGAGGTTGGAACAGCCACCACCAGTGGGAGAGCACGTACGGACGTGAATTCGGCGGATTTAATTGCTGAACTACGAGGCAGGTCGCACTAGAGAGGCTGTCCTAGTTTGTTGTCGATGTAGATAGAGATTATCGAGTTGATGCCGATAGCCTTGTGTTCTGATCATTCGGACTTGAACTAATGTGGAACAATGTCTGAGAAAATTAGACCGCTTCAGCCCGTTGATCACAGCACCGAGACCTAACATGAGGTGTAACATACGTTACTTGAGGTTGGGAGTCTATCCTTCTTTTGGGCACTCGGATCATCGAGTAACAGTCTCGATAGTTCCTTTGGGAGGTTGAATGGGGGGGTTCTTCGGAAGTCAACTCTGCTGAACCGGGTTGTTCTTTCTCTGTCTTGGTGCAGATCCCGATCGAGGAGTGATGGGGTTATAATTAGACCAGCAGCTATATCACCGCCCGCCAACCTCGCCCATGCAAGATGGAAGGAACGTTGATTGAGACAGAAAAGTGAGCGTCTAATTCGGTGATACGGACTATCCATGCAGTAAAAGATGGCATCTCACAGGCGTCGCGGTGATGGACGGGTCACAATGCATGGCGGCGTGCTCTAGCGTGAACTGAAATGAAGCCGGGATGCAATGGCCAAGGCGCTATGCTATGCCAAATTAATGCGTCAGAATCCACTCCAGTGTCCCATGGCAGCCCGAGGCCCAGCTTTTGCGACAAAAATATACAATGAAACGAGTCACCATATAGTGTCTTGACTAAAAGACAGTGAGTAAATTTCGATGTGGTGTAAGTTTACCCTTTCTCGGCACTGAAACTTGCGGACGAAACACAAGAATAAAGCGGCGATGCAGAGTTGGAGAAGATGAGTAATCTATTGTCAAAATTTGAATAGAGTTGACCCTCAGTGAAGAAGCCTTACCGGAAGATGTCTGGACTCGCAATGGAGATGGTGCTTTGGAATCTGCGAATGGTGATGATTCTAGGTCGACTCAACAACAACAGAATAAGCCCGTCGAGACCGTGCGGCCGCTAAGTGGCATAAAAGGGTGCCATAGGACGGAAGAGCAAGCCATAGTCAGTCTTTTCTGCATAAGAGTGATAAAGGGTAAGTTCGCTAAAGAGGGCGTACCACCACCGATATTCTGATACTATTTTCTCTAGAGCCATGAAATTCGCCACTGTCCTGAGCCTTGTCACACTCGCAATCCCTGCCATCGCACTACCCGTGGAGGCGGGGACAGAGTACAGGGTGATAGCATATATCCCGTTCATCAAGGACGGCCAACGAACAACTATTGCCAATGCTGCCGATGGCGTATACGTGAGCTTCAATGAAACTCATCTCGCGTACTATGGCATGGTTGTTAATACCGAAGCTTCAGACGTTTCTGAGTATGCGCACACCTTTAACTATCTATTTCATTCCTTTGGAAGCTAACCATCTGTTTCACAGACGGGGCGAAGAACTTGAAACACGTCAATTGACCTGCGATGTCAGCTGCAACAACCAGTTCACGAGCGCGGCCAACATCCAAGGTGCCAACAACGGAATGGCAAACCTTCTCGCCACCAGGCCATCTTTCACAGGCTCTGTGTCCTTCGTTTTTGCAAATGTTTGGGCATTCGGCTGCGACTACGGTAACGGACAGACTGAGTCTGTAAGCCAATGGAACTTTGATGTCGGATGTGTCAACGCACAGTGCGGCACGACTCAGGGAGGTTGGAATAGTCACCATCAATGGAAGAGCACTTACGGTCGCGAGATTGGAGGTTTCAATTGCTAATCTCTGCGCTACCGAACATGCCCACGCTATACTAGTTACTTTGCCTCTTCTTTTCAAGCGTCGAGTCAACAAAGCTTTTCGTCGAGTAGTGTATGAATAACTGATGAGGTGAACTTGCCAAGTCAACTTGGCCCAGAAAGGTGAGTGCCACAAGGACCAGTCAGGTGCAACTGCGCCAACAGAGCACATGTTATCCAGGAAGAACATGGTCACATTGGGTGGCAATGCTGGTCTCGAATGTCCAAAATGGTCAGTTTATGCACCTCATGGTCTTGGGCATCAAGACCACGGACAGCGTGTTTCTACTCTGGCTACGGCAACTCTGCTGCCTTTGATACTCAACCCACTGGCGCCGTGCAGCTGCGGTGCAAGTCCTCATCATTGATTTGCTCCATCGACTCGATAGATGCCGTTCCCTACACTGTTTCTCTTTTCCGGATCTCATGCAGGCACAATGGGGCTTGTTCACGAGCTTGCCATCAATGATCTGCTGAACGGCTGTCGGTTGAGCATTGGAATACATACCTATGATTTATGCACTCCGATACGTGCAGTCTTTGACGCCCAATGGCCTGCGGAGCACATCAACTCTATGTCCAATCAAGGTGACTGGAACAGAATCTACGAATTCATGTTTGGCCATGCCAACGATTTGGACAAAGTGAGTTGCCATATCCTGTCCTTCAATTCAATATCCGACTTTTCCATCAATGATCGACCAAGTGTATAGAAGGATCATGTTCACGCCCAGAAGGTGGGAGGCATTGCTACCACGGCAGACTAGTAATCGAACGTGTGTGCCGGCTAGAAATACACGATGTCCACGAGGCGGACAAAGCACCACATTTGTTAGGACAGGTGCGCAGACCTGTGAAAACCTCTGAAAGGCTGGATGGTTTTACAATGGACAATGGCGAAGCAGGTCTGTGACATTGCTCATCGTGTTTCTGCCGAAGTCTTGTTAAGTGTTTTACCCAGATGGAGTATCATTAATGATTCGCTGCACGAGTCATAGGGAGAAGGATTTTTTGCCCGTCCAGATAGATTTTATTTGCGATCCGGAAGTTGGGGTCAGCAGACGAACTTTTGATCACAGTTAGGGTCACTCACTTTACCTGATCGTCAGGATGGGAGTCCAGTATACACAGGTCAAACGTCAGCCATCCGGACTTTTACTTGGCCAACAAGGCATGGATGCGCCGTCGAAGAGGTTCAGGATATGGAGAACAATGAGACTTCGTCAGAGGATGAGAATAATGGAGGCGGGAACGAAGAAGACAAGGATGACCAGTCAAATTTGCTCGACAGAAATCCCTCCCGTGCCGCATTGCAATTCTGGATGATAATTTTTCTTGTAATATCCGCGTGAGTCGTTGAACTGCTCTCATCTTAGAATATGCTTTGTACAAGACTTTTTTATCGCCCAGGGCCATTTTGATACTTGTATATATGCTGGGATCCTCTCCTCACATCCGCCATCGCCTCCTCCAATTTCTGAAGGCAAGGGGTGTGCCGACGGTCAATGACTCTGTAACGGATCGTCCGAACTTGCCCACCTTTCACCCGAATGACCTTGACCTGGTACAGTGGGCTCAAGAAGATATGGCACTCTCGGTAATTCATAGATTTGAGTCTGCTGAGGATGTGGAAGGGTACGGCTTAGACGGGACGGATGAATACATCCCACTGCAAACTCCGAAGGCGCCGAAGCGAAGGGACTACGGTACCGTTAACGGGCAGTTTTGGTAGGCTGCTGTATTTGTGTCGACTTTGTTGTAGATTGTGGTACGCATGGAGATTATGTGGTTCTTCGACTAGGACGTGCTAAGACCGGGGTATAACGCACTTCAATCAAAGAGATGTAGAGCTGAGCTTGTTCAACCGTTGGTTCCGGAAATGTGGATTATGCAGGGACGAGATAGTCAGCAAATGCGATGAGACTATGCCATTCTCACATATTGTGTTCAGTTCTCACTTGCAATTATTGGTCAGTCCGAGAGATTCATGTGAACCTTGAACAGTGAACACTTGGATTCCGGATTCGTGCACCCAGCCGAGTGTTAGTGCCTTCATCTCATAATTAGAGTTTTGAAGAATTATTCATTAAGTACAGAACGTGGAGGTTATGGGAGAAGAATCAAGGAGGCTCGAGATTTGTTGCCAAACGATCTATCAGAGAGAGCAGTACCCTTCCCTATAGGCATAAAAATGCATCAACAAACAGAATCGAATCCCACAGAAACACCGAACGCACCTGCCAGGATAAAGGTAACAGGTCACAGACCCATCGTCAGCCTTGTAAATGCCGGAAATGGACCCGTAATCAGACAAGGCGCATCGGCCGATGGTCGTCACCGCTCTGCGTACGGCGGTGTCAGCGTCTATTGCTGTCATGTTGGCAGTGCACGCCGTGGTGATCACGCAATTCCGAAGTTGGATGGTCGCGCGTTTGGATGAGTCGCATGCGATGGGGTCTTGGTTGTTGAGGTTCTTGCTGACCAGCTCCAGGCAGTCTTGCGCGGCGGCTCCGGGGAATGGGTGACAATCCTGGGCCGCTACCGCCTCAAAAGTGACTGCTGCAGTAAGGAGTGCAAGACTGAAGGCGGTAGGTCCTTTCATCTGCATAAGTGTATCTATGGTCAGCACAAGTGAGACAAACTTTGGGTAGCACTCAGGAAACGTACCACGGGCTGTCTTAGGGCAAGAATGGCCAATGATTCGAGTGTTCTGCGCTTTTAAGTTTTAATAATCGCCACCACATGCCATTTGTTTTGAGAAAAGCAGGGAGCCGAAGAATAAAAGCTGCTAAACTGCTTTTGGGTGGACAGGCGAGGTAGAGTCAGCATCGACAGCGATTTCGTCCTACGAAGGCTCTCAGTGGGGCTAGAGACACTGGCAGGACTTGTTTGCGTCGGTTTATTCTTCCCTCCTTGACCACACGCTACGAGATGAGGAGGCAGCGTACGTCCTGTTCAGTGCCCATCATATCTCACCTAGAACGATAAACGGTTGGAGGAGCTCATTCGATTATTTACCCGCCATATTTCGCGATGATGGAGGACCCTCATTGTCATGCGTTGGAAGAACTGCCATCGGCAGCGGCTGAACGAAAGAGAGTTCGTGAGCTGTTAGCACGACGCTCGGACGCAAGCGATGGCGAGCTGGCCGAGTTGAGCACGCCTTTGGCTATCCATCTCTCTCGTGGGTTGGCGTACACCATTGGGTCCGCTTTGGGAGCACTCCCACCCTCTACGGAGACATGCCTCGCTGCATTTCTCGTGCACAACAAGGTGGGGCTCACTGCGGGCGCTCGCGCATGGTCCAAGCACGCGCACCGCTCTCAGCCGGCAGAGATGGCGGAAGACGAGCGCGGGAGGCGCAAGGCCAGCGAGGGCTGGTGGGGCGCGCCGTCTGGTCCCGTCGCGACTGTCAACGAGAAGGCTCTCGCGTTGTTTTGGAAGGTCATGAACGGCGCGAGCTGGCGGAACCTGCATTGGCTCCCTCATCAAGTGCTCGTCTACGAGGTCAGAGTGCGGAAGGATACGGGCTGCGCTGGTCCCAAGATCAGAGCGCCGATCATACCTCGGACGATGCGCCTGTGCTAGAAGCAAAGCCTTGGATGTTTCGAGGATTTGTCGAGCCTATGATGGAGAATGGACACGAGCTGGGATGGAAGCATCCAATATAACCACAGACAGTGGATGCAGTATTATACGTTCTCGCACACGATGAAAATCCAATTATCATTCTCGGTGAACGATTTTGAGCTCTTCTAGGTCGTATTATAATTTATGACTTTCCTTATAACTGAGAAAGGATTGTGTCTTACACGTATTAGATGCACAGTAACACTGCCACGCGCAACGTTGACGAAACGCCGGAAATCATCATCAACTCTAGCTGAGCTTGATTGTGAGCCTCAGATCACCTACTCCTCCACTCTAATTCTCCTCTCATTTAGACGATCATCTCAAAAGATGATGTTGACCAGTCCAACAACCACAAGTTGGACAAAGACATCCCCTATCGAGCTCCTCGTCACCCGAGCCTGCGAGCCGTCACTCCCAGAGCCGAACTATGCCCTCCATCTCGAAGTCGCCGAGTACATCAACACAAAGAAGGCCAACAAGTGCGTCTTACAGGCTCTCTTTCCCGCAATTCATCCTGTTCTGACGTTTCTGGAAGCCCTCGCGAAGCAGCCATGCTCGTAGCTCGTCTAGCGAACCACCGAAATCCACACGTCGCCATCCTCGCCCTCTCCCTGCTAGACACCCTCGTCCAATCATGCGGATACCCATTCCATTTGCAGATCGCCACCAAGGAGTTCTGAACGAGCTCGTCCGCCGGTTCCCTGAGCGACCGCCCCCGTTTCCTGGACCCGTCATGTCTCGAATTCTCGATCTCATCCACGGATGGAAGGAGGGCATCTGCACCGATTCGAGGTGGAGAGAGGACTTGGGCAACATCAGAGACATGCATCGGCTGCTGACTTTTAAGGGATACCGGTTCCGGGACAACCCTCGCCGTCACCAGTCCGCCAATCCAGTCGCTGTGAGCATGCCCTTTCCGTGAATCGGCTTATCCTGCTTATCATGTCCCGCATTCCAGAACCTCAAATCCGCTGAAGAGTTGGAAGAAGAGGACAGAGAAGCGCAGCAAGCCAAGCTGCAAGAGCTCATTCGACGCGGGACACCCCGCGACCTTGCCGCCGCTCAAGAGCTCATGAAGGCCTTGGCTGGCGCGAATCCGGACGCCAAACCGGACTATCGGTCGCAGGCGCTCACGGAGCTCAATAAACTCGAGCAAAAGGTCATATTGCTGAACGAGATGCTGGACAATGTAGACGTCGCAAGAGGAGAACAGTTCGCTTCGGGTGATGCGTATGATGTGCGAGGTCTACCTTTGCCTTTTCAATTCACTGTTGCTGACAGTACGTCTGTCTTGCTCAGCAAGTATCGTCTATACTCAAGACCGCACGGCCGAAGTTGCAAAAATGGATATCAGACGCAGAATCGGATGATCCAGAATCCCTAGGTTGGTCGTTAGATATTTACTTGACCCTCGATTGCCTTACTCATTTGTATTCTTTCTTTTTTCCCAGATACCTTTCTCCAGATCAACGACCAAATCAACACGGTCCTCAATCGCTATGAAGCGTTCAAACAGGGGGACTATGCCGCTGCTGCCAATCCCATCCCAAAAGAACTGTCAGGGGGAACGTCGAAGAACGAGACCTCGCTCATCGACTTTGACGACCCACCATCGACCACCACTGCACCGACGACCTCTGGGCCTGACGACCTCGCGGGCCTTTTCTCGACATCGACATCGTCCTCTCAGCCCCCGATGCCAGCCATGATGCCGAACACAGTGCCGGCGCATGTCACGCCGCAGGCGCAGGTCGCACCAAGCATGGCCACAGGCACCTTGTTCGGCGGCGCAGGTCTGCAAGCCCCAGCGCCTATGGCGAGAAACGGCGGCGGAGGCGGAATCGGTGGCGTGTTCAACCTGAACATGATAGGGGGCGCGCCGGGTCTTTCAAGACCGAGCGTCTCGCCACCACAGGTGTCTAGCACGCCGCCCGCGGCGATCAAACTGCCCAGCACACCTGGATCCAATTCGCCAGCGCCAAATTATTCAATCCTCCCCATACGCACATAGGCGCACCTACGCCAGGCGTGGGCATGGGCATGGGTATGATGGGCGTCATGACGCCCTCGGCGCCTGGCGCCTCACAGACGCAGCAGCGCCCACCGGGGCAAGTAACCTGTCGACGAGTAGTCAGGCTCAGGGAAAAGACCCATTCGCAGACTTGGCTGGGTTATTCTAGCCATTGACTTCTTTCATTTGTCTCTTTGTAGGCGCATGCTCGGCATAATACTAGCGTCCGTCCTCCTCTTCCTGATTGGGATTCCTCGTACAGGGACATACCACAGTTGTAATATTCATGCGCTGAAAACGAAGTTTGAGACATTGTATATCTCCATTGCGAGTCGTCTATAATACAGTCTCTTTGAAGAGAATATCAAAATTCGTCACCAAAATCGGATCGCATCAAGTCAGTAATTCTGTACGCCCGGTTGGAAAGCACACCGTGTATTTGCGGAATTCGTTCAATAGCAAAAGTACTATGGTTGATCGGAAGATCACTTAATAAGCGTTGTAGAATTCGATGCCTTCCTGGAACAACGATCAAACATCCAAGCCACCAGCTACCATGCAGACACGGTATCACGGAGAGGTCGCAAGGGGATCCTATGTGTGGCACTGACAACCTCACCTGGGGATTCTGAAGCTTAGGCAAACTCTGGGTATGGTTCCGTATCGTCCACCATCTGAATGATATCTTTGACATTCAAAAGTCAGGGTTGATGTCCAACCAGAGACCCTAGAAACACAGACGACGAGGCAGGCGAGTTCCAGCAAATCAGAAATGGGGGAGCAACGGTGCTCATGTCGGGAATGGTAACGACTGAGTCACAAAGACCACGTCCAGATGGAAAGCAAAGTCGTGATTACAGTGTTCTAAATGAATTAACATCAACATTCGATGTTCATATTAAGGCCCTCGATCAGGCTGCTCTGAAACACGAAAAGAGACGAGGCTAACCTCTGGCCAAGCATAGCAGATAGTTATCGGCTCTCGCGATATCGTTTCATGGGAGTTCTGCTAGGGAAAGAGCGTCGACTTGTAGGGGCAGATGATGAAAGGTGTTCCGAAATTGTTTGGCAAGTGCCCTGTGGGTTTTCAAAGCCGATGCCAAACAAATAGACTGCATGGCTGTCGCAAGTTGTGTCCGCCATATCACATTAAAGGCTCTCGCGAGTTGCATCACTGTCCATTACGGTCAGTCGCCCGTAAGTACCCCCAACTCTCTGAGTATCCGGACTTCATGACGCGCGAAACCATAGATTTCCCCCCGACAGTGCACAGCACCTTCTAGGACTGCAAACGTGGCCCAGGCGTTGCTTGTTTGCCTTTTTGGGTTTTTCCAAGCGCAACAAAAGAAACAGCCTTTGTGCCACTCAACGACGGCAGGCCATGAACAAAAATGGCGATTTATCCATTGGAAATTGCCTTTAAAGGCTTTTTTCTGAAATATGGGTCGCGACCAATCCGCCGTTATTTCCTTTTTGCACTACGCGCCGGTCGCTTTGACCACTGGTCACAAAAAATGGGCGATTGGGTCACTCAACGCCGTCTTTTTTGCCTTTTCAAGTAAAAATTGAAAAGTTGGTGAAAACCAATCCGACCTGGATGGTTGAAGCTGGGACAGCTTTAAAGGCGAGCAATGTGGGCCTACCATGCACCAATCGTACACGCCCCGCTTTCTCTTCTGCCTCCATTTCCAAGCCTCCCGTTTCCTCCGCCTTTAATCTTGAATCATGCCTCGACCTGGAAGAGTGAGGACAATTATCAAGACGCGTTATGACTGCCGTTGACGCGTTTCGTTTCGTCGTAGGCTGAAATCAATACCGAGCCTTGTGACGTTTGCGGAAAGGTCATTCGCTACAAAGCCGATGTTCCGCGACACAAGCGGACGCATAATAAAGAGGCCCCGTAAGTGTCATGTCCTTTCACTTGCTAATACGCTGACCGTATCTCTCTCCCAAGGACGTACAGGTGCCCTTTTGAAGGTTGCAAGTATAAGAACCTGCAAAAGTCCAACGTCAAAACTCATATACGAACCCAGTAAGCGACCATGATTCGTCGTGCTCCTCCTTCGTCCGAGCTGACTTGCTTTACAACAGCACCGGAGAAAAGCCCCTGTCCTGTCCTGAATGCGACTTCCGAACGTCCGATCCTGGAAGCCTGACAAGGCACAGGAAACGCTTGCACGACTATGTTCCTAAGAAGGCCGGCCACACTGGGAGGGCACCCGCCCTCAAACGCGCTCCTAAGAGACATGCCCCTTATGGTCACTCACCGAGATTCTCCGCTCCATCTCCATCGCCTATTGCATCCACGTCCTCTCTGACGAGCGACAGATTCCTGAACCTGGCCATTCTCGAGAAACAAGTTGCCGCCGCATATGCGACCTTGCAATCCTTCCGTGGTCCATCCATGCCAGTGGTACCCTCTCAAAATACCCTTTCTTTCCCTTGGGACAAGAATTTCGAAGTCGTCTCTAACAAGTGCCCGGAGCCCGTGCCGGTCTGCAAGGCAGAACTGGGTTCCCTGTCGTACCTCTGCCCCCCGAGCTTGTGGCAGCCGGGCATGCCGGCCCTCAGATAGAAGGCTTTGGAGGCTTTTCGAAAACCATCGCCGCGAATCCCACGACTTTCAACACATTTTTACCCTCAGCTGTCAACTCGTCTACTTCCGCAGCCCTTCCTACAACGCTGGCTCCGATATCATCAACTTCTGTTCCGGCTTCCCAGCCCGCATATCCAATTGCTGCTGTTCAGCAACAGTCGGTCACAGGAATGGAAGCGTTCTGGAACAGGGACTACTCTGTACTTACGCCGTCGCCAGCTTTGACCTCGTCAGCTTTGACCTCGTCCTCCTCCGACTCGGACTTCTTCACAGAGCCCCTCTCCACTTCTTCATCTTTCTCTTCTCCGTTTTCATCCGGCCTCTTCTCTTTTTCGGACCTTCAAGTCCCGGAGATGTTCATCCCTAGTGTCAAGACCCGATCTGAGGCGTCCGAGATGCACAATTTGTTCTGTTCGACATCCTCGGTCGCCAACTTTTCCGACGTGTTCGCGTATTGCTGACGCGGCTGAGCCCTTTCCTAATTTGCATCTACTCGCATTATTTCCTTACTGTAAAGCTTTATTACTTCAAAGTTCATCGGGATCCTCTGACCATTTTCAAGCCAACTTCATCGTACATATTTTTTATTTCTATTTTCTATTACAATCACGGATTTTCATTTCATTCAAATTTCTCCCTTATTCTATTATATTTCTTTACAATTAGACTGACCTGTAGCATGGTGAAACGTAGTTTGTAAATCTTCATTACGTAAGGCAATGTTACCATTAACCGAGCATCCATGTGTGTCGATCTTTTACACTTCACGACAAGAACACAATGCAAGCGGCAAATATCTAGGCTGTAAGATCGTCGCAGAACTCAGAAATGCTGCAAAAGTTTGAGATTTGTTTTCGCTATCTACAGATTTTGATTAATACATCATAGGGTGTCCGGTTTTAACTCAACCATGCCATCCACTTGCTCGGTCTCCCTTGAATGGCATTCGCAATCTCCCTAGCAACAATTCTGTCTGCCTGCTCGCTGGGGTGCAGTTCGTCAAACCTGGGCAATGGCAATGTCGTCAGAAACATCGCAGAACTAACAGGCATTACTGGCACACACCATAAATAGCTGTCTCGCGCAGGACCGTTCACGAGCGTGCACGTAGGATTACCACCCCCCACTGGGAATACGCAAGTATTGACTGCGCCAGTGATATTGAATGGTACAGTTCCGTTAAGATATCGGCCCGGGTTCGCAAACATGTCGGCGAATAACGAATGGGAGTCGAATATGCCTACCGTCCAAACCGATCTCATCTCTTCATCCCGCGGTCTGAAGACGGGAAAGCTCACCTATATGAGCATCCGGAAGGCTATGTGACAAAGCTTGAAGCTTGAGCTTCACAAGGTCGTTCCCGGATAGGACAAGTTCTCTCATGAAGACGCTCCATTCCGTCGTATTCCTTTCGAAGAACCAAAATCTATTTGGCCAAGAATCTGGCGCGTATAGCGGCACCGTCTCCAGAGGAATCATCTTAGGGGGTAAAAAAGGATCACTTATGGACGGGAAAAAGTCTATCGAAGGGTGGCTTACATTTTGGAACACGAAGTTTCTCGCGCCGCTTTCATGCAGAACTTTGACCCAATTTGCCATGCAGTCTGTGACGTCTACGATGGACGCCTTGTCGTTTCCAGTTAGCAACGCGCTTACACCTACATCGTTCGTGCCAATCCAGAGAGTATAGACGGTCTCAGATGGCTGAAGCTCGAGTGTCCCATTCTTCGTTTCTGTGAAGTATAACGGAAGTTGACTTTCGAACAAGGAAGGGAAGGGCCGTGGAGTGAGATTATTGGAACATGTCGCACCAGACCTTGCGAAGGGGAAGAGCTTGACATGGGCATAGCCTGCCGCGTAGATAGGCCAAGGTGTGCCACCATCCGAAATGGCGACTACATCTGTGTAACTATCGCCGAAGGTAACCAGGTTCTTGATCTGGTTGGGTCGAATGCCAACGGCTCGGACGACAGATGCAGCACAAAGCAGGCTCAACCCTGCGACGATCCTCATGTTGTCCTAGCTAGGTTCTGTTTTCTGTTCTCTCTTCTTTCTTCCGCCCTCTCCTTTTGTACTGCTCACGATCTATTTTCGTTTCTGATTGAAAGAAAAACATCATGCTTATAGGAAATTCGGATTTCTGCTGCCCGTCCTCTACGGTGTCTATACGGCCCGTCGAGGAATTCGCACATGACATTTCGCAAAGATGCGTCACGAGGCCTCACCATACCTCCTACGACATGCAACGGTGGGGAACAAACATACCGTCTACAGTGCAACGCGAGAAACCTCCGGGCCGACGATGCGCCGTCAGCCCGATTTTGCACATCGTGGCGTTAGAATGACTACTAGGCGAGCGTTCCTGAGAATAAGCCGTGAGCAGCATATGCTTTCAGAGTTAGCTTAAAGAGCCCGGACATTAAAGCATGTACGGATTGCAGCCTCTCATTACCACTTTCTTAGACCATATGCTGCGATTGATTCTTCTCCAGATTCGACCCCGGTCCACGTTCTCGTCATAATTGCCTCCATGGGTGCACCCGAGTCACAATAAACATGCTTTCCTTAGCGAATGAATGATTTCGGCTTCAAACCTAAATTTCCGCCACCGAATCCGAAGCTGCAAAACGCTTTTCCTTTGCCAGTGCTTAACCATGGCGAGGCCAGCGGAACTTGTCGCTTCATTAAGGCCTTGGCATTGCCTTCTTCTGGTTCTCCTCAAGCTACACTATTAATCAAGTTCGAACCAGACCTAGACTTCAGCATTGTGGCGGTTTATGCGCACGACAAAGTCAAATGGAGCACATTCTGGACGCGGGAAGCGGTCGGTCTAAACTATTTTCGCCTCTCCCCTTTGACCTCGCGGTACTGGACGAAGCTTCGGTGGACATCGAAGTAGCACACCTTCGCCTCTTTCCAGTGATTCCGTCGCTTGCAGCTGACTGTTTTGAATTAGTAGATAAGCACGAGGGTAATAAGAATCCTGAAACTGGAAACCTGGCAGCGAAGGCGGTCTTAGAGCCGCAGAAGAGAATCGCTACGAGGCTCGATATGAATTAAAGCATCAGGTCTCACCGCCTATATAGACCTCCGTCTGAGCATCATCTGGCATCCATGTCCGTCTTCAAGTTGTGTCTGAAGGCCTTGTCATTGCTTGTAACCGGCACAGCTGTGCAAGCCTCTCTTACTTCTCCGAACCCGCCCGCAGTGAGCTGCGGTCCCAGATCGATATTTGAAAGGTTCATTCAATCGATCACACTTTTCAGTAAGGTTCTGTCTTTTCTCCGATTTCATGAATCTCTCTATAGTTCGATTGGCTAACATGGGTTCGTTTATGCGCCGGCATCGTAGTGCTTTGTCTGGGTTGGAATAGCTGTGGAAATAGTTGGAAGTGCCATAGCCTTTACCGGGTGCTCAGTGGTTCCCGTTAGTTACGACTTCGTGATATCTCGGAATATCTGTGGAAGCGCAGACGTAAATTCTCTACCCTGGACCACCAGTAACCTCGCGCTTGTTGGCACCTTGACGACGGTGGTTGCGGCAGCTCTTAGGATCTGGTCTGAACAAAGATTTCATTCAAAAGCTGAGTTTATGTTGAGCTGACATGATGGATCTTGCAGGTGCTTCAGGACGCTTGGCCGTCTGTTCACATTCGAAATCTCCATCCGGCCAGATCACGAGCTGGTGACCGTTGGGCCTTACGCTTGGGCGCGACATCCGAGCTACACAGGGATTTATCTCACCCTGTTCGGTGCCACTGCCGTTTTGTTTTCCCCCGGGACGTGGATCATGCAGCGCTGCATCTCCAACGAAGTCGGCATTTTCTTTTTGGTGTTTTGGCTCGTCAAATGTGCCTTTGTTTTCCGGGGCACGAACACTAGGTTACGGATAGAGGATGACATGCTGAGACGAACTTTTGGAGAGCGATGGGATCAGTATGCGAAAACAGTTCCTGCTGTATTTTTTCCTGGGATAATATAGACGAGGACTGCTATGACTTCATAATCCAGTCCATTTACTCGGACCGTCGAGTGATCGCCAGTGCATATTTTTGACTCTCTAGAGAAGGCTCAAGTCAAGAAATTGCAATTCAATAGGCGATAAAGGTCCATACATCGACCCCGGTGTTCTGCAAGTCTAACAAGCGGCATCAGGGAATAAAAGTGATCCATTCTCGTCGAGGAGTCAAGGGTGACAAGAAATTCACCACAGGTCAGCGCGGTGTGCGGGTGTGCTTGAAATGTGCGGTATGGAGACCATGGCCCGAAGTTGCTCTTCCCGGCGGTTCCCCAGCAACTGGTCCTATAACCTCTGAAGCTCATATGATTGGCCGTCTAGGCAGTCCCTGTTCGCTCCTGTAGCTTTCGACATTTCCGGAGACGCAATTGTGATTTGGGGGAGTGTAGTCAGCAGATATGTCGGGCTGCCATAATTAACGCAGAGAAAATCCCTGTGGGCTAAGTGAACAGGAAACTCACTGCTTGCCACCTGAGTACGTATAATTTACATCTATGGTTGTAGTCTACCATGGAGTTCGGACATGGAATCATCCCTAACGATAAGATCGATACTGAGCCAATTTAGTCAGTTTTCTGGAGTCGCTGGTTGATAGCGAGGGCATATTTCTGATCCTCCAGAGACGAAAACACCATGCCGAGGCGAGGGAACAGTGATTTCAGCTGGCGGAAGATAAGATCCACGTCGCTGAGTGCGGAGTATTGCAAGTCCAAGTCGCACAGTGTGACATTTGACGAGGCGAAAAGTATGTGAGCATCTTTTCCCTTTGAAAAGTCTACGGCGATGGCGAGAGACTCTAGATTGGGGCACAGTTCAGCCAGATGGCGGAGGGCATGGATGCTGAGGGTTGATGTTCTTGGGTTTGAGGGTAGCACGAGACAGCTCATTGAGGGCCACGAAGTCGCGAGGGAGTGAATGTCATCATCGAAAAATTTCCAGGAGTAAGCGTCCTCGTCAAGGTCAGTGAGAGGCTCTATCACAAATGTTTGAAGGCCGGAAAGCGCCAATGCAGGTTTGATATCGGCGATTCCGTGGACGGTATCCAGCCCTTCCTGTGGAAAACGACGTGATGGTCCATGATAGTTGAAGAATAGATGCTGAAGGGTTTTATAATGGGCAATTAACTCGAAACATGAGCGCCACGGCGGATGACACGCTTTCTTTGGTGAGCGAGGCACACATCTAACCTCGAGCTGAATAAGTTGCGGTACGGAGAATGCGCCGAGAATGGTGACGATGTTGTGCGTTGCGCTTGAGATCCATAATTTATGGAGATTCGGGAATGGCAGAGGTGACAAGGTAAAGTTATCGTATCCTCGCATGGAGAAGGAGAGGTCTTCCAGTGAAGGTAGTGCCGATGCCTTTGCAAGAAATTCTAAACAACCGCTGGGTGACCAACTTAGACCATTTATCCAGAGGATGCGAAGGCCGCTAAAGGAAAAGATGGGCGCCAGATATGCATCTCCAGTCGAGACACGTACGTCTAGATGCTGTAGGGAAGAGGCGTTAACGCTGAAATTGTTCAGAAATTTCCATAATGTTTTGGCCCGATCTCGGCCACAATTCCAAGGAGCGCTGGGGTTATATTTCAGAAGCCTCAAGGATTTGGATGCCATCAAGGGCAGGAAAGACACGAGATCTTGGGAATGATAATAGATTACTTGCAGGCGAGGTAGAAGAAGAGGGCGACGGAGCTGCAGTTGCGAAACAACAGAAGGATGAATGTCGAGTCCGTTGTATTCCATGGATATACTTTCGGTGTATTCTCGAACTCTTCTGGCATACGTGTCGAATCTCGCCCAAGCATGATCGGGAATATCATGGGCGAGTAACTACGAACAAAGGATGAGCATGCTGCAATTATAACAGCAGACCGACCTACAATATATTGATCTCGTTTAACCAAAGGTAAAATGGACAGCAAGTGTAGTATGCCTGAAAGACTTCGCCACACAGCAGAAAGGGCGGGCTCGAGGAACTCCTGACAGGTGAGCGCGACGGAAACCAGACTTCGACGTTGATTCGCCCTGTAAAGTTCATCTAGAACCAAATGCAAAAGTTCGGAGATACCCAAGACTGGGTGAGCTACATGAGTGGGATTCATATCGGTGGAGAACACGACGTGTTCAAGTCGCCCGAGGTTTTTCAGAGTGATGCAGTATTGTGGCTCGGTCAGTTGGCGTCAGCAAAGTTCAAATCACGATGATCACGTGA
The DNA here is from genome assembly GCA_011319805.1 of Macrocybe gigantea. Classification (NCBI taxonomy): domain Eukaryota; kingdom Fungi; phylum Basidiomycota; class Agaricomycetes; order Agaricales; family Callistosporiaceae; genus Macrocybe; species Macrocybe gigantea. The sequence goes on from SJRY01000143.1 coordinate 188,820, forward strand.
TTCATGACCGCTAAATATGGATATACATAAATGCACATGAGAGCCGCACCGGCTCTCTACTTGTAATGAATTGAAGAATGAGCGAAGAACGGTTAAATAGGACTGATAAACTGACGTAGGAGCTCGACTGTGTTGCCTGTGTGACTATGCAGCTAAGCATCCTGTGTAGGTCATATATTCAAATCGTCACTGATTCGAGCGGTGAGGTCAGTGAGGACCTGTTCCAACACTTCATTTGTGACACAACTAACCGCGGTTAGCGAGTCCATATGAGTCTGTCCCGGTTATGTCTATATTCAGAAGCTTATAATCCTCAATAAATGTGTTGAGTTAATCACGGTTGCTGACAGAATCTCCCTCCCTGCTGGCGAAGTCCAGCAGACTTGAAGAGGACGAAACATGTTTTTGATAGGATCAGCAACAAGCTGAACTACAATGCGTGCCGCGACGATGGTGGTCGTGTTTCTGCTCTGGCCTACATAGCGATAGAACAATCTTGAGGCGATTCTTTGCGATATCGTGGTCAGATGCAAGTTGACTATCGCGTGGTATCATTATGTAACAGCCACGCGTTCTTCTGCACGTGACAACTGAGGTAACGCGCATGACCGCGTTCAGGGCTGCATCCAACATTGCCCTCCCTCGTCAGGACTCCTGTCGACGTTCTGCGCTTTCTTGCGCGCCGAAAACGGCGTGTATCAAGGGAGCAGACATCTTACAGCTTCTTTATGGAAGATTCTTTTTACCCACCTCAATCCTTTGGTGACGCTCATTTTTTTCTGCTCATCATTGACGAGACAACGATAATTGGCCGTTCTCGGCATCGTATCTATCAACTTCACACTAAAAGACAAAGGAGGTACCTAGATTCCCCCCCACGAGGCGGTGCATTGAAGTGATAGGCAAAGGACAAAGGACAAAGGTACGCCACCGCCTGTTCCTTTCGCAGCGGATATAAAGACCAAACTCCGCCTGGTAAAGCTCAACTCTAACAATGAACTTCGATGAACTTCCTTCCACGGACCAAAATCAACCCTTGCCGTCGACTCCTGCAGACTATGTCAGATGGCAGAGTTCACAAATGGCAGCCTATCCATCATTGAATCATCTCATCGTCGAAGCCTCCAATACCAACTGTATGTGAAGTCGCTAAAACGACCCACGCGCCATCTAACACATTCCTTAGCACTGAATAGAAAGCCAAGAGAGCAACAAGGTGCACTGTCTATTGAGGAATCGTCCGGCTCTGCGCGTCGCTCACTTCAGAGGACCAAATCATACCCTCGTCCTCGGAGCAACAGGAATTTTGAAGACATCTCTCGCAGTCCCTTGCCTATTCCCAATCACAATGTGTTCCAGGCAGGAGATCCAAGTCAGCTTCTTGACATAGTCAAAGTGTTGTCTCATAGGGTCGACGAAAATGCAAGGATGACTGCCTCAAAGAAGCCCAACGACGTTCCTACTTCTAAAAGAAAGATGCTGGCGACGGAATCGGGAAATGCAATGGCACGTAAGAGCGGCCTTCCTTATTCTGGCGATGGGCCTTTGAGATCAGCTCGAATCCTCGGCAAACAAAGGGAACCCAGTGTCGTATCCGAAGGCCACACATCCATATCTACGTTTGTTAGGTCCAGTTCCTCGTCATCATCTCTGTCTGCCGCCTCATCGCACTCCAACGACTCGAGCGTCATGTTGATCGACACCGATACCTCCGTCTCTTCCATAGATAGTCCAATGACGACAGTCACAGATGATGAACAGGATGGCTTATGGGCTAAAGCCCACGCAATGGGACCTGACCGGTCCATGTCATGCGATTCGCCTGCCCGACACTTCCCGTCATGCCTCCCGACTAGGACGCATCCCTTACTCAATCAGCATCCCGAACCCAACCAAAATTACAAGGCAGTCACCGCAGCGCCCCAACCTCTCCGACAACGTAGTCTACCACGTGCACAATCTTCAACTTCTGCAACAGCATCCGCCGCCGCATCTACTCTCGTACCACCTCGACCATCTCTCTCACAACCTGCTCCTGCTCCGACACACCGTCCGCTAGGGATGCGCCGTCCGTATCTAGACACGTCCAATCTATACGGGACGTCGCCCGCGATCGATCACGCACTGCCGACACGTCAGAAGGCCTTCAAACCTCCTTTACAGAATTCCCAGCAACAGCAACAACCACAGCGTCAGCAGCCAAAGCAGGAGGTGCGCCAAGCGTCTTCTGCCGCCGCGTCTATTCGCCAGCAGGAGCAGCTGCGCATAGCTGCTCCATTTCACCGACATCATCAACCTGATCCGATAACCCGACCACAAACGAACGTCCATAGTGTGACACGGTCCGGTGGACGAGTATTATCACGATCAGTCTCTGCCTCAGCGTTGGACGACGTTGGAAAAAGCAGTCCTTTGTCTTCGCCTACAAACGACGTAGAGCCCCGTGCCGCCAGCACGACCGATCCAGATTCGTCGTATGGTGAAATTTCGTTCGACATGGATGCTCTCGAAGAGACGATGCGCATGTATGACTGACGACGGGCTGATCTTTTGTATCATTCAATCTCGAGCTCGGTACAACATGCACAACTTCCTCTCGTTGTTCTTATGATGTGTATGCGCACATGGGCATACCTTTTTTTTTTTTATTCATGCATTATCATAATCATTCATGATGTAGACCTTCCTAATACCATCTGTTACATGCAGTATACATGTGTTGCGCATAATGGGGAGGACATGTTAGACTCAGATTCTCTTTTTGTCACATGTTCGTACCCATCAACACAGGATGCTTTGATGCAAATAATGGTAGTCCGGTCCGTGATATTCTCCCCCTTCGTCGCATTGAGTCGATGCACTCACGAATCTTCTTGATCCCCACGGACAAATACTGCAGAAACTCGGTATGGGACTCCCGCCTGGTGCATTGACGACGACTCACCTATGGCGAGCACTTGATTAGTAAACTCGGACATATGCAAGCGAGTCAGACTCAGAGCAAAACGTGTTGTGATTAATGTAAGGGTCTTTTGCAGCGCTCAAGCGCGAACAGTCATGGTGACTCATAAATGGACCCACCATCAAGCAGACGATTTTCTCGCTTGATGCAGTCTCAGCGGCAATAAATTGACGGACTCTTTGGCTTCGATTTCACGCGCAAAATTTCCCGCAAGACCCCAATAGATACACATCCCATTTTTTTTTTCAATATCCTGCATTTCGATGGCGGACACAGAGTTCAAGCGCGTCGGGGGTTTATGGACCTTCCCTTTAGAAATCGCCCTTAGAATCCTTGTCAATCTGGACGTGGACGACGTCTGGATCATGAGACAGGTTAGTTTGTGGCCAGAATTCCGTGTTGGAGAGACGCGGACCTTATTTTCAGGTGTCGAAATTCTGGGCATCTGCGTCCAAGACGCGTAGCCTGTGGATCAGTCTCTATTACACTCACTACGCGAACTTGATGCCACGTTCCCCCGTCCTGGAGGAAAAGCTGGACAGCTATACGGACAAAGAACTGGAAGAATTCGTGCTACGTCGTATCGACCAATTCCAGCTGTGGAATGCATTGAACGACTATTCCATGTGTTCGAAACGCAACTTCACATTGCCCACCCCTTCTCGCGTTCTGCAGTTAATTCGAGGCGGACGTTGGCTTTTGTCTTGCACAGAAGACGAAAGCGCTATCGAAGTACGTGATCTCGATGCCGCTGACGTCAAGCCACAGATACTCTGCAGAGCTCTACAAACTCAGCCTTCAAATCCTGGCGGAGAACCTGTTAAGCCAGTCGGGGAGAGCGTTATCATTGAAAATATAGTCGTTGACGTGGATGACAAGGCTCCAACCCTTCATTTCAATATATGTATGAGGTACGCAATTTGCTTCTTCTTGCTTCGCAGTTTTCCTCAACGTTATTTGTATAGGACCGTGACGGAGAGTTCACCACTGAGACGCTCGTTCCAGATCTGGCAAGTATGCCTACTTGGCCATGGTGAAGAGGCAAAACTCGAGGCACAGCACCTCTCAACCATCGATGGTTCATGGATGCATTCAGCTCCCACGGTGCTGTCCTTAAACAAAGAACACATCATTTTCGATTCGCCATATGAACGCTCAGATGAGGCACATACTGCCTCCGTCGTCTTGACAGTTATTAACTGGAAGCAATCCACGTCCACGCATGTAAGCGCAAGCTTTGTCGAGGTCGTCCTATCAGCAAGATCGTTTGTGGACCTGGTATATCTCCTGTTCGGGTCTCGTCCGTATCGTCACCTGAATCGCTCTTTTTAATAATTTAGAGAACCGTTTCGCTCCTTCCAAACAACAAGTTGATCTGTATCGACTGTTACAAGGCGTTGCTTTTTGAAGTACCCGAGTTCCACCTTTTATCGAGAGACAAATCACACCTCAAATTGCCTGAGAAAATGGGAAAACCACTTTGGCAACTTGATCCTCCTAATGGGACAAGGGAGTTCGGAAACATCACTGCCCCATTTCAAGTTCGATGTCGGCCCAACACGACGAAAATGTTGTTCACCTCGATGGATCAGGGCCTTTACGAGCTGACTTTCGAATCCGGCGACATTGAACAACAGCCTAAGTTCGCTATGATCACAGGTTTTCCCGTGTCATCCGAATATTCTTGGGATGCTGGGCTAGTCACTCCTCGCATCGTTCTCGCGTCACGTTTTACCAGACCTGAAGGATATTCTGCGTTTTATCACATATTAAAGCCGGGAAAAGGAAACTCCGCCGGCGTGACGGGTTCAGTATCCGACGTGTCTAGCGACGACGAATGGGATCATCTGGAACCGCTTCCGTTCAGCCTATACTCGGAGGACGATTGTGACTACAATGATGATTTCGGCCCTCACCCCTTCGATCCGTTTGAAACAGCTGACTTTCTCTACGACGACGATTCGGGACGATTGCTGATGGCCGAGTTTCATGAAGAGGAGGACAGGATGGATGTGCACGTCTTTGAGAAGTTGTTAAGATAAACTTGCTCGTCGCTATCCAGTTGATACATAGCGGTAGTCCTACAGTAGTACCGAAATTTCGGTCATATGCAAGGCAAATCAGACTCAGGGCAGAACGTGTCGTGATTGATGCAAGGGTCATTTGCAACGCTCAAGCGCGAACAGTCAAGATGACTCATAAATGGACCCACCATCAAGCAGGTGTTGTTTTCTTGGGTCTCATAGTGTCTCGCTTCGTGCGGTCTGAGCCACAATAAATTGCTAGACTTGTCTGGCCTCAATTCCATGGTCATAACCCCGCCCCAGGACCGTAATAAATACGCATCCCATTTTTTTTTTCAGTATTGCGCATTTCCATGGCAGGCACAGAATTCACGCGTGTTGGGGGTTTATGGACCTTCCCTTTGGAAATCGCCCTCAACATCCTCGCCAACACGGATGTCGACGCCGTCCTGAACATGAGAGAGGTTAGCTTCTGACTGGAATTCTTTGTTGGAGAGACGCACACTTTATTTTCAGGTCTCGGAATTCTGGGCGTCTGCATCTAAAGCGCGTAGTCTGTGGACCAATCTCTACTATACTCATTATGCAAACCTGCTGCCACGTTCTCCTGTCTTGGAGGAAAAGCTGGACAGCTATACGGACCAAGAACTGGAAGAATTCGTGCTGCGCCGCATTGATCAATTCCAGCTGTGGAATGAAGCGTACGACGATTCTATAGATTCAAAACGCAACTTCACGTTGCCCGTCCGTTCCCGCATTCTGCAATTAATCCGAGGTGGACGTTGGCTTTTGACTTGCACAGAAGACGAAAGCGCCATCGAAGTGCGTGATCTCGACGCCATCGACATCGAGCCACAGATACTCTGTAGAGCTCTACAAACTCAGCCTTCAAATCCTAGCGGAGACCGGATCGGGGAAAGCGTCAGCATTGAAAACATAGTCGTTGACGTGGATGACAAGGCTCCAACCCTTCATTTCAATATATGCATGAGGTACGCAACTCTTTGTTCTTCAAGTTGTTTTCAGACATTCCTCAATGTCACCTGTATAGAACTGTGACGGAGAGTTCACCACCGAGACGCTCGTTCCAGATCTGGAAAGTATGCCTACTTGGCCATGGTGAAGAGGCAAAACTCGAGGCACAGCACATCTCAACCGTCAATGCTCCATGGCTGGATTTCGAACCTCACGTGGTGTCCTTAAACGGAGAACACCTTGTTTTCGACTCGCACCATGAACGCTCGGAAGAGAAGGATCGCATGTCCATCATCTTGGCAATCATCAACTGGAAGCAATCCACGTCTACGCACATAAGAGCAGCCTTTCTCGAGGTTATCCTTCGCAAAAGAACATTTGCGCACCTGGTATGTCCTTATTTGAGAACTATCCGTATCTTCACCTGAATCCTGTTTTTTCTCCCAATAATTCAGAGAAACGTATCCCTTCTTCCACATAACAAGTTGATCTGCGTAGACGAGTTCATGGCGCTGCTTTTTGAAGTACCTGAGCTCCAGCTTCTGTCAAGAGACGTGTCAAATGTCAAATCTCTTAGGAAGCGGGCAAAACCATTTTGGCGACTTCGCGGTCTTGACCCAAGCGGGTTCCTAAACATCATTGCCCCGTTCCAAGTTCGACATCAGCCCGACACGACAAAGATGTTGTTCACCATGATGTACGAAGGCGTCTACGAGCTGACCTTCCAACCCGGCGATATTGAAGCGCGGCCTAAGCTCGCTATGATAAAAGGCTTTCCCACCACTGAACATAGGTGGGATGCTGGCCTAGTCACTCCTCGCCTTGCTCTCGCATCATCCTTTGACAAACATGAAGGATATTCTATATTTTTCCACATATTGGAGCCAGGGAAAGAGAACTCTGCTGACATGCCTGCTGATGACGACGACGGATGGCGTTGGCTACTACCAGTCCCATTCACCCAAGACCCGCCTGATGATTGCGAATACTATCCCGATACTGGTCCTTATCCTTTTGATCCATTCGAAGTGGCTCATTTTCTCTACGATGACGATTCGGGGCGATTGCTGATGGCCGAGTTTCATGAAGAGGAGGACGGTATGAATGTGCACGTCTTTGAGAAGTTAATAAGATAAACTGCTCATCGCTACTCGGTTGGTACGTACATAGCAATAATCCCACAGTACCTATGCATATTCCAGGTCTTTCAGACCATTGTACTTGATCAACTTCTAAGCGCACGTTGAATGCCCTGTTTGAAGACTGCATCGTTCGCTTCGCGATGAGATAGAGGGGCTCTAGATTGCTGGGTCGGTAACACCTTAAATCCTAGGCTAGAAAGAGTCCTCCCTGATGCATTTAGCCGCTGCTTTTATTCAGATCGCACGTCATAACGGAATCGTATGTCTGGATTGTCTTCTTCTGTCAGTTCTTTACTCCGTTTATTCTGCTGAATTCCATCATTCATCAATTCGGAAGCGAGCGCTGCGAACCTGCAACAACTTGAAGTTGATCTTCGCCGTATTATGCTTTCTGAGATGCCTGAAGTTCAGCGGGTTGCAATGAATGCGTCCGCATTGACGTTGCTGGAGGAACACTACTCTGGGAGCTTCACAGTCTAGGGAGGGACGCAGATTAGACATAGATTGCGCTACTGCAAAAGGTTCAAATACGATCCAATGATACAGACTTACACATCTTCTCTTCCAAATATCACGAGATTGAGATAGCAAGTTAGAGTAACGGAGGTTACAATCAGGTGGATTTCGATGGCAAGTTCTTAGTGGTATTATCTCGGGCGCTGGTTGACAAACATTCTCGCTGAGAGCATGTAAACTATCCGTGGCCTGATTGAGCCTAACACTTCAGATCCTGCCACGACGGCGACATCGTCCAGGGCTCCTTTGTCTTCACCGCACGGAAAAGGACTTCGCGCACGAAAGAAGTCTTCTAAGACTACATCTTTCTTCTGCAAAGGCGATGGGTAACGGCTTTATAGATGACAGTGATAACCGAGACAGGCATGGTCCATGTGACTATGCGCAGGTGCACCAGGTGAGGCAACAGAAGGCGAAGCCTCTATTATTAATTTTTTTCAGCACTCCGTCTTGTTTTCAGAGGCAACTGACCAATAGTGAAAATGATAGGATACGGACCCCGGCTTGTTTCCGAGAATATGAAGGACCGAACCAAGGCCTTGGGAATCTTGAGGGGAGGGCAAGGAAACGCGCATACGAATGTAGACCTTCAGCTAATTCTCAATCACATTTCGTCGCGTTAAGACGAATATCTATCACAGAAGTAGACCAACTGCAAGAGACTAATAGTCCCGATATGGGACCTTCACTTCCCCAACCAGCTAGTAAGATTTAACAACTGGGGAGGAGCAACCTTGAGGTATGGTCTGGATGAAAAGTCTAAGCAACGACTCAAAGCGCCAGAGATTCTTCGTATCGCGAGCTGTGAATACAACGGTCCAAGCAAGGATCATGGTTAGTGTAATCTCTGTGTGGTGCAAAAAGACGAAGTGCGTCTAATTGAAAGGAGCCGAGACAAAAAAAGGACCTTCTTTCAGATTATGAAGTCGTGATCGAACAGCGAGGCTCTCACCTGGTTCCGATGCCATTCCCTCAGTTGCCGCCTGGAAAACCTCCCTTGAATAGAAAATCCCCCAGTATTTAAATTTGACCGTGCTTATGCGAACCCAGCTTCAGAAATATGCGCACTTCATTCTGTATTCCTGCCCATCTGTCCCAAGCACTTGACCGCGCCGTAAGACGAGAAAAACCAGCCAAACTTGATCCGAATGTGTGTTCGTAGAACCGCTAGGCCCTATTGATGTCGAAAATGAGCCGTAACGATTGCGATAAAAGCCACAGATTTGGAGCAGTGTAGATCTCTATAGTCCTTGTCAAGTAGCAGAACATTTAGCAAGGAAGAAGATAGAGTCAGTGGCCTGAAAATGGGGCAATGGGAAGCGGTGGTCGTGTTGTTTGGCGACGACACGGCAATTTGAAACTCCCCCACCACCATGGCCATGGGTTGTTCTTGTTCTTGTTCTTCCTCGTTACTGTGCTCAGCGCTCATCGCTGGCGTTTGACCGCTCTATACTGTTCCGCATATTTTGCCTCTCTATCAATCTTGATTTTGTGGCTTTTTGGCGATCACACTTCGGAATTGGATGGTTTACGAAGAGTCTCTAGACTTCCTTTGGCATTTTCCTGGTATGTCGCAAATTCACGGAACAAGACTATCTTTTATATCTTGGTACGCCTTTTGTAGGCCTCGAAAACACCATTTTTGAGTCAGCGGGAGCGCCAAAGCGGTCAAAAACCCCGAGATAATTCTGCAATGGACCCACACAAACCGCACCTTCTCGTTCTCTGTCCCAATGGAGTCAGCAACCAGCTAGCGGTCAGCCTTTCGCCATGGTCTCTTCCCATGTTCGGTGCGCACAGAATAGGCCTTCCTTACCTGTCGCTGGGCCTCAACTTGCGTGGCTGTTAAGAGGTCGCGATCGACCAGACCTTGAAGATTTGAGATCGCCTTTCGGTGAGTTTCCCTGCTCGTCATATTGGATGCAGTTTTCTTGACTTCGCAGGATATGGGTATTTTCGCTGTACCGGTCAGCATTTGGGCCTTAACACAGACAATACCTGTCATCTGCCTTCTCCATTCCGTTCCATCCTTTGTTCTTGCTCTGGAACTTGCATTGTCGTCCTTGACGATGCAAGCAGAACTGGCCTCTACGTTCTGGTAATTTCTTGACATCTTACCAGGTTTTTGCTGTCGTTGTTACTGCCGATTGCGTTTTGTCCTCGAAAAGTCTTCATGCACGCAGTACACAGGAGGTTCTCAACGGTATGTATTGCCAATTATTTATGACATGGAGGATCAATTGTCAGTTTGATTGCGAAAATGACTTTGACTGACTCGCCTTTTATTCCAACCACGATCTGTCGAATGTCACGTGATATGCTGTTAGCGCCATGGGGACGTGTCGACCTCGATGTGCTGAGCTGCGCGATGGACGGCGAGCATTAGGATGATATGTGGATGATAGCGATTTTGAACGAAGGCGTGAACATTTCGGATTTTTCCAGCAGTGTCACGGAGACTGTTTCGCCAGCATTGCTGAGAAAGAAACACAGCCCCTGGGTCATCGCATGGATCACTGATTCGTGGGCTAGCTCCAGTCTGTCGAGCGCCGCATATACCGCATAGTGCTTCCAGTGCGTCCTCGGAGTTTGGAGTGAGCGCTTGAGAAGCAGAGTAAGAATCTATCCCGTTCACGCCACCTTTCGTCCTCCGTTCTTGGACAAGGATAATAACTGGCCTCGACCTTCTTACCACTACAGGGACGGCCGGCCATATACGCTCCACCATTTCCTTCGCGAAATGGCGGCGCGACCGTGGACCAGCACCTTGAAGGCCTTCACGCTGTGTATCCGTTCGTGTCTTTGCTCGAGGCCAGGAGCACTACCTGGCCACGTCTCGTTCCGCCGCGTTTCTCCCCTGGAATTCAAGTCATTTAGTCAATGCTTTCGTGTCCTCGTGCTTTTCATCTCCAATTTCATCAATCGGTGGCTGAAGCGATGGCCAGGCAGACGGAGACCTGTTGTTTGGCGTCGGTAAATATGGACCACCACCTGCGACTACAGCGACACCTCTAAGGCCAAAGGAGGGAGTAGCGCCCGGGCGTCCGCCGAGCCAGCACAAATCGGGGAATATGCAGTTTTCAGGCCTGGGAACTGTCTGGTTTTTAGGTTCGAATCCTGACTTCTCTGTGTTGATCTTCGCCGAATGCGTGATCCCCTTCGCGGATTCTGTTTTTTTCTGGGTATAAAACCTATTAAATGACCCTTTCGTTTTTTTTCACCCTCCTCTTCACCTTCCTGAAACCCTCACCTCTTGCTTTGGCAGCTTGTTTCAATAAGGCCTCTATCCCACATGCTCCAGGAACCCACCCAGCCATGCAAAGGGCCTTACTTGCCCACTTACGAAGAGTCGATGAAAATCAGTCAATATTCCGACCCCATGAGACTCCCTAACTATCAGTCTCGGTCACTCCTCCGCTACCATCCCTACATACGTTATACTCGCGACAAAGAGAGCATCTGTGAGAAATACATGGTATGCCGGACTTTCCTTTCCTTGCCGTGCATTCTTACGACAATTCTGCAGAACACGATCTATGATGATGAAAGAATTGCGCTGGAGATACCCCTCTCCCTTCGTCGCGTGTGTATTCTGCTGTCTGCCTAATCCATCAGTACGGTACCACTTATATACTGTACATCTTCGTTTTCTTGCAGCAAGATGCTAGTTCCGCTTCGGAATCTGAGACTAATAGTCTGCTTTCTGAACCTCCTGTGGTGCCTCAGAACGATGGTCTTGACGATCGCCGCACTGAACTTGAGAGACGTATACAAAGGCTTTCAAGCGTCATGGTCGTGAGTATTGTGGATTCGCATCGTCATTCGTCTTACATTCCTCTCATCTTATCCGTTCATTGCGGCTACCACATGCTCACGTTTATGGCTTCTCTTGTCTCGATAAATTAGGAGTTTCTTGCCGCCATAAAACGCGCCAACGAACACTATGAAGCCGAATGCTTGTCTGCCTACGAGAATGGTGCGACTTCGGCTGAGAGGGAAGACCTTCATGGGGAATCCAGCTTTGGTGACCTCTGACACAAAATATCACTCTAAAAGACTACACGCCACTATCTTATATCATGTCATGCTACCTCGAGCATGAATGCTGACCCTTCACCTTCCCATGCTGTGCACTTTCTCGTCGGTTTAGAGAATGAAATTTTCAATACTCCTCTGTCGCTCCTTCTGTACATATACAGCTCTTTGCCAATGTGCCAATAACATGCGATGATTTGAATTTTCGTCCGGAAAGAGTGACGTGGAATACGGACAAACTCCCAGATTCTATGCTATCGAATGCCTTTGAAATATCGCGAACAAAGACTGCGAAACTTCTAGAATTTTTTGGGAGACCACAGTGATATGATATCGCTACTCTTACAAAACGAAGGACACTACACAAATAGAAACGTGGATGCAAATATATTGAACAAGATCAATATCGGAAGTGAATCATATGTAGACTAACAAAGGAGAGATGAGGAGAGTTAGAAGAAGTGACGAGGACAGGGAGAGGACGCGTCATGAAAATCACTGGAGATCGAGATTAGCAAGTCTATATGTCCCATACCATCCAAGGCAAAGGGTGTAAGGGTATTGAGAAAGGAGAAGCTGTCACTGTAGAGGGATAGATATCCTCTCTGTTACTCGGAATCGTAATGGAGCCTCCTCCGCGGAGACCAAAAAGAAAGCCTCCTACTCCGGCGAGATCGGTTTGCTGAGGTGTTATTGCCCTCAGGGACAGCACCACCATTGCTACTGGCACTGTCGTCCTCGCTGTCCCATTCTTCAAACTCTTGGGGCAGTCTCGGCCCGCTTGAACCAGCACGGACTGGAGGACTGACGGTATTGTTTGCTCCCACCCGTTGGCGACAGACAGGACATGTGTTGGCATTCTTGAGCCATTGCTACGAAACGCGAGAACGTTAGAAACGATAATGTGGAAGAAAGAAAGGGCCGACAGACCTTGAGACAGTCTCGGTGCAACCAGTGCGGACAACTGGCTAGCTTCAGGCAGACGTCACTAGGTTGATACTTAAACTGAATGAGTATCGTAAATCAATGAAAGAAAGTAGGGCATTACGTCGTCCAGACAGATAGGGCAGCGCTCGTCGCTGTCAGATGTTTTCCAATCTTTGTACAGGCCTGCTTCCATCGCAGCGATGACATGCTCAGGCGTATTTCGGGGTCTGACCTCTCCCAAAGTAGTAGACAGCATGAGTAAGTTTTCGTAGGACGAATCGAACTCGTCGTCCCGCTTTTTTGTAGTTATGTTAGCAAAGGAGAAACTAAAGTGGTTATTTAACAACACGCACCATATAGTCCCCCAAATTCCTATTCACTCTTCGCGCATGACCCGTCTCGTGCATTCCAACGGAATCAAAAGGCGATAGCCCGAAGCTTTGCCTTGCCCTCGCCAACATCAAACGTCTCGCTCTCACTTGCTCCAACAAGTTCTCACGGTCTGAACCATCTCGATTGATCGGGTTGACGTGGGAAGCGAGTCCCCCAGACCGCCGTAGGAAGGAGCTTTCACCATGATTTCCGACCCTACTGGAAGGGGCCGGAGAGGGCCTTGCTAGCGACTCGAAAGTAGTTCTGCTCGGCTCATGAGGCGTATGGCGGAATATGCCCCAGGGTGTGGGAGAATATGATCCAGGCGAAGACGAAGGAGACGATGACGACGGCCCAGGCAAGATCTGTGGCTCGGGCGACCAAGCACCTGGCATCGAGGACCGCAGTTGCTCGCGAGCATCGGAACGTGGTCGCGGAAGAAACGTGTGTGCCCTTCTCTGACCCTGGAATGGCTCGAGGGCACGGTCCAACCCAACATGGATGGCGCTTTGCCGGGATGCGAGTATCTCAGCGTTGCGCGTGGTCGTTGCCGCCGCTGTAGTTCTGGTGTTTTGCATCCTCGGTCCTTCGACTCGAGTACCTCGTTGAAAGGTGGGGAGCGCAAGAACTCTTCTTCGTGACGGGGACGTCTGATTGGAAGAGTTCGATAATGATGAGGTATGAAGACTTGGGCGAAATGTAGAACTGCTGCTGTGTTCGATTTGGGTCTGTTGAGTGCGTGATTCATGGCTCCAAGGACGCAGATTCCATTCATCGCTACGATGATCGGCAAGTCGGGTATCATCAAGACGCGAAAACCGATTGGAATCGGCAGATACAGGGGGTTCACGCCAGGCACCGTTGTTGTCAATGTTGCTGGACGAAGTCTGAAGGAAAATGTTCAGAGGTCATAAAGTGGGTGCCGCAAACGACTAACCTGAAAATCCGGGCTCCCTTCCTGCCGACCATTAAACGAGGAAGGGAAGGGCCGGTCGTCAGGCGAAGAGAATGGCAAGGGGGGATCCATGGTCGATTCGTTGGCTCTGCCCTTGGTACACTCCTTACCCTCGTATGGTCACCCCCGAATACGGCGTGACCCATTGTGTTGCGGAACGGGCCAGGGCCAAACGAGTTTGGGTCAATATTTCGGACCGATGTCATTGCCGATGTTGATGGCAAACGGGAAGTTGAAGATGCAGAAGAAGACCTAGAATGAATAGGTCCACGCGTCAAGGGAAACCGAGATTGCCTTCCGGACGTCGACGTTGAGATGGTTGTTGAGTGGTTTGACTGTTGTTGTTCTTCACGAGCATGGGTGAAATTTGGCGAGACGCGCGTATCGTGTGCATGACTACCGGACGTAGAGGTAGAATATGACGTGGATGTGGACGTGACATGAGTCGTAATGGGGGGCGCGATGCTCGAGGAACGTGTGCTGTGCGCCGACCGTTCAACAAGAGGTTCAAAAATATCATCAAAGCCTGGCGAAGGCAAGGGAGGGACATCGAGGAACTGTCTGGAGTTCGGATTCGTGTTTGAACGCGAATGTGAGGCCGAGGCTTGATGACCAGGATCAGAAGACGAAACTTCATTGCTCGAGGTAGAGTCGCGCGAATCATGACGCTGGTGTTGCGACCGGTTCGGAATCGCGTCAATGATGGTAAACAAGCTGTAAACGATGTTGTCAGCAAGGCCTGTTAAACGCTGATGATCTTGTGAGTAGCGTCTTAAGTCCCTCAGGCGTGCGGCATCATCTCGGGAATCCGACGGCGATCGTTCCATCGTGGGCGACACAAAGGGCGTAGTATCGTGAACGGGGAACCTTGACCGTAGCAAATCAAGAGACCTCATGGGTAAATGCGACTCAGCCGGACGATGTCGGAGGCTGAAGGAATCGCTGTCAATGTCCATCGGTATAGTCAACGCAGAACTAGAGGTGGCAGAGGAGCTCGAAACGGGTATCGAAGGCAAAGTTGGGTGCGAAGGTCCAGACGAAACGGTTTCCTGCACTGGCAACCTCTCATGGACAGCAGCGACCGCCTGAGGGCGTTCGCGACGCCTCATTCTGGGACTGTCCTCAAAAGGCGACCGGCGGAATCTGGCAGATGCAGCGAACGAAGGGGAAGACGAGGCAGGCATGGGGTCCAGTACAAGGCGCGGGGGCACAGCCGCAGGCCTTTGACGACCATGCGTGCTGTCATCACGCATGGACGTCGCTAGTTGCCGCGCTTGTCTGTGCCGGTAATCTAGACGCGAGGTCCTCCCGCGGTCAGCAGCTAGCATTTCCTGACGAAGTGCAGCACGTGTCGAACGATGGCGCAGTTCCGTAGCATTTTCGGCCAGGAGTGAGTTAGAGGCGCCGCTATGAGGGTGCGTGCCGTACAGTCTAGAGCCAAGTGGACGAGGCTCCGGTGCAGGCCTCAACGTTGTAGACACGTTGCCGTGCGACGAGGTGCCTCCTAATCGACTTCCCTCTGCAGGAAAAGGAGTTGAGCGGATTTCAGCAAACTAAGGCCGACATACTATCAAGTGTTTCTGACTCACCGGCCCATTCCCATGTATACCCGCTACCGGTAGAACTCCTACTCGATCTAGCCGCGTTTCTGGAAGCACTTTCATGTCTCTCTGCCCGGGCCTCGGCCTCTCCGTCTTCATTCCAGAGCGGGGTCGACGACAAAACGAACGGCGGGACTTGGAATTCCTGTTTGCAAAGATCAACTTGAGTGCACGCTAGATGAAAAGAGCCAAGGCTTACAAAGGGTGAAGAGGTTGGAGAGGTTGGCGATGAAGCAGCTGAAGGCAAAGCTGGCTGATGCTGGGAGGTACTATCGCGCGGATCTCTTATGGTAACGATTTCCGGCAAAGGGGGGGACATCTGACCAGTCGCTATTGCACTCTCTTCAAAGCGGCGAACTCGTTCAGAAATAGTGCTAGCTGCAAGAGAAGTGAAAACATGAGCACTGAAGCTAATGAGGTAGAGATATCGATTACCCATTACCCAAGGTCCAGACGCGGAGCGGAGGACATCTAGAGGCAGCCGTCTCGGACGTCTGCGCAAAGTTCGATCTTCCGTAACCCCAGAAACGCTTGTCGAGGTTGTGGATGAGGTAATGGAGTTAAAGGCATCGTTATATGGCGCCGAGGAGAGTGTCGAAAGATTCGGGAAGACAACAACCGACCCATCCAACTCCGCGCGCGGGCGGTCGCTGGTGGTCTCTATCACTGACCGGAGGTTCACAACGGTTGGGGCACTAGATGTCGAAGGAGAGGATTCAGCGGCCAACGCCGCGACGTCGTCGGCGGTCACCTCCCATGTCTCCACATACGGAGAAAGGCTGGAGGGATATTCGTCCGATGTTAATATTGGCGGCAGTGGAAACCAGGAGCTGAACGAAGGAGGGGATGGTGGAAGACGGTCCAGTGCTGTGCCGCTTGTCCATGGATCGCGACTTTGTCCGGTCGAGGACGGCCCTGTCTGGGACATTGTGAACGGCTGATTGGTCGAACGTTCACTTCGGTTCGTGGCCTGAATTGATCCTCCAGAGTAGTGGAATAGGTCTTCGAAATTCCATGAGTCGTTGTTGGGTATGGGAGGCAAGAGAGGAACGCCGAGCTGTTCGTCCGACGCTTCAGATAAAGGAGGCGAGTTCAAGCGATCAAAGACGATGGGCCGCGTGACACGCGGAGCTGGTGCGTCTCTCTCTTCTTCGGCCGATCCCTCCTCAGAATTTTCATCCTCTGGGTAGAACCAAGGCGAAAAATCAATCTCAGGCAAAGAATTGGTGCGATCGGTTGTTTGCGAAGCGCCGGTCGAATTAGGGTGATAAGACTCCCGTTGACGATCTGCATGGGTGACGTGTCCTAGATTCACATTAAACCATCCCTTGAGACGAATGAGAGTAGGGAGTCATCACGTACCTGACAGTGATGATGAGCGTATATTTTGAAGTGCGCCTTCACGCGCCAAGATCCTGTGATCATATGTATGTCCCGCGGTGGACGGATGTGCCGTGGATGTTCCTATTCGGCTGGCTCGACGAGGAGCCGCAGACGATTCCGACAACGGCGATGATGGCTCAGCCTGGGGTCGCAAGTACGGAATCGATCTTGGGTTCAGTAAAGTTCGACCGTCGGAAAGACCAAGAGGAGGCAATATGGGTGGTGATGTAGGTGTCCGCGCAGGGGGTGACAGTGATCTGCGCAGCGCAGAAATGTGGGAGTCAAATGCATTGAAACGTTCCAAAGATTCCCTGAACTTTCATCAACCTGTGATGTTGCTGGAACTATGGGAGAATTTGTCGCCGGAGTGATATCGTCCACCAGGGCAAAATCTGACATTTCGACGTCTTGTATGTCTGGAGTCGGCAACCTGGGAGGTTCTGCGGGCGCACGTGGAAGAGATGGCGATAACTGAGCTGTTCCAACAGCAGGCGGCCGTGTGGCTGATAACGCAGAGACTCTGCTGTTGTCTATCTCGTCGCTGGAGATGCTTGAGGGAGAGGCGGAGCTGGACGATCGCGGGCTCTCTGAGGACTCTGTGATATCCGAGAAGCTGCTGGCGCTCCTTGCCCGCTTATTGCGATCATTGCCATCTGTTGCAGTGGTTGCGGGACCCTCGCCACTGACTGGACTATCGAGGTCGAAGCCAAACTGCTCAAAGGAGCGCTTGAAGGACGTGGTGTTGGTCGGGAGCGATAGATGGAGCTGCGGCGGGCAGTCCGAGGCCATGAAGATGGAGGACGGCAAGAAGAGGAGCAGAATAAGAGAGGAGTGAAGGAGACGGAAAGCTGCTGTGCTCAAAAGGAAGTCCCAGCCGGCATGCCTTGGTCCACATTACCTGCCTTTTCTGGCCAGCTCCCTTACGTAAGGCGCCAAAAACAACATTTCTTACAGGTTGCTGTGTCCTTTGTCTTTTTGTTTCCCTTTTTATTTCTTCTGAATACGCTGACCCGCCTCAATTAAGCCTGCGCAAAATAAACGCCGAGGCACCCTGTCTCAATGGCAATTACCTGCTATTGCGGTATTTTCTGCGCATCTCTTCCCTCCGAATGCTCGGAACAACGGTCATTTCGGGTGTGACACTGTCAAGCATCTTCTCAAGACGTTCAGTGCTGACAACCAGATGTTCAACTGTCAACGACGACCATCAAAAGCATCGCACCATTGGCACGATACCGAGGTTCACAGTTTCGAGTCCTTCCATACAGCCTCATCGTTCTCGTCCCTCTATGTAGTTGTTGGATCGCTCTGCGGACCGGTCTAGGCTTTCCATCATCGGCGTCCAAAAAGCTAAATTGAACGTGTTCACTCCCAGCCATGATGCAGAATTTTTGTAAGCAAGTCCCCATGATGCTTGGTTTTGCACTTGTTACTTCAATATTTAGGTTCTGATTCTTCAAGGTGTTGTCGGCGTTCGGCTTGGTGACGGCCATGGCGTCAGTGCGACCTTTCCCGAACCGAAGATGACAAAATAGACATGACCGAAGGGCCTCGTGCGCCGATGATGATATTATGCATGGCATTTTGCGCTGCCATACCGCTCGTCCATGCTACAGCTCTTGCGGACCGACTATTTTGCTTCATGATGCTTCGTCCACCCCGATTGTGATCGACCACGACGTACACCTCAACATTTCTCATCCAACACTACATGAAGAAGTTGCCCGTGGATTCCTATTCCGACCTCACAAATGGCGCAGATCGACTCTGTTCTATCACAATTGGCCGAGTAGCCACTCGGTCTCCAGTTGGCATCTTATAATCAGGCTTTGCCCTCGCCCCCAGCGCGTCTTCTTGGCGCCTTTGTGGACGAACGTGGGCCCCTGGATTCAAGGGTTTCATGCACCCTCCATGGGACAAAAGCCATGTCTTCGATTTCACGCGACGTCTCGTCATATTCATGAGCTAGCGATATTTGATTGCAGCCCCTGAGACTGCGTTGCTCACTCAGGCATCAGTACCACCGCTACAGATCCCAACTGGGTGCTGCTCTTAGTCGGATCCTCTCGGGTATCTTATGAATACTGAACTATTGCTCGCCACCACGTATACCCCTACTGACTCCGTGCACTGTCGTGCACTTGCAGCCATAGAAGCTTAGGCTGATTCCAGTCCCTGCAATGGTCCGCAGAACTGTTCCAGAAATTTTCCAACCGAGATCAACTTCCACATACATTGCACGGTCGTCCTGAACAAACGTGGTCACACTCAGTGAGGTAACTGCCATGCATGCTATGGTTAGTGTTCCGTCATAATCAATCCTTCTTCTCGGGATGAGCAACACAGATTCTTCTTGAATTCGTCACAGGACCTGTCATTTCACTGAACAAGTACCGTTCTTGCGAACATTAGAAACTGCCTCATTTCACTCGTACCAGGCAGTGATGTTCCACCACCCATTTGGTTCATTATTCGTTATCATATTATTCTATCGTCCCGTCCTGCTTACAGGCGATCACGCAATGCTTCCTTTTGACACCTGAGACCGCTCTAGTGCTGTGGTCCATGGATAAGATCTTTTCAATCACAAAATGCCTACATAGATCTCAAGGACAGATCTGGGGACAGGGTTTGCCAACACGTAAACATCTCCTTTTCCCTTTACCAGCTCTGCAGCCGAGTACTCTGCTCTCTAGACTCCGAGGAGAGACGAAATGCCGTGCAGCTGCTGGATCTGCCACTCGCAAAGGGTCATCCTTCAACGTCCTCGTGCAACGTTAGCTGGTATGTCAAGAACTTTTCTTTCCTGGGTGTGGCCAAGGCAAGAAAAACGGGGGTCCTTTTCCCTTTCCCCATAATCTTCGACACGTTCTCGAAACCAACGCATAAAAAAACCACTGTGCTTCTTATCGCTCCGCGTTCCTTCCTTCACGCCGCGTTGATCTGTGCTTCCCTGAACTTGGTATGGGCATCACACTTCCGGTGCCTTGGGCTCCAGACCTCGAACCCTGATATCTCCCTGCCAGCTATCGTCGTCCGGACCGACAAGCGCAACACCCTGACCCTTTTACTGCCCTGATCGCCTTCGCTTTTGCGAAGCCCGGTCAAATCAGCATCCTCACAGTTTTTCGAGTTGCCGACTCGTCACCATGCTGCAACGGCAGACGACTACACGCCCCAAAGTTGACGGCATGGCGTCTGCAAGCACTAACCGATGAAAACACGGTGGAAGTACATCAGAAGACCAAGAAGCTGTGAGTATTTGTGGAACGAGGGGCCTAGTGGGCCCAGCCCACTGTCGGGCGAACAAGACGAAAAAAAACGTTTTGCACAGATTTGCCTGGGCTTGCGGATGCGTTTCTCAAGAGACTTGCATCTATTGTGCCAGCCACTGCACAAGTGAGGCATGCCTTTAGGCTAACAGATACACGTGCGACTTTGCCAGTTCGTGGAAAGGACCTCGTTGCAGGACAGCCAAGTGTATCGAGAACAAAAAAGGTAACAAAGTTGTCTGACTATCAAATGACAGTGGGATGTTCTTGTCGCCTGTGTCACGCCTATGATTATCCCCCCCCTTCCCGTCCACTTAGGCCCGCTCTTTCTCCGTGCCGCAAGTTGCTTAACCATGATTCTCCTCCCAACTCTGCGTAACCAACTTGTACAACGCCTTCGAATGATCATCTCGCCCTTCCCTGACGAAAGATATGTAACGTTAGCATTCTTTCCAATTAGCTCCCAAATCAATTGAGTTCTTTTGGCGCTGTCACTCTCGTCGGGCTGGACTCTCTGATGCGGCCTTGCCCCATTATTCTATTCTCGGCGCAGCAGATTGGTCATCATTCTTATGTACTTCATACGGTGACAGTCGTCTTCATGCTCAATTTCTCAGGAGTTGTGAGAGTTGCACCATTCAATGGAGCACTCGACAAGCAGTGCAATCACAGTCATTGAGAACAGCAGTCGCTTGCCGCTCTCCACTTTATCCTTCTGAATTGTGAGAAACATGCAGATCCCGCGATGCATGGAACATGGGTGCGCCGCTTCTTTGAGTTCTGACTTTCAGAAGTCGTGGGAAAACCAAGTAGACCTTCCCTTCCTCCTCGATCGCAAAAAAGGAGAGAGAGAAGGGGAGAGGAGGGGACAGAGAAAGAGATACCAAACGAATTCAGCTTTTCCTAATCCTGGTTCATGTGAACATCCACGGCGCGTTGGTGCCGTCATACATGACAGAACGATGGCAATATGCACCCCGTATCGGTCGCGGACATCGCCCTCATTCTCGCACATCTTCGTTCCACAGAAGGCGGCCCGCTGCCGCTCACACGGAAAGCCGGCCGAGGGAAAGATCAATGCCGGGCATCCAAGGCACGCAACGCAAGACACATCCAAACGACCGGTGCATCAAGCACCTCCTCAGCGCCGCACACGACCGAAAAGGAAAAACAAAAGGAAAAGATGAAAACAAGAACGAACCGTGATTGTGAACCTTGAAGCTTGAAGCTTGATCGTCTGAGTATCAGAGTATCAAACCTCTCCTCTCTCTCAAAAAGAAAAAGAGAAAACAAGTTCAAGGCCACATGCCCAACACATCACACGGGCACGGCCTCACACGGGGTCGACCTGAAAAAGAGGGTAGAGCGATAGATGAAAGACCCCACACCAGCGAATAGCATTACGCAGATGACCCAGTCGCGTCTGTCACGCACGCAAAGATGCCGTGCGGCTCGGGCGTGCTTGGCACAAGTACACGGTACGAGGGTGCACAAAGGGGACACGAAGGCGATGCTATGCACGAGATGCATCAAGTCACGGTGAATAAGCTCGAGCGCCACAAGTCGGTATATGTATAAGGGGTCCCATCGAACAAGACGCGTATATGCCCATGCGGTTCGGCGCAACACCAAAAAAAATTTGGGGTTGAAATGTGTTGCGTCGGTGCTAGTTGGGAAGCCGCAGAAAGAATTACGGAGTTGTTGCCATCTAAATCTCACTGCGCCTAAAGTGCGAGCCAGAGTCTAGAATAGCCAATTGAGAAGGCTAGCGTCGACTGAGGAAGCCATCGGAACCAGTTGGTAGATCCCCTAAAACGAAGAAAGAACAGAGCCACTCACGGTCATTCGGAAACCTCAAACCTAAGCATGTATGTACAACCAGTACTCGCAAGCAACCGCAAAAGCTGTAGCAGAAAACAGAAAAAAAAACATTGCAAAATCCCAAAAACACAAAAGACCCGATAGAGAAAAAAAAAAAGCCCAAAAAATCCCAGTGTGAGGGGAACAAGGAACATGTCAAACCAAGAGCATACGACTTTTGAGTCTAAAAGTACAAAAGAAATGGGTGAGCCGGAGGGAGCCGAAACAGGATAGAAAGCATGGCAAGATGTCCTTCGGTCAGTTCAGATGATACGCATAAAGGCGTCCTTTTTTGACTACCCAGGGAGGGCCTGGGGCTTCCATACCTCTGGAAACGGGTACCACAGGGCGGAACGTCCCTGAGTGCCCTCATGGCGCCCGCCTCGTCGCGGTCGACGTCAAACTCGAGCCAGCTGTCCTCGAACCTGTGGGTACCCGTGCGTTTGCGGTACTCAAGCCCGACGCGAATGAGGGTGGGGATGCGCGCGGCTAGGAACGTGGCGCACTCCCTCCGTGCAGCGCGCCAAGGCTCGAACGAGTCGGTCTCGTCGAATTCCGGGAACTGGATGCAGATCCGCAGGTGCGTGAGCCTGGGCAGTTGCGCAAATGCGTTGGCGAATTCGGCCTGCGAGGGGTGATGTGGCTTTAGCGTTTTTTCAAATATATGTATATATATGTATATTTAAGAGCAAGATGATTCAGTATGCGGTGTTTCAGAGGAACGTCGGATGGATGCCCTCTAGAAAGATGCGAACGTCGATGGAAAATATGAACAGAAACTCACCCAAGCATGAACGGATTTGCCGTCGTGATAACCGCACAGCTCGATCTCGAGATCTTCGAGATTCGGGCAGTAACCGGCGATGGTCTGGCACAGGGCGGGGCTGACCTTGTCTTCGATCATGATCCTAAGCTGGACGAGGCTGCTGGCTGCGCCGGACGCAGCGGCGATGTCGTGCAGGAGGTCGTCGAGCTCCCTGCGACTCAGGGCGGTGGGAAGACGGGGCATGTCGATGATAGCGCACAGGGCGAGGCGCTCAAGATTGACGGCGTGACGAAGAATGCCGCCAAAATCGCATGCGTTGGAGAGCGCGAGACGGCGGAGCTGTGCGAGTGTGCTCGGGGGGTGGCGCGCGCTGCTGGTCCGTGGGGCAAACGTCGGGTACGAGTTTGACGCAGACGATTGCGGTGGTGAGGTGTCGCCGGTGCCGGCGAGGATGCGGAAGGGCGGGTCGACTTTTGTCTTTGCGAAGAGCAGCCTGAGCTCCTGAAGCCGGGGCATCTGGCCGAGGAGATCAAGGAAGGGCGTGGTGCCGCGGGGTGCGTGGCCGGTGAGGACGAGGGTCTCGAGGGCGGGCCAGTGGTGCAGCGCGAGCGCGTCGATGGAGCAAAGCTCGCTCGAGACCTGGATGTGGCGCAATGCAGCGGGGCAACCGATCTGAAAGAGAAAGGTCTGGGCAGCATAGCGGGCAAGGACGTCATGCTTGTATTTTTGCGATACTCGCGGAGATAATACGCGACTTCCGAGTAGCGAGGGTCGTACGGGCCCTCGCCTACGCGGACGGCTTCCGCGACGGGGACGATCGCGAGACGTTCGAGAGCGAGGGATGCGGCACCTTGGGCATGGTGGCGATGTAGAGCGGGGTGTCGGCGATGGTAAGGTCGCGCAGGGCGGGGCACTGGATGAGGGCTGTCAAGACCGCGCTCGGCGGATAGAACGGGCAGCTAATGTAGAAGCTGGCAAGAGCAGGCATGTTTGGGAGGGCGGCGACGAGCTTGTCAAGGTGGCGGGGGTGGTAGTCGCCGCCCTCATAATACTTGTCGCCCCAACAGGGCGGCGAAGCCTCGGGCCAGTCGTCGGGCCAGTCGAGGCGGAAGCGCCTAGGAAGAGTGACACATTAGCACGACAAGCGACGAACGTACAGAACTGACTTGATGTAGGGCCAGAGTGACTCTGGGAAGAAGAGCAGGCCTGTCTCGTCATCGTGCTTGGCTGCATGGGGCCAATGCACGTCAGCAAAGAGGTGTGCGAGACAAAGGGTGCGCCAATCTGTCGAGACCTGTGAAAGAGCGATGAGAGCGTCTGGAGCGTGGTGAGCGACGCTGTCGACGATGAGGAGGAGAAGGTGAGGAGGTCTGAGAGACATGCTACTGAGAGACGGGCATGGGGACGCAACAAGGACATAATTTTTTTTGAAATCTGGGGTTCAAAAAATATACGATTCGCGTGTACCAGAAATGGAAAGAGCTATGAATACAGCACACTGCAAACTACGTCGCATATTTCTCGGTCCACTCCCTACTGACCCTCTGAGCATCTGCTTCGTTCTCCTTGTAATGCTTCGCAACGTCCGTGGCAAGTGGGTCGTCGGGGTTCGGCGTGCTCAACAACGCCTGGATCGACAACAGAACAGTCCGGATCTGCAGCGCAGGCGACCACTTGTCCTTTAGGATATCCAAACAGATCCGACCCAACTTGTCTGCCGGCACGTCAGCACCCACATCAAAAAAAAAAAACACAAGTCACGCTCGCACCGCACGAACCTATATTCGGGTGATATATCTTGGTAAGAAACCTTACTTTTGGCGGTGCCATCGGGTAGTCCTCTGGCAAAAACAGTTCCAGTTTAAAGTTCCCGCCTAGGCCGACGATCCTCTCAGCACCGAAGCGGACGCCGTCAACTCGTCAGCCGCACTCACGCTCAAACGGGCTACCTCCTGGACCCTCGATCGTCACATCGAAATACCGCAGATTGTCTTCGTGCGGCGAGGCTGCGATGCCCGGCGCAGGATCCGCCACGAGTCGCTCGGTTTCCTTATCATCATGCCCGAATGGGTTCCAAGAAAGATCGCGTCAGAATCAGCCGAACAAAGAACGCCACACGAGCAAGCGGGCACCCGTTCACTCCTTCTTCGCTGGTTCCACCGCTTTGCTCACCTTGATAATCCTCTTTTTTTAAAAAAGATAACATGTCTGTTCAGTCCAGATTCCAAGATCTACTGTTTAGAACATGCACACACCTTGGATAATGTGGCCATCATTTGAGACGTGGAAGAAGAATGAGATCGTCTGGTATCTAGAATGAAGGGGATGTTGTCGACGTTAGGTCGTAATCAGGTGGCCCAGCATCCAAAGGCGCCCGGCCGACCTAGACTCATTCCGTCGGCTCTCGGACTTTGCTTAGTCAGCACCAAAACAAGAAGGATGATCTACGTGTCAAGCACGTCAAGCTTCAAGCTTCAAGCCTCAAGGCTTGTGACATGTCATACCACATTCATATCCATGCGCGGTACATCGAACGACTTCTTGCACAAAGGAATCCACAGACAACATTCACCAAATTTTAGTCACTGCAACTCAGTCTGTTCTGAGATACCATTGATTAGACGGATGTAAGTTGTATTGAAAATGCAAAAGTGCGAAAGAGGTATATAATGCAAAGATTGAAATTACAAGACCGATCGCATTGCGTTTAATACCGTTAAAATCTCCGCCTCTCGCAGAGCACGTTCAGAACTCGACTTAGGCCGTGATTTTGAGGACAACCAGCAGCGCATCGTATTGGATGGACTTGATCAAGCCAACGACAGAGCCAAGGACGGGGTGAAGGACGTCGCAAAGGCCGCCAACGACTCCAATACGATGGTGAGTGCACCAGGACTTCGCTAGAAAAAGTAACTCTATCAGGAGAAGATGCTGATGAAATGAGATACTATGATGCATACCAAACACCATGGACCTGAGCTTGAATGCCAACGACGCAGCGGAGGACGGTCGCGAGGATGCCGCAGACAATCTGCACGACGACATCAGACAAAACCAGCTAGAAGCGGATGAAAAATATTTACGGAAAGGACTGCAGCGAGGAGCTCAGCGACCTCATGGAGGGAAAGAACACGACCACTGAGAGCGAGGACAAATTCGACGGGGTGGTCGACAAGAAGCTTGACTTCAACAACGGCACCAGCGAGGACTTCCTTGACCTCGTTCAAAAGAGGAACGACGACCTCAACCTCAACCTTGGCATTGGCACGGATGATGTCGTCTGTAGTGGGTCGCCACGTAAGAACTATAAATCGGAAGCGAGACACAGACACATACCAAGCTTGTGGGAGATGGTGCCAACTTTGGCTTTAACATCCAAAAGGATGACCGGCAGCGACCTAATGTCATCGCGGCGCGTAGGAAGAGAGACAGAGCTAGGATTAATGCCGCTGACGGCATCAAGACCGCTCACGCCGTTTCCGACGTTCGAGACAGGGAGACGCGAGACGGCATCGGTGACGGGCTTCGGCGCGTCGATGGGTGCAGCCGAAGTGAAAGCGGCAAAGGCGGTGGTGGCGAGGACGAAGAGAGTGCTCAAGGAAGGCATTTTTCTAAAAGAGTGTGGGGTGGTCTGTGAAGACGACGAGAAATTCGTGTGTTTGGGAGGGGAGAAAGATGACTAGAAGTCGATGAAAAAAAAAAAAACCTCAAACGAGCGATCCTTTTATAAGTTTGCCCGCTAGAAGGGACTTGTGCAGCGTGTCGGCAGGTCCGGCCCTGGTCGCCGTGTTTGTTTCATCAGCTCATTCCATGAGCACGGTCAAGCAGTGAAAATTTTTTTCCAAATTGTGATTGTAGGGCGGGCGGTGATGGAATCCGATCATTGGAAGTGACGTGCTTCACCGCGATGCGACGCTTGAGCAGCAATTCTGCAGGTCAGAATCCTTCAACATAAGCGCGCATCGGTGCTGGTGAAATCCAATAACATTAGGAGCTGCGAGTACGAGACTACTGGGATGTCCAGAAGAGCCCAATCTGACGGGGACGTGGTCGGCTAGAAATAAGTCAATATAATTGCGAAATTAACTATGCCTAAAATGACGCGAACCTGAGTGTTCCAAGCCATTTACGTATATATTCACAGACTAGAAGACCGCGCATATTTTAGTGATGATCTCTTAGGCGAGCCACGTTGCGAGGTGGAGTCGGAGGAATTCCGTTTCACACGTTTTGGGTCAATCGTTTATGACCGCCAGCCGTTTGCAGAGGCGTTTTCTAAACTCTTGAGCACCTTGCTCGCAGAGCCCAATTCAGCACATGAAGGAAAGTGAGGGAAAAGGCAAGCACAAAGACGGCTTGAAGACACCTTGTTCGAATATCTCCACCTATGCAGGACGGCTCGTGTTCAGGGTTTCAAACTGACGCGCTGACGTTGCACCGCAAGAACATGGCGACCAGAGGGCGAGCAGCAGGCATGCATGATTTTTTTGAACGTCATACGACACAAATGCTGTGTACTGACTATTTGTGTGTGTTGACCTGAACCAGGGGTTTCAAGCGAGACCAAATAGGATACTGTCAATGATGCCATGATGCTGTTTTCATAACAACAACAATTTCATCGTCTCATTCAAAGCATCGTTGGACGCACACCGAAGTTGATATACCGGACATATTTTATATCCTACGGCACGCCTATGTCGAAATATCTTCCATCACTAGAGTCTTTTGCCAAGGTCAGTCGGTTTCATCGGCCGCATGTGGTGGCCCCTTTTTGAGGCGAACAGTTGACCACGTCTTGCAGGGAACATTCGCGACGGCGGCGACGCTATCCACAGTTGGTCTGCGTTTTATGTATGCCTTCGTTGATAAGTCAGGCAGCTCAACGAATTTTCAACTAGGATTCGGATTGTTATATTATGGTCAAAACTACCTGATATACCCCGCGTCCCTACCTCAAAAGTCCAGAATTGGTACGATCGGTCCATGTCCTAACCGCGTCACGGAGCTATATTGACTGGGCCGCCTTGGTCATGTTCTCAGAGGTCGACACGCCGGACGAATATGGCCTCCCATATGAGGATCTTGACCTTCACACATCGGATGGTGAAACATTACGTTGCTTCCTTTTAACACAGCGCAAGAACTCGCCGCCCTTTGAGGCATCGATTGTGCCAGAGGAGAAGTCGGACATGACTGAGGATGAGGTGCTGTCTCCATATTTTTGTCATCGAGTTGGTGCTCAGACGCAGTGGGGTTCTAGTTCATTGCCAGCAGGCCGACAGTGATTATGTTTCACGGGAATGGCGGAAATCATGGTCACCGGATACCTCTCGCAAGAATATTTTACGACAAGATGCGATGTAATGTTCTCATGATGTCGTACAGAGGGTACGTGGCGTCGCCTTGAGTTCTCATCTACTTTATTCATGTATTTTTTTTTTACCTTGTAGGTATGGTCTATCCACTGGATCTCCATCAGAGAAAGGTAGAATCAAAGGAGTTTCTCGGATATATTTTCCTCACCACATAGAAAAAGGCCTCAAAATTGACGCGCAAACCGCTCTCGACTATTTGACCTTTCATCCGACACTTTCAAGGTCACCAATCGTAAGTTAAGAGTGACAGTATGGCTGCACTTCTGACCAGAGCTGGTCCAGATTTTATATGGACAGTCAATTGGAGGCGCTGTGGCAATCGATCTCGCCAGCAGAAATCCATCAAAGGCAGGTCTTCTATCGTTCAATGACCTTTGCCGTTGCTCATCATTTATATAATCTTCTCCCCAAGATTGGCGCTCTCGTCTTAGAAAACACCTTTACTTCCCTTCCCAACGTGATTCCCTATGCCCTGCCTCTGCTTGGACCGTTCTCCTTCCTCTGCCATGAGAAGTGGGAGTCGATTAACAAGATTCCTCTCATACCGGCCACGACGCCAATCCTTATGCTTAGCGGTCTAGCGGACAAATTAGTGCCGCCAGAGCACATGCGCACACTCTGGGCGGCCATCGCGAAACGGGGTGAGAAGAAGATGGGGGATGGAGTAGAATACAAGGTCGGTCTGGAGCGTGCGAAGTATATGGAATTTAAGCGCGGTGATCACAGTAAGTGTTAGATGCAGCCTCGATGAAAGCCTTTTCCTGACTTTGCTCGCATCCTAGATAACACTTGCATTCAGCATGGCTACTGGCAAGCGGTGTCCGATTTTGTTAGCAGCGTAGTGGCAGATTGGAAGCCCAGGTCAGAATGAGGGCAGGATCTCATGCCTGTGCTTCTCTGTTGTCATTATGAGGATATGTAAACTATCAGATATGCCAGTTCTGTATCAGTATCACAAGTGTCAGTTGTAGATATTCAATAGATTTTTGATCCGAGCATTGATCTGTCACATTGGCGAGTCCTCGCACTTTTCATGCGAGGACACTCATAACTCATGTGAAGAACTGCTATTTTTTCACATTGCTGCGTAGGAGAGTATTTTGCAATTGGTATGGCTATCTTCCACGCAACCAGCAATCATCGTAATCGAGCTTGAGCTGGCCAACGGCAAAATCGGTGCAAGTGCGAAGCTGATTGGAAGGCCGTAAGAAGCTGTCTCAAATAAAAACCCTTGGCCGCGATCCCAGCTTTAAAAGTTGCTGTGTTCCTGCTTCCAGCTCTGTCCACAGCTTGGTGCCTTGCTCTTCAAGGGATACATAAAATCCTGAGCCGAAGAGGCTCTGGGGGTTGAGACTCTGACTCTAGTTGCCCACATCGAAACAAATATTTTCCGCCCCGCCTTTTTTTTTTCCCTTTCGGATTTTCACCATCACCTCCTCTTTCCTTCTCTTTCCTCGAGATGTTGGCCGCTGCCTCTGCTTCGAGACAGATTACTAGCACCGTCGCGCGACGTGCCCTCGTCGTCGCTGGGCGCCGCCAGGCGGCCGTCCACGCCGTTAGACGACTCTCAACATTGCAAACGCCACCGCTCAGACGGATCGGGTGAGTCACTGACCCATTCGCTCAACGGATAGGAGAAAGGATTCTTACGACCCTATGTCTTCTTATTCTCGTATTCAATTCTAGGACACCATCACTCGTCTGCTCTACTCTATCGGCACCAAGCGCGAGGTCGAACGCTACCTCCGTATATTCTCTTCCGCCTCCCACCCGTCGCACCCGGCCAAATTTGCCGTCATCAAGATCGGTGGAGCCGTTCTTGATGATTTGAGCGAACTGGCCCTCAGCTTGAGCTTCTTGTACCGCGTCGGGCTCTACCCCGTCGTCCTGCACGGTGCCGGACCGCAGCTCAACGACATTTAGAGAACGAGGGAGTCGTCCCGGATTATATTGACGGTATTCGCGTGACCGGTGCGTTCTTCTGCATTCCGTTCTCACCACCTGGTTCTTATCGCATAGCATTCCCTAGATGCGAAAACACTCCAAGTCGCGCGGCAGGTGTTTCTCGAACAAAACTTGAAGCTTGTCGGAGCGCTGGAACACCTCGGCACCCGGGCTCGCCCCATCACTTCCGGCGTCTTCACCGCTGATTATCTTGACAAGGACAAGTATGGCCTCGTCGGCAAAATAACCAAGGTCGACAAGCGGCCGCTCGAGGCCTCCATTCGTGCGGGAGCGCTTCCCATTCTCACTAGTCTGGCGGAGACGCCGGACGGCCAGATCCTCAACGTGAACGCGGATATTGCCGCGGGAGAGCTCGCCAAGGAACTCGAGCCTATGAAGATTGTGTTCTTGAACGATAAGGGCGGTATGTACCACGGCATTACGGGTCAAAAGTTGGATGTCATCAACCTTGACGAGGTAAGTCTGCCAAGCCATGTTGATATTAGGCGTTATTTGACGGTATTGCTATCTTCTTCTCTGCCCCGACTCAGGAATACGACCAACTTATGAAAGAGCCGTGGGTTAAATATGGCACCAAGCTCAAGCTTCGTGAATTTAAGAGCTTCTCGACCACCTTCCCCGCTCTTCTTCCGTTGCAGTTATCTCTGCCGCCAATTTGCAGAAGGAACTTTTTACCGACAGTGGCGCGGGCACTCTTATTCGCCGCGGTTACAAACTGTTCAAGCACACGAATCTCGAGAGCATCGGTGCGGACCGCCTCCGCCAGGTGATTCATGACCGCGACCCGGAAGTGCTCTCAGGCCATCAGAGCGTGACCGGCGTGCTGAATGACCTTAAGAAGACGCCCTACACCATTTATGGTGACGAGCCCCTCGACGCGATTGCGATTGTATCACACCCAGAGGGAGAGATTCCCATCATGACGAAGCTGCTGGCGTCGCGCAGCGGTATCATGAACAACATCACGGACAACGTGTTCAACGCGATCAAGAAGGACCACCGCAAACTGTTCTGGACTGCTCAAGTCGATGACGAGGGCCGCGCATGGCACTTTGAGCGCGCGGACGGCAGCTTCACGCGGGCAGGCAAGAGCTTGTTCTGGTATGGCATCCACGACGTTGTGGAGGTTGAGAGGGTCGTCAAAGAGTTTGAGGCCAAGGGCCGCATTGACAGGTCGTACCTCCCCGTTGGACCTTCTGCGCCACCGCATCGTCTCTCCGGCGTTCGCTCCTACTCTACGTTCGCCGGACGTGTCCCAGGCTCATCCAGGGGCTACGCCACTGCAGCTTCGGACGTCTCGTTGACGGAGCCCAGGCGCGTGGCGCTGATCGGCGCGCGGGGCTACACGGGGCAGGCACTGACGACGCTGCTGTCGAATCACGCACACATTGACCTGACGCACGTGTCGTCGCGTCAGCTCGCGGGGTACCCGCTTGAGAGCTACACCAAGAAGCCGATCGACTACACGAATTTGTCGCTTGAGGATGTCGAGGCGCTGGAGAAGGCCGGCGAAGTCGACGCGTGGATCATGGCGCTGCCCAACGGTGTGTGCAAGCCATTTGTTGATGCAGTCGATCGCGGCGGGGCGGAGCGCGGTTCCGAGAAGAGCGTCGTCGTGGACTTGAGCGCCGATTATAGGTTCGAGGATGGGTGGACGTATGGCCTTCCTGGTAAGGGTCCTTCGTCCAGATTGTGAACGTGATGGGATTGAATAGTTTTGCCTTCGCATGTACACACGCTCGGTCTTATGGCTGGATATGAAATCGCTCGTCGTTGGAAATTGAATTGAAAACAGAACTGTATGGACGTTCCGCCATTCGTGCTTCGAAGCGAATCTCGAATCCGGGTTGCTACGCCACGTCGTCGCAGTTGCTCATTGCTCCACTCATCAACCACCTCAAGCCTAGCTGTCTGCCTACCGTCTTCGGTCTCTCTGGATACAGCGGTGCAGGGACGGTCTCGACGACCGACCCCGACGGGCGACCGATGAGCGCGCCCAAGGTGACGAAGGAGAGTCTCAAGGGTGGCGTGAAGCCGTACTCACTCACGGACCACATTCACGAACGCGAGG
This sequence comes from Macrocybe gigantea, assembly GCA_011319805.1. Lineage (NCBI taxonomy): Eukaryota > Fungi > Basidiomycota > Agaricomycetes > Agaricales > Callistosporiaceae > Macrocybe > Macrocybe gigantea. The sequence goes on from SJRY01000143.1 coordinate 221,024, forward strand.
CGGGATTTCATCTGTCCAAGCTTCGGCAGGATCCTGCCAGTGCGCCGCTGAAGATCGCGTTCGTGCCTGCGGTGACGCCGTGGTTCAGCGGGATCATTTCAACGGTGTCGATCCCGCTCAAGGACAAGATAACAGCGCGCGAGGTCGTCGCGTTGTTCGAGGAAAAGTACAAGGACGAGAGACTCGTCAGGATCATCAAGGAGGTGCCGCAATTGCCGATGATCGAGAATAAGCACACTTGGACCGTGGGCGGGTTCCAGGTGCACAGCGACGGTGATCGAGTGGTGATCGTGGTGCGTGACCCGTTTCCGTCTTCTGCATCGAGTCATTACAGCTCAAGTTGTTTCCGGTTTCACAGGCTGGCCTGGACAACTTGCTGAAAGGAGCTGCGACACAGTGTTTGCAGGTGAGATGAACGGGGTTGCTGTGTGCGCTTCAGCAAAGTTGACTGCTGCTGTTGTACAGAACCTGAACCTCGCTCTTGGATACGATGAGTTTGAGGGTATTTCGGTGTAGAAATTGGAACTGTAGCTCGGTTGGTTATCTATTCTGGAAGTAAATATGACGAATATCATGGATGTCAGCCTTTGACTTTGAATTCACATGAAGGCGACAGCTGCGGCACAAGCTGATTGCACAGCCTCGGCCAGATCGAAATTGGGCTGCCGCTATTTCAGGGTTCTCCACGCTTGGCTTATCCGGCTCAGGCCACCATCGTGCTCGACACTCGAAATGCTGTATTGGCTTTTGAAAACGTCAACGACCGACGACGACGGGCGCTTACGGCGAGTCAGGTTACCACAGCACCCAGCCCTTCCAGTGGCACGCAACACGAACAAATACGCTCGTCCACCTCCCATGCTCGTCCGCATCGCTTGAACATACCTTCTTCTCCTCGATTGCCATGACCTCCACGAGCACCCAGATCCAAAATTCTATCGCGCAGATACAGGCGCGATCGGGCATCCCCTCACAAATTTCTGTACCCAGCTTACGTGAGAGACCCATCGAGAACGTGCGTATTGTCCTGTATTCTGCCCTCCGAGCATGCGTTGCTGACCGTCGAGCGCGTTCTGCAAAACAAAAAAAACAGGTACCGGCACCTATTTCACAGAGACCGACGGACGATCAGTTCTTCGTCAAGGGCCCACACGGCCAGCCTAGGCCAAATGCCCCGTTTCTGAAGGAGCATTTCTTCCATGAGGGGCGCTTGACTGAGGACCAGGCTCTCTTCATCCTTGAGAACACTACCGAGATCTTGAAGAAGGAACCGAACCTCGTCAATGTGCGGAGTCCTGTAACAAGTGAGTGAGCGCATGCGCGGACCCCGTGGGGGTGAAGCCTGTCAATGACCCCGGTTTGATGTCTCTCCTCTTTGTGGATCAGTATGCGGAGATATTCACGGACAATACGTAAGGAGGCATAATCTGTTAGTCGTCTGATGTTGAACCTGACGCGTACCGATGGTTGCAGTATGACTTGATGAAGCTTTTCGAAGTGGGAGGCACACTGGAGGAAAACAGTTATTTATTCCTGGGAGATTATGTTGATCGAGGATTCTTTGGTATCGAGGTGACTATCCTACGGCTTTCTTTCCAGGGTATCTCGTGAGCGCTGAAAATCCCGTCGGCCAGTGTTTGTTGTACCTATATTCCCTAAAACTGTGTAACCCAGATAAAGTCATCCTCCTTCGGGGAAATCACGAATGCCGACACCTGACAGAATATTTCACCTTTAAACGCGAATGTAAGCCCTTCCCAACGTGAATCATTCCGGTTTTTCTGATTGCTTGTTTTCAGGTCTACATAAATACTCGGAGCGAGTATACGAAGCTTGCATAGAGTCTTTCTGTGCCCTTCCCGTAACAGCTCTAGTGGACTCGAGATTTTTCTGTGTCCATGGCGGCATTTCGCCGGAGCTCATAACTCTAAACGATCTGGCAGCTGTGAGTATTGATTTCAAAAACAGCTTTTATTTCCTGCTCTGGAATTGACTTTGCACCGTTGTGAGATGGATCGATTCAAGGAACCTGGTAATCACGGCCTCTTGTGCGATCTTCTATGGGCGGATCCTATTACAAATTATGGCCATGAACAGGAGCCCTCAGCTGCTGGGCCAGGACTCAGGGCTGGCACCACGTTTGTCCACAACACAACAAGAGGTTGCTCATTCTTCTTCACGTTCGTACCTTATTTTTCTGCCTCAGTCATTTGCCCTTTCCTCACGTCTCATATTTTCGAAGTTATGACGCTTCATGTCGATTCTTGGAAAGAAACGGGTTACTCGGTATAATCAGAGGACACGAAGCACAAGATGCAGGGTGTGTCTCGGCTGGCAGCGTGTTCCCTTTCAGAGACTGACATCTTCTTAGGTACGTGATGCATAGAAAAACGCCCACCAAGAAGTTTCCTTCTGTCATCACTATCTTCTCGGCTCCAAACTACTTGGATGTATACCACAATCGTGGAGCCGTGCTCAAGTACGGAAACAAAAACATTACAATCAGACAATACAATTGGACTTCGCATCCATATTGGCTTCCCAACTTTATGGACGCGTTTACATGGAGTTTACCTTTTGTCGGCGTCAAGAGCACGTATTCCTTTTCTTCTTCTTCAATAATACCTTGAACCTGATCTTCGTCTCCTTTGTAGTCGTAGAAATGCTATTGGCAGTTCTCAGCGTTTGTAGCGAAGAGGAGCTTGCGGAGTCGGATAGCGAAGGCGAGGCGGCCGTCGTCGACGGTCGTGGTGAAGAAGAGGCACAGCGACGTCGCCAAGAGATCAAGAACAAGATCATGGCCGTCGGGAAGATGCAGAGAGTCTTCCAGATACTCAGGTGCGTTTTCTGTTTGCTAATGTCGGCATCCTCATCATGATATTGAATTTGGCGATACAGAGAGGAGTCGGAAAACGCGACCGAGCTGTCCGTGGACGACGTCCGGGCCAGGATGCCTCTCGGCGCCGCAATTCGGATGCTCTCGGTGTGCAGGGCACACAGATCGTGCACAGCATTCGCAGCTTCGCCGATGCGTAAGTGGTCCCGCTATATCCTCTGCGTTTCACAGCTGACAAGCTCCTCATGCTCACAGACGCCGGTCCGACATGTTGAACGAGCGCCTGCCTGACTTCAAGCCCGACGTGGCGCCGATATTTTCCGGTCCGAGCATGCGTCGCGGGAGCACGGACGCGGAGGGCATGAGCATGGAGTATCTGATCAAGAAGACGCTCGAGGACGATGAGCAGGGCGGCATCATCGAACGCATCGCGGAGAAGCTGGCGAGGGGCAAGAGGGGCGCGGGGAAATCGTCCGCGCTGAAGAGACATGGAACTGCGTGAGGTTTGGCATCCTATGCGCCAACACGCCCTTCGAGGACTGATTGGGGGTCGAAGAGATTTTCTACCCTTTTTTTTTCTTTTTCAGCTGCTGTCGCAATGGGTCATTGACTGTGTTCAAGTATGCTACACCTGCTCTATTATTCTTTTGTGCTGTTTCCCTTGCATCGCTTTGGAACCTTTTTCATCTCTTGTTTTTAAGATTTGGTCAAGCGTTTATATGTATAGTACAATGTTATACAAGGGACCTTCTTCTGCTCAATGGGGGGCAGGAGTCGTAGGGGCATAAATTTCTTCTATCTACGATTCTGGGTGGACCCGAGCTCACGTCGATGCCATCTCAAACATTGGTGATGGACCCTACAGGCAAAGGGGATCAGCCTGCATCGGCAAGCCAAAACAGTCGAGAACGCTGAAGATTCGTCCAGTCTCGATCACATCATACTGAAAGGCGACAATGAGAAAAAGCGAGTCAAGGGTGGACGCTGCCAGCTTACGCTCTTGGTAGTCGGCCGCCAGCAACCTTTGTAGAGCAAAACGCGTCAGGATGCATGTGAGAATACCTTGTGGCCGAATGTGCACTTACAATTCCAGGACGATCTCGGGTGGAAGACGCTCCATGAACTCGTGCACAGGAATGTCCTCCTTCGGACCCACGCCTTCGTAGTGCGCTCTAAAAGCCATGTACTCGAGCAGTTTTTCGACGATGATGCCGCTAGCGGAAAGCGAGCATATGCGACGATCAGTGGGACGAAGGCGAGAGAGGGTAGGGAGAATCCCACACACCGTTGCATCACCGGACATGTCCTCGAAAGCGCTTCGGCATAGTTGCCTGGAGTCCGTCGTCCGGATTAGCAACCGCCTTTGTCGGTTCGTTCGTGGAATTCATTCAACGAATTCAGGGGCTCACTTTCAGTGTCGAGCATGTTCCTCATCGTGCCGCTGATGTTGGCTACCTTTCTCCGCACCATGAAGGAGAATCCGTCCGTGCTCGTGACGCGAATCCAGTCCGTGTCTTTGGGTTCAGGCTACAAGAGAATAAGAAGGATCGGCGGAATCAGTGCAGTTCTTTGAGGAAAGGGTGGTTGACACAAAAACTAAATCCCTACATACGCGCATCTCGACGTCGTCCATGGTTTCGGCGAGTCCAGAAGAAAGAACGGATTCAATATATATTGGGTTACACGTGACCTGCGAAGATAACTTACCTTCGACCTCGATCCATTCAACATGCACTTGAAAGGTTCAGCTGTTGACAAGAGCAGAATACGTGCAATAATGTAGCAAAATCCAGATCACAGCTCTCGCTTGCGTGAGGCCGTTTCCAATCCTGCCTCTACAGGTGCTTGTACCGACAGCCTATCCTTTTTTAGCTGACAAAAGCATAAACTGCCCACGACACAGGCTTCGGGCGCTCTGCAGTTCACGCCAACGCACACAATGTCAGGAGTTTCCAGTTTGTGTCCGTTCCCTGCACCCCATGGCTTTCTCTACTGACACCTCGGACTCTCAGACGTCGATAACTCTCAATCCGTGCCATCCATGCCAGCCCTGCTGACTTTGCGGCTAGTCCGCGATGAACACAAGCAGTCGGATAAATATGCTGTCGTAACCCGCCCTGAAACGTACGATGTATGTCGTCGGTTGTTCCCAGCCGACGCAGTCTTGAGTCATGTCCTGCAGGATGCAGTCAAGCTGGCTATCAAGCTTCTCGGTCATCACATGTCCAGACCACATCCCGATAGCGTCTTTCTCTGTTGTTCGATGAAGAACAGGGACGGGAATTGGATCTGGGCACGGATGATGTCTGAGCATTGGCAGACTGTGATTAACAATTCCAGGGAGGAGATAGGCATCTTTGAATCGACAATTTCCACCCCTCATCTTGCACAGTTCGTTCAAGGACTGGTTGGAGTTAGCTATGGCTCTACGAACGGGTATCGAATGACATGGTCCCTTCCGTTTGTCAGCGAGCACAATAGAGCCCTCGTTGCTGCCATGGATCGACCACGCACTTTTCAGGTAATTTTCATCTTAGGCCGGCTGCTCGTCCCTTTCGGTTGACAGAAAAGCGTTGAAGGATGCTGTAAACCGTGTGAAGCTCATGATCAATCAAAAACGATTTTGGCAGTGTTCCGACCCAGATAACAAACAGTTCACTTTTCACAAGTTCACTTCAACCAGAGGCGGATTTCCGTCCACTGACTCTTGGGTGAAGATGCCACCTGAAGTGGTGACCGACGATGATGCATGGCGCTTATGGGTACCCCAAACGGGCGAGTTCCTGGGCTTCACCATTGAATAGGCGCTCTTTGCCTCGGCACATATCTACAATTCACAAGTATGTCTATCATGGTATCTCGAGACCATGCCTCTTACTGATGTGCCTTGTACGATATATGTTGAATAGTCATTACCTGTGAACTATCCCTGATACTACAGCGCCTCCTCATTGTCTCTCGTCGTGATTATCATGACTCGTCATTCTGCTACTGTCCTTGCAGACAGCTTCATTTGCTTCCACGTTTGCATCCATTTCAGCTAGCGGCACTGGCTGTCTTGTAAAATTTTGCCTAGTCATTGTTTTTCTCTGTAGGTTCACTGTGTCTCCTGACCAAAGCGGTATGGTGTGTTTTGCTTCGTCTTAATCTCAGAATCATATGACCACCTTGCGGATGCCTCAAACACCGCCACGAACACGGTCACTGGAGGTGCTTCAAACAATGGTGCATGAATTGCCTTCCTGTGGCACTGCATTATAGCCACTCTCTATGATTGAGAAATAAATTTTTGATCATTGGTTAGTACAATGATCGGATATGGTGTAACGGCTAACATTGCCGCCTCTCACGCGGCAGCTCGGGGTTCGATTCCCCGTATCCGAAAAATCTTTTTATCTCTTTTCTAAAGAAAACGGCGGTGCTCACAAGGAAGCTAGCATCTTGTCATATCTTTGTATGGGTCAAAAAGTGATTCGGCAACCACTCTGGCATCTCCCATTCCACACCCTCGATATCTGCAGCGACCATTCTCGCGACCACTTCCGCACTGTGTAGCAGATCTCAGCTCCATTCGAACAAAGCAGCTGAAGCTACGAAACGTACCACGAATAGGCGCGTGGCATCCCATGTCCGTTGTAGCCCGCCGAGATATATTGGCCATGAAGAACGCTTTTGTTGCCGATCTCACGGCCTTGCTCAGAGGCGATGACGACGGGTCCGACCTGCATGTACTGTGTTCAGAACAGACGAACTGATTTCACAGCGTCGCGAAGTGCTCACGAATGGTGCACCTGATTTAGTGAAACCCATGATCCCAGTCTAACGGACCGGTTCAGCTCACTCTGCAATGAGGTGGTTATGATGCCTAGATGCTCACCCACTCCATTTCAGGCTCCTTATGTGACGCGTACTGCCCAGGAAATAGCGCCGGGAGGAACTCCCTCAGTGCCTTCCCGACGTCGGGGTCCACGACCGAATCATCTACCAAGTGGAACTCAAATCCCGACCTGACTTCTCTGGCTCCGCCCAGGATGACAAGCGGCTGGCCTCCTTCGTTGTCCTTCTTCAAAGGCCGTGGGAACCAGTACTCAAGATCTTCGTTGCTCGTCCAGGACGCCCTGGCGAGCTCCGGGAAGGGCGCGTCGGCGCGGAGTGCCATAACTTGCCCGCGTGTAGGCACGACGCCGTCTGGTCCGCGCATATGTGGCAGGAGGTGGCCCGCGTAGCCGTTTGTCGCGTGGATGACGTATGAGCACGAGATGTCACCGCGGGGCGTCGTGAGCTTCCAGCGCCGCTTGGAGTTCAGCGCGCCAGCGGGGGCGATGGACGTCACGGGTGTGGAGGTGTGGAGGTCCAGTTTGAAAGAGGTGGGGTGCTGGTGTTTTAATGCTAGATTGTAGAGTGCCGTCAGAGTTGAGGGGGTACAGATTATGGCCCGGGAAGCGGACGGCTGGATATGGGGTTCCATGTGTCTGATTTGTGTGGACAATAGACCGTCAGCTGTAGTTACAGCGAAAGGGGAGCAGACTCACAGAGTTCATCTCTTCTTTCGTGAACCATTCGACATCTTGCATGTTTAGACCTGCATCCTGTGCTGCATTGTAGTCCTCCTAGCTCTCCTCTCCTCCTCTTCAGTGAGAAGGAGAGTTATGCGGCCACCAGACATCAAGTCGACCTGTTCGCTGAGGTTCTCATCGCGGATCAGCTTGACGACTTCAAGAAGTGCGTGCTTCGATGTCGTAGATCTTCTTCGCCTCTTGCGGACCGAACTCGGATGCGCGTTTAGCAAAGTCAAGGAACGCGGCGGGCACAAGATGGCCGCCGTTCCTGCCTTGATAGATATTCTGGAAGTGAAAAAATCTACAATCGGAGGATGTGTAGATGTGGATGCACCTGTCGCACCGGAACCTGGTTGAAATATGTGAGTACTCCATACCGCTCTTTGAGAGAAGACTATGGCTAACAAAAGTCTCGAGCTTCAAGCACGACGACGCTCAATGGCCCATCATGATGCCCATCCATCCTGACCGCATCCTCATGGGAGCCAAACCGTTTGGCAAGGTGGTATGCGGCAGATATGCCTGTCACTCCGGACCCAATGATGCAGACGTCCGCATCAGCAGAGAGTTCGCCGTCACTGCCGTGCTTGGCTAAAGTGTTCACAGACTCCTCATGGTGGAGCCAGTAGGAGCGCGTTGGGTTGGGCACAGGAAGGCTTGGAATTGCCTGATCGGCAACACCGTCTGTCTTGCGCTTGAGAATAGCCTCGGAGAGGTTCAGCTGAAGGAGCGGGACGGGTAGAGATGAAGAAGACATGGCGATGCCAAAGGAGAGTGACTAATTAATAACTAGTACGAGTATGTCAAGAAACGCTTTGGCAGCCATGCTGGTATCTTCCATTCCCTATCCTCGATATCAGCTGCAATCATGTCCGCACTACTTCTGCACTGAATTTAACTATCAGAAAATCGAGTTTCAGAGTTTGATGCAAAGAAGTTGCACCCACCAGGAAAAGCTGCGCGTCATGCCATGCCCGCTGTACCCAGCCGAGATAAACTGGCCTTCCAAGGTCTTACTGAAGTCGCTCGTTAGATCTCCATTAGAGCCGTTGACTTCCCTAGGTTTGGAAACGACAGGACCGACCTGGATCATAAAATTGGTGGTAATGTTAATATTTGAAGAGCAAAAAGAAGACACCGAGACTCACAAAGGGGATATGTTGTTTGGTAAAGCCCATAATGCCTGTCCATTCCATTTCCGGCTCTTTCCCGGGCTGTATTTTCCAGGGAACAGCGATGGCAAGTATGCTCTGAGCATCTTCCCAACGCCGAATCGACAGCAGAGTCGTCCATTTCAGGTCTAGTGAGAATCTCTCGGCCGCCACCCAAAATAACAAGCGGCCTGCCGTTCAAACTCGTATCATTCGTGTCCTTTTCCGCGGGACGAGGGAACCAATACTCGAATCCCTCATTGCCGGACCAGGACGCCTGGGTAAGCTCGGACAAGGATGCGTTGGGCCGCACAGCAATGACCTGTCCACGAGATGGGATTATGCCATCAGGTCCATGCATACGCGGGAGGAGGTGCCTGCGTACGCGTTCGTCGCGTGGATGACATTGGAGCAGGATAGCTCGCCACGCGGCGTATTGAGCACCCAGCGCCGTCGTTCGGAAGTCGAAGAGGAAGGTGCGACGGATGTGACGGGCGTATTGGTGTGCAGGGCAAGGGTGAACCGCGACTGGTGCTGGTATTCTAAAGTCAGATTGTAGAGCGCGGTAACGAGCTTGAGGGGATACAGGTTCTGTCCTCCGTAGTGCATGCCGGGATAAAAAGTTCCATAGGTCTTGTCGCGATATCAGAATCAACGATGACCATATCATCCTAAGAACTGTCGGAGACTCACAGAATTCATCTCTTCTCTACTCAACCATTCCACGCCTCCCATGTCCAGACCAGCATCCTTAGCTGCCTCATAGTCCGTCCTCGCCTGACTCTCCGCCTGCTCTGTCTGGAATAGCACAACATGGCCGCCCGACACGTAGTCGACCCGTTCAACGAGGTCCTCATCTTGGATGATCTTGATCAGCTCGGAGGCCGTGCGGGCCTCTATGTGGTAAAATTTCTTGGCCTCTTCAACGCCAAATCGGATGCGCGTTGGGCAAAGTCGAGAAACACGGCGGGTGTGAAATGGCCACCGTTTCTCCCTTTGTAGGCGCGCGCGAGAGTCAGAACAATCTACGTGATGTCTGTGGCGTATGTCACACGTACCTGTCGCGCCTGAACCTGTGAAGCAACATGAGACTCCGGACGAAGCAGCACGTCGTGGAAAGAGCAATGCTAACAGAAATCTCGCGCCTCCAAGATCACAACGCTCAACGGCTCTTTGCGTGGCTCTCCGCCGTCAAAACCGTCTTCCTCCTCTGACTCACCGGAACCATGACGAGAGCCAAACCTCCTGCCGAGATGGTACGCGGCCGACACGCCCGTTATGCCGGCACCGACGATGCACACATCAGCGTCCGAAGTGAGCTCACCCTCGCTCCCATGTTTGGCCAAGGGGTTCGCGTCTGGGTCGTGGTGGAGCCAGTACGAGCGCGTGGCGTTGGAAACGGGCAGGCCAGAGAACCTTGGGTGCTGTTGGGCCTTGAAATCGGGTCGCTTATCTTCGAGGACGGTCTGGAAGAGGGGGCTGCATATGGATGAACCAACGAGCAGGAGGAGGTGGAGGAGAGGGAGCATGACAACGGTGATTGGCCCCTTTTGGTAAGAGCTCTTCCTCACCCAGCATCCTTATACCCTGGTTCACAAACTTATCCTTCATATCACTGTGGCTAGCCTAATCAATATCGACGCGTTCACGTCCTCATATACGTCAAAAAGTGATTTGGCAGCCATGCTGGCTGCTCCCACTTCTTGCCTTCCATCTCTGCAATGATCATGTCCACCACCATTCGCGCGCTGGAAGGTGAAAAAAAAAGGAACAATGTTATTGTTGGTTTTCATTCAGGCGAGTAGGGGAAAGGTACATACCAGGAATATGCGCGAGTCATTCCATGCCCTGCATATCCTGCGGAGATGTACTGGCCCTCAAGAACATCATATTTGTCCTTCCTTGCGTTGGTTTGTAGAATGCCCTTGTCTCGCTGAGGAGGCACAACGACGGGTCCAATCTAAACGCACATCGCTCAGTTTTATTTTCATCAGAACAAGCAGAAACTTGCAAAGGGGTCGCCTATCTTTGTGTAACCCATGATCCCAATCTTGCAAACCGCGCTAGGGTAAGCTCAGACTGATCCCAAAGCAATTCAGAACTGACCCATTCCATTTCAGGTTCTCTGCCAGGTTCGTATTTCCCCGGAAAATGTGCAGGCAAAAACGCCTTCAGGTCGTCTCCGATCTGCGGAACGAGGACCGAATCGTCTGTCACGTAGTAGTCAAAGTCACCCGTCGCCGGATCCAGGCCTCCGCCCAGAATAATAAGCGGAGTGTCATGTCCTGCATCCAGCGGGCGCGGAAACCAGAACTTGAACCCGACCGGTCCCCCCATGACGCCTTTGTGATCTCCTCGGCTGGCGCGGCGGCACGCACGGCGATGAGCTGCCCACGCGTCGGGATGATGCCGTCGTCCCCACTGAGGTGTGGCAGGAGGTGGCTAGCATACGCATTCGTCGCGTGCACGATGTGCGAGCAGGTTATGTTCCCGCGCGGTGTAGCGAGCGTCCAGCGCCTCTTTGAGCCAGCCTGATGATGCGCGTCTCTGGGAGACGGCGGCGCTGCTGCGGAGGACGTGATGCGGCTGATGGACGTGACGGGCGTGTGAGTGTGAAGGCGGAGAGTCAGCCGTGCTGGGTCCTGCAATTTCTGGGCTTCCTCCAGAGCGCCGTCGCGAGCTTGAGTGCATAGATGTCGCTGCCTGCCTGACGGACGCCAGGGTATGGCGTGCCGTACGTCTGGTGTTGCCATGTCACAGGCGATCAACTCGGCCAGACGCCGAACTTCCTAACACTCACAGAATTCATCACTTCCTTGCTCAGCCACTCTACGCCCTGTAGGACTAGACCCGCGCTCTTCGCCGCCTCATAATCAGCTCTGGCTTTCGCTTCATCTTCGTTGGTCGTAAACATAGTCACGTATCCTCCTGTTACCAAGTCTACCTCGTCGGTCAGGTTGCGGCTTTCGATGAACTCGGCCACTTCCGCAGCAGTCACCGCTTCCATTTCGTAGTACTTTTTGGCCTCATCTGCGCCAGTTCGCGTCACGCGGCTGGTAAAGTCGAGAAACAAGGCCTGAGTGAAGTGACCACCGTTTCTCCCTATTGTGCATACTCAATCCATTCTTCACTAAAGCTACGTGCGCGACGACGTACCCGTTGCTCCCGAACCTATTGAAGTATTGTAAAGATCAAGACGGCGACGCGAAGAAATAATGCTGACAGAAATCCCGAGCTTCCAGAATGACAACGGTGAACGGTCTTGAGACGCCGTTCGTTTCGTTGCTCAGAGCAAATCCATCACGCGAGCTAAATTGTCTGGCGAGGTGGTAGGCTGCTGAGCTGCCCGTGATGCCAGACCCGATGATGCAGACATCCGCGTCGGTCGTCAGCTCGCCGTCACTTCCAACACTGGCGAGAGGGTTCGCATCAGGCGAGTGGTTGAGCCAGTACGAGCGCGTCGGATTGGCACAGGCAAGCCTGCAGGAGGATGTGTGGTGTTGGCTGCGAGAGTCGACATGGGGGTGTTCTGGAGAGAGATGCACAAGAACGGGGAGGCCAGGAGCACGGCGATTGTGAGGAAACGAAGCATGATGCATGATGGATAGATTGGAGAATCGTTCGAAAGACAAATATACCTGGTGGTGGAGGGGACGAAGCGGCGACATATGGAGATATAGTCGCATCAAAATCAGCTTCTCCTCTGAGAGTTGACGAAGCCGTGGTGTGCCGTATGCCAGAGGGAGTTACGCTGTTTTTTCCTACGAAGATTTCGGTCGATTTGTGAGCTTGGTCGAAGGATGCTGTAACCAAAGCTTGAAATTCGCCAATTATCGTATTGCCTTATCTCGGTTATTCAAACAGCCTTGTACTATGTTAGAGATTTAGCTCGTCATTGAGCTTGCGATGAGCAATAAGAATTGAAAAACCTTCATTGATCCACATTCATCTGGTGTCGTTCAGTGGCGGGTCGAACCTTCTTCATCGCCAACGCTTCGTTCGCCCCAGAAATGTCCTTTAACCTCATCATGAATTTGGTGGCATTTCGGGTCAGCAAAAAATCCTACAGACTAATAACGAGAATTTGTCAAGATTAGCTGCTGGGGGGGATGGTTAGCTTTCCCTTTTTTTTCTTTCGTCGTCGGCATCGAGCACGTAGACCTATCCAAGTCCTCGTTAGTTTTTCCTATTCGAGGGGCTGATCATTATTACCTTGTCATTCTCATCGAAAAAATTTACAACGTCGCACGGACCGAATGCGCAGACTGACGTTCTGTCTGAAAAACGGGACAATGACTTGCAAGCGTAATAACAGAAAACGCAAAGCCAGGAACAAAAAGGCACGATTGCATCGGATGACTCTTCTCGTGTCGAAAATCCAATTCACTCCAGAAAAGGCAACCACAACACCATAAACTAGCATCCAAATACGTCCAAATATCGGCTCAATGTTCCCTCTCAAAGCCAAGTGCTGGGCAGAGGACGAAGAGGAAAAGAGCATCCTCCGGGAAATTCTCTTTGAGATGTCCGACGTCGACAAGCTGTCGGGGAGCCATGCAGGCAATTATGGGATAAATCGAGCTGTGACTTTGTGCATTCCACGGATGACAGAGAAGATGTCTCTCTCAGCCCATAAAAGATTACCTCTGCAGTTTTGTCTCTTTTTTGTAACGCGGGTGCCGCCGGCTCATCTGCCTCCATATCCTCTTCCCCCTGCAGCTCGGACAACCATGACCTTCGCCGTCCTTCGTGCTCTCCACCAGATCATCGGTGAGGCGCTCGACGACATCCAGCGGACGTATAACCCTGAGCTGCCTCAGAGCAATACTGGAGGCTCATCTTCCGGACCAGGGAGCATCCACTCTGAGCGGCGCACTCGGATCGCTCCGGGCATGGGCCATACGCATCCCCACCCCCTTCACCATCGACTGCGGCGCACCCAACTCTTCCGCTAGACTTTCCCTCTCTGGATGCGCCGTATGATCCATCAGATCCAGCGGAACAACTGACCACGGACCCGACTGTGCTTGTCGCTATCAATCGTATCGTCGCAGCCGCGGGGCAGCTGGCTGCCACCGTCCAGTTGCCGTTCTTGTCGATCTGTGATGCATCCATGGCGGTAAGTTTCGTTGATGTATGCACTTTGCATGAAGGAACGTTTTCAAGAACTTTGTTACCGTCCACAGTATCATCTGCCTTCGTGTATGCGTCTACTCGAGGCCTCTCATACTGTCGAAATCCTGCGCGAAGCCGGTCCAAGCGGCTTGCATGTCGATGAAATATCGGCTCAGAACGGCGTCGAAAAAGCTCGACTTGGTAGCCAATTTTCACGCTCATTTGATCATGTTCTGATCTTCTCGGCATTTCTTAGCTCACATCTTGCGTTTTCTGGCTACACATCATATACTCAGGGAGTGCAGGCCGAATGTATTCGCGATAAACAGAATTTCTTCTCTACTAGACTCTGGCAAGTCGTTGGCCCAGATAATAACATCGGAGAACGAAACCAGGTCAGCCGCCAGTTCCTTGCATTGCCGTCAGCGGAGCCTCTGATGTTTTCCGTCGATTCACAGGCCAGAGCTAAAATATCACGGAAGCGACGGCATCGCCGCCTTTGTCGGACTAAGGTCGGTCGTCTATTACGTCTAATTCAAATGATTGTCCTCCCGTCCTTCTTTCGCTTTCTTTTCGGCTGCGCTTTTCGATGATGGCGGCACCGAAGCCATGATTACGGCCGCGCCGCACAAAAAGCTTAGGCTTTGATTAATGCCCAGGCCGGACACGGACTTAGTCCAGGGTACTGATACATTCACAGCACAGACGAGCTCTTCAAAGCGTCTGCGTACATGACGGAAGCCTATCTCCTCTCTCGTTCGCGATCGCCACGTGCGCCATTTCAGTATGCCTTTGCGACGAATTCGCCTTATTTTGCGTGGTTGGAGGGCGAAAAAGTCTCTTCGTCAAACGATTCCGAGTTCAATTATCGCTCGTCGAGAAGGTAAATGCGCATATAGTTTAGTGCCAGTCGATTGTGTCACTCAACTCCAGCCATTGTAGTGAATGTGTGGAAACAGGCCCCGGTTCTATTTATCCAGCTGTGCAGGGACCAGGATTCAGGATTCGCGCTGACACATCGCTGGAATCGACGGGCGGCTGGAAGCATCAGGTCTCTTCCGACCACGGCACCAATCCAAACAAATTCCGTCTCGAGCGCTTTGGTAAGGCAATGTCGGGAACAGGCTCCTGGGAGACCCCAGGTGCGATCCTGAATGGCGAGTGTTTCCTTGTCTGGAAGTCGACATTGGAGCTGACATGGCCTGGCAGGTTTTGATTGGGCGGCATTGCCAAGAGGCAGCGTCATAGTCGACGTAGGTGGCGGAATCGGTTCCACCAGTATGTTGCTGGCCAGCGCATTCTCGCGTGCTGCACAGTGTGAGGCCAATGACACGGAGACAACGGATCTAGGCTTCAGGTTCATAATACAGGATCGTCCAGTAGTGGTCAAAATGGGCGAGAAGGTGAGAAGCCCTTCGATCTGAGCTTCAGGAGTTCACTCATGATACGCGCTCTCTTCAACTTAGGCTTGGAGGACTAATTGTCCCGAGTTTCTGGACTCTGGGGTTGCCAAATTCCAAGGTCTGGATTATCTTCATCTTCGAATTTCAGATTTGCTGAGGGTCGAACATCGCAGTCCACGACTTCTTCACGCCTCAACCAATCCGCAACGCTGCGGTCTTCTTGCTTCGCGTCATTATGCATGATTGGCCCGATGCACAGGCTCGGAAGATTCTGCTTAGGTTGAGGGAAGCTGCGACAGAGGACACCAAGCTTTATTGGCAGATTTCGTACTTCCTCTCGCCTGCGTAGACGACGCAGGCGGTGCTGGTGGCATTTTGGAAGGCATAGAGGGCGCAGACACCATGCTGGCTTCGGCACCATTGCTTGCCAACCTAGGAAAGGCAAGTACCCATGTGTATTGCATGGATTTGACGGTACGCTTCTGTCCTTCCGGCTATCCGTTCGCTTCTTAACGTGCTTGTAGATGCAAGCCACTTTCAACTCCAAGGAAAGGACCCTACACGAGACAGTATCAATCGCTTCATCTGCGGGTTGGAAAGTCGTCAAGGTGTCTCATGCTGCCGGTTCATTGTTTTCCTACATCGTCGCTGTACCGGCAGCTATGCCGACAGAAGGTACAACAGGATCCGATGGCAGTTCTGCCCATGGTTCTTCTACTTCTGGAGATCGAAGCGTACCAGCAGCCTCTTCGGGCGAATGCTCACTAGAAAAAAGTGCATCGATCTGATCGAAAGGGCTAGCTCCAGGTGTGGAACACCTACGTTTGGATCTCAGATGGAGCTGCCTTCGATTCGCGACGCCATCAAGCGTTTCGGCGGTGGATCTCTAAGAGCCAGAGGTATAGGATTGTTCAGCCGAGAAGGAACGAAGCGTCCACTGCCTCAGCAGGCCCCGTCTTTGCAGAGGTCAGGGATACTCAAGCAGCCAATCGTGTTGAGTTCTCCTGTCAAGAAAAAAAGGCCTTCGCCATTGTCTCTGCAGCCTCCTCTTCCAGTAGTCTCAACCTCTTCGTCGCCTAGTTCGGCCATGCTCGCCTCTCCGAGACCTTCCGTACCATCATCGCCGATACGCAGGCGGATGTCACTGGCTCAGCTGTCCTCCCGTTCCCACTCACAGGAAGGCTCGAACCCTTCTTCACCTGGTCCGCGTCAAACTATTTATCCCAACCTCCCGCATCTCCGATGTCCCCTCGCCCTCCACACACGCCGACTCTGTCGCGCCGACGTCATGCGCACATCACCGCGCTGGGAGGAACTGGTCATACATCTTTGACCGCTTCGTCGGTCTCTCCTGCTGTCACCGCCGTTCCAGCCCTGCCTATCCCACCTGTTCCAACCACTCCATCCGCACCTGGAAAACAGTATCGCTCACCCTCGCCGCATCCAAGGCTAGCGAGGCGAATGTCGCATGCCCAACTTGGTTCTGTCAGCGCGAGAGGTGCTTCAGTACCTGGTACAGCTATCCTTGCTCCTAGTTCGATTCCGATACGGGAGCCACCTCCTCCTGTACCGCAAGAGCATCTACGACAGCTCCAGCATACTTGCCGCCACTCCGCAAACACCGTCTCATCCCAACGAACACGTATCCGCGCATGCCCATCATCCTTCGCTTACGCTGAGTTCTCGTCCCGGTCACGGAACAACGCCAGTAAGCGGCGTCCCTATCATTGCCAACTCCCCCGTCGCGACCCGCAACCCGTCCCTGCCGCGTAGATCCTCGTTTGCGCAACTCCGGCAGACGAGCCTCAGGACAAGGACCGGCAGCATCGCTGGCCTGTCCGCTCTAACTTTGAGCGAGAGCAGACAAGGTGCAGGCTCCGGTCGAGGTGCCAAGCCAGAGCTGTTCCTTCCCAGGTCTGGCAGCTATTCCGGGGACGGGAAGCGAGCGGAACCTCCAGAGGAGAGCCCTCCAGTTTTGCAAGGGAGTGTCCTCGCTGCTGCGGCCAGGATTGAACACGGATCCGGACAACGTTCCTCATGAAATGATGCAGAAATCTTTTTGGCCCTTGAGACTGCCCATGGACCTTTTTCTCCTTCCCAACGCTGTTCATCTGCCTCGATTTTTGGACTACAATGGGGCCTCGGTAAATATTCGTTATCGTTATTGCTTGTTCATCCGTTCACTGCACATAAATTTCTACTTGTCAACTCTCGTATTGATATCTCGCGTTAGAAGGCGTTAACATTGTGTATACTGTATGATAAGATCATGTAATATATTGCGTCGAGGCGTAAACATAAAGACGTATGCAGGTGTTGCAATGAGACAAAAGCAAAGCGACAGCGAAAGGAGAATATGCGAAGAATGACATGAGATAAGAAAGCAATTTTAGTAGTCGTCAAGGCCCTCATATTCCTTGATTTTCCTCCAGAGCGGAGAAAGAGCCTGAGAAACAATGTTGCAGCCCTTGTCGATGGCATCGCGTTCCTCGGTGTCGATTACAGTCTCCAACATTTCCTTGCGCGCCATTTGTCCGGATGAAACATGGGATGTGCCCGCTTCACCAGTTCACGGTACTCGCGGCGATCGCAAGTGACTTCCACGAATCTGAAAAAGTCCTCCACCCTGCGCCAGTCAAGGTCTTCAAGCTCGAATCTGGTCGGATTGTCCATCGTAGGCCATGGGACCGATTCCCTGGTGAGAGGCTGCGTCTCGGAAAACTTGGCGTTGCAAAACTCTTCCGCGACGACTTTGAATCGCTCTAGTGCGTACCTCTGTTTCCAGTACTGCCGATCCCAGCAGGCATCGCGTTCTCGGCATCGCGTGCGTTCTGCGGCTGTAGCTTTCTTCCAAGCTTCCACATGGGCACGTTCTCGGCCCTCTTGCTCTCGTTCCTCCAGTTCTGCGAGTTTGGCGTCCGCGTCCTCCTGCTCCTTTCGCCTCTTCTCATCGTGCAGCTTGCGCACCTCCTCGGTGATCATGTGAAGCTTGTCCTCCAATTCTTTGATTTTGCCGTGGCCCATGATGCTGCTTCCTGCTCCTCGGCCCTGCGAGACTGCTCCCAAAGCGGGCGGTCGGCCTCCATCTCCATCATCTTAATCTTGGATAGTGCGAGCGTGTATTGGTGCTGCCAATCTTCGCTCTCTGCGCGGTATCGGTCGCGGTCCGCTCGACCTGGCCAAGTCGCTCCTCCAGTTCGGCGCGGTCTTCTTCCGCCCTTTTCAGCTCTCGCAGCCGCCGCTCCATCTCGCTCAGCTCTCGCGCGGCTTGCTTCAGCTTTTCGTCCAAGTCCTCCCGTTCGGCCCTGGCGCTTCGCAATGTCGCTTCCAAGTCCATTTTTTCGCGTTCGAGGCGCCTCAGCCGGTTTTCGGCGATCTTCATCTCCAGCTGATGGCCC
Organism: Macrocybe gigantea; assembly: GCA_011319805.1. NCBI lineage: Eukaryota > Fungi > Basidiomycota > Agaricomycetes > Agaricales > Callistosporiaceae > Macrocybe > Macrocybe gigantea. Next base: position 239,486 of record SJRY01000143.1, read on the forward strand.
TCTTTCTCTTTGGACCGCAGTTCCTCAAAGGCGGCAAGTTCGGTTCGGAGGTACTCGATTTCGGAGACGTCGCTGCGGCTCGCATCTACGTCAGGCCCGGCGGCGTCGTCTCCAGTTAGCCCGCCAGGTTCGTATTCAATCCTGCGTTGGACCACATCGTCGTCAGTGTGAAGAGCGTAATCCTTCTCCCTGACTTCGTCTTCTACAATGTCTTCGGATTGCAGTTGCAGGCACGAATTCTCCTGAGGGTGATCGCCCTCTTGTGGTTCTCTCGGCGGGTAATCAGAAGTGGATTCTAGGTCCATTTCCTCTGTCATACCGCGATAATCCCCCGCAGTAGAAAACTTCTGCCCGTTTCCCCTTGCTTCATCCGCTTCCGGATCGTGATCTACATCTATTGTCGACAGGACGCGCTCGGTATCGTCCCCGGGCCTCTTTCTCTTCTTCTGGATGACGATGCTACATCAGTAATACGGATCAGAATGCTCTTGCGTGATATAGACTTGCAGCAGGTTCCGAGGAAGAGCAGTTTGAACCTTCCACGCTTCGGGAACGGATCGCGAGCTAGAGTATGACCTTCGTCGTCCGCGACAGGGGGTGGTTCTCGCTTCGCAGAACTCCACTGAAATTCTGTTCCCGAAAAGAATCTGTTCATTCCATTCATCGACAGCAGTAAGCACTAGAAGACCACGTCAAAAATACGCTTGGGGAAAGCGACGTATTTTATTCACCAGTTTCGTGGGAACGGAATGACACGAAACCGAAACCACGGTCTCGTGCAGAGCGCTTGATGCGAGTCCTATATTTCGTACAGAATGTGATTTGCCAGCGTGAACAGCTGCGTCAACTCACCCTGGTAAAGGTTGGAGCTGTGATGCAATCGTTAGAAGAAAAGTTGGATGATCCATGCTATTGTTCACCTCCTCAAAAAATTTTTCCAGTATTCTTTTGTCGACTTGTGCGGGGAGGTTCTGCGGAACGGAAGTCGTAAGAGAAAGCAAAGGTGATGGTGGATGAAGATGTCGCTCACACTACAATAGACGGAACACGGGTCAATAGCTTGGAGTCTAACCCCTAGATTTCCCCACAACTTTGAGTTTATCACCATTTTTTCGGCGGCATAGGCATCTGATTCTGTCCAGAACCATATCAAGGTACTACCGTTCTTGGACACGCTAGCTATCGCGATGGGCACAAACTGGTGAAACGTATCGTATGTCTTGAAAGGGGTTCGAAGATTGCTGGGCAGCCCCTTCACTAGACGAGGCTCTGAACAGATAGAACGCAAGAAGTGCTTTGATGAGTCTGAATGAGGACTGAGCTCCAACAGTACGTGACGCGCCGGTAAATGGATTTTTCGATGATAGCAGACCGCCAAAGCGAGCCGTGCTGGACGCGCGTAAGATCCTCAGCCGCATGAGGAGGAATAGTTAATACATGATAATCTGACCTTCAGCCATATCCTCAAAGTTAATTTCAGCACATCCATTCGACAGGACGATGCGTGTCACGACAAAATCTACAAAGGCCCCGCGGAGATGAGATTCGTTGACGACGTTTGGAAGGTTGTGGGCGTATAAACGAGGGGCGGTGATATATTCTGTTCTATTAGCGCCCCCCATCGTTTTTGACAATCGCGCTGAGCGTCGGAGGATGAGCAACCTTGAAAGTGGTTCAGGGAGGAATGTAACTTGTCTCAGGGTGCTGGCCAGTTTTTTGCCTTCTTCCCTCACCCACCTTACTTCCACATACATTGGCATGCTCTGCCTTGGGAGCGCGAGGCTCGCCTTCAACTCATTGAAAGCTCCAGTCTCACTACACTCGTTATGCTCTTCCTTCACGAGCTCCTTAACTACAACCCGTTTGGTGCCACGTCGCGCCATGGCAAATTCTCATAATGACCTTTTCGACTACACGTGGTTTTATAGCGTATATTTCTGACCCGTAATCCAACTTGTTCAGATTTAACGATGCTCTTCGCCTTGCAGAGCGGACCGGTGGTTGCCCGACTCTGGCTGGCAAGTCGTCAGCCTGCTCGACTGGCAGCACGCCTCCATCCTGCCCCTGTTTCTCCTTGCCTGTGTACCCCAACGCCTCCAGAACCACGATGACCCTGTCTCGCAGTATATGATGCCGCCTTCGCTACCGGAGAATTTCGACGAGTTACCACCAAACGAGCAAACCTCAGCGGCGGAAGTCTACCGTCGCCGCCTTGTCCTTGTCCATTACCACTCCGTCACGAACAGAGGAGTACAACAAGTCCCACTACGATGCCATGACGGACCCCATCTACGCGCTCCGCACCCGTTTCTTCGACCACGCCAGTAACCCGTGGGAGGGCGAGACTTTTGAGCTGAAGGTTGCACTCATACAAGCAACGGAGAAGTGGGAGACGCTTACGGGGAGAGGCGCATCGTGTCCAGTCATGTTAATGCTGAGGATATACGCGAGACGATGAAGCTGAAGGAAGTACAGAATAAAGCAGAAAGTTTTCGAGGTGTGGCAGGACATGCTCGGCCTTGGTCCGGAGGACCGGGTGCCCACCCAGAACTACAAGGAGGCTGTGGCACTCTGCAAGCGGATGAAGCAGGCGGCGTTGACGGAAGCCACGTCGGAGGAGGACGGGTGGAGATCATGGTGCACTGGCCGTGGGACGACATGGACGAAGGAAATATATGTAATGAATCGAGCTAGGTATTCCGCGATGTTGAATGTTGCCAGTCGTCCCATCCCCGAAGTAATATCAGCAGGAAACTTCTTGCAGACATATAGATCTATTGTCCCAAGCACTGGGCATTCTTAATGAGCTGCACAGATCCCCGTTGAGCACTCCGCGATCCACAACAGCGGAAGCCCCCGGTATACTCGTGGCGGTCTGGATCTTGAACTGGCTGCTCGCAAATTCCTAGACCATAATAATAAATGCATTAGGAGAACGGGCCAAGACTGAAGCCCTTTATTCACTGAAATCAATGTGCTTCTGGCTTTAGAGGACGTGAGGCATTCACAGTATGTCTTGGTCCCTCCTATGAGGCATCAGTGGCTCACTTCGGTTTCTTTAAATCTATTTCATGACTGTCCCTCCTGTCAGTGCTTGGCTTTGGCTCTATGCAATCCCTCCGACACCCATAACTAGACCGCAAGTTGCTTCGTTTTGGACATTTTTCGTCCAGAGGAACATCGTCTACCTGGCTGCATGTAGATGTTCCGGTTCCACGATACTTTTCCCTTTGAGTTTGCCCCCCGGCCCAATGCTGTTTCAGAGGCGCAACTTGTCGGAAATTGTACGATTGGCGCTTGGTTTCGTTGTGCAGAGCTTGTTCAGCGCAGCCATTACCTGGGTCCAAATTGGATTTAAAAGCAAGACGTCGTTCTCGGTTCCAGAACCGCAGCAAGTCACCTCCATTGAAAGCAATTTTGAACCAAGGCGTTGCAAGGTCCTAATTCTAAAGACTTTCAACAGAGGATATCGTGCTGATGGATGGCTTCGCTCCTGGGGAAGGTTCGCGAGCTGTGCAGACAAATTTAAGTTTCCAGCGCTACGACAGGACAGTGAGAGAAATGAACAAAGTCTAGAGGGAACCACAATTAAAAGTTGCCGAGCCTATATCTCCCTTAGCTTGTCTTTTGAGTAGCAGTCTAGTTCATTGAAGGCACTCAGAACATATTGATCATGAGTCTGTCATGTGCTGTCACAGTTTTGTCGTTCTTTTGGCTCAAAGATGGCAGTTTCAGTCTGATTCTGGCAGTCATTCACTGGCAGTCATCCCCTTGTCCTCAGAAAAGGCTGTACGATGATTCGATTATAATCATCAATTGCCATGAGGCATTTGCGGGGTGGCGCACAGCCATCGCCCAGTCATACTTAAAGTCAGGAGCGGCTTGCGCGTCTACCACAGGATGGATGTAATCTGACTCACTCTCATCCATGACAGACAGACAAATCAGCAGGCTTCCTCACGAAATCTGGGTCCTCGTCTCTCGCTACCTGCCAAACAGTACGTTGTCGAACTTGTCTGACCTGAATGGCAGCTTCTTCGAGATAGCCGGACAAGCTCAGTACGAAGAAGTTCGATTCGTCAAGCGCGATCGTGCCACAAAGCAGCTTTGTCAAGAGCTTAGGTGAATACCTGCTCTCTTTGTAGAGACTGAACCGTCCTTCTTACCCATTCGTAGTGACAAGGTCCGTGGCAGCTTCGTCCGGCGTGTTTACATACAGCCGTGGCCCGTTCAGCTGAAACTCAAGTCGAACATGGACTGATCAAGACGTCCTTCACCGCGTGATATGTCTGTTCGACCGCGAAAGCACGGATCGCGAACTGAGCCAGAGGATCCGTAAACGAATCAGGAAGGACACGTGTCGTGTCCGGAACACTGTCCTCGCTCTTCCGAACGTCGTCGACTATGCCGTTGGATGGGACCAAGACCGCCCCTACCATCTCGAATTCTTTCGCGCCTTCGTTCACCCGATCGCTTCGCACTTCAGCGGGCAGCTGGTCAAGTTGTCGCTGAAGGTCCCGTTCGTCACCTTCCGCTCTCTTGCGTCTCTTGCCTTGCCGAAACTCGAATGCTTGGACGTTACTTTCTACACGAAGGACACGGGCAAGGCAGAGGTGGATGATATCATGGACTGCCTCACCCTATTTGTCAACAACCTCTTCCGGACCCTCGTAACCTTGTGCATCACCACCCTAGCACCGTCTGAGTATCTTGATCTGTACAGGCTATTTTGCCATATGGGCACATTTCCTCAACTCCACGAATTTGCGTTTGCCATGCCATTCAACGGCGTGCATCTCTCGGCCACCTCCAGCCTGCTGGGGTTCATCTCACGCACCACGGACAAACTCCGGCATCTGAAGCTCGGAACCAGTTACAGCAGCCAAAGTCCCAGGTTGCTCAGCGGCGACGAATGGATCCCCAATCTGCTCACCGCATTGTCTGATATGCCCTTTCACCACTTAGATACCGTCACGCTGGCACTCAGACCTCTGAAAGCCAACCTGTCTCCGTTCACGGCATTTCTGCAACAACACTACCCCGACCTCCGATCCCTCACTCTCACGGACCGAGCATTGACATATGATGAAGTAAGGGTTATCGTCGAGTCCCTCAATCCACCGGTCCGCTACTTTGACTTCCAACTATCCCAGCTGACCACCCTGCGCTTGAGGGTGAATTACCTGAGCTCGGATCTTCTAATTCTTCTCGCATCCAGATTACCCAACCTCACGTCACTTGGCTTGGACTTCAACGATGTGAGGGCCCCTGCTTCAGACGGAACTCTCGCCAATTCGGCGCAAAGCCATCTCGTAAGTCTGCATTTCGAATCCCGTTCTGTTCGTTTCTAACTTCTATCAATTGAAGGACCTGTTTAAAGCCGATATGCTCGCGAACAAGCATCACTTTTCTCGATGGGCCTTGACAACGCTCGCTATCCCCGACGGCCCATCTCCGCGACCCTCTCGCAGGCCCTGGCTGCCTTATTTGCGGAAGATCTTCTTTGAATGTATCCCAGTCCTTGGAAACGTCGACGAATTGCTCCCATGACTTATTTGCCTCCATACCCGTCCCCGTCGTCGTCCCTTATTCTTAAGTTTTATTGTATGTTTGTAGGGTTTCGTATACCCCCTCGTATCGCTCTGTCCGCTAATCGCTTTTCACGTCGCGTTGTACTTTTGTAGCCCTGTATTGTCCCGATAGTAGCAACTTAGTTCTGGCCAATGATTTTACTCATCTCAGAGATACGGAATTGTCATTGGAAATGAACATCGATGATTGCGGCCAAGGTAAAAAGAAAGTTATTGCTCATGAAAAGAAAGCGTGCAATGCAAAATAAGAATGAATAAGAATTATGAAAATGAGAATAGGTTCTGATATTGATACAGAGATAGAGAAGGATAGCGGAAAAGTGCCGACGTGGCCAAGTCTTTGTTTTGGTATCGGGACGTGCCATAGGGCAGAAAGGTGAATTAAATAATTTTCAGGTGCCCCACTCCTCCGTGTAAGTATCTGTGCATTGCAACGTCGTCAGCCAAAAAGATGTTGTTTCTGCAGGGAGTTTGATATCTTGCATATTCAGCACGACCCTACACCCCTGATATAACGGCATCTGATTAGCTTCAAAATATAAGAGCGGATAGAAACCCGTACCAAGACAGAAAGCAACGTGATCATAAGCCTGTCTCGCCAAGTCAATCTCACGATGCATTGCGACTGAGAGCACAACGACGAAGGCTCACGAAAACATAGTATGCGTCAACACATCGACCTTGTAAGAATACGGTACTGTGACGCTGTAGAATGCTAGGAGCAGCGCGAACGCAAGTGAATATTACAATTGAGGGGAAGAGGTTTCAAGTTTCCAGTCACCTGTCAATGCGGCACAAACGATTCCACCGTCCCGTATCAAAAGTTTCATCAACGGATGCCGCTGACTACCTGGAGTGCAAGTCTTGATGAACGTCATCCCCCAGACAATCAACTGGGTCGCAATGGTCGTAATGCTAATGTCCCACATTACTCAGGCATGTTCAAAGCGTTGAAGGTCTTAATAATCTGGCTTACCACATAGCCACTACGCCGGGAGGCGTTTCGTGGATCAGACATGTAGGGTCAAATTCGAATTTGCTGATAGCTTGAAACCCGGTAACAACCATGACGGTTGATTCAGTGACCAGCAAGATGACCAAGAATATGCCTATGCCTAAACGGCAATCATACAGGGCGTATACTGCAGTTGGAAGCCAATTGAAAAAGGGAAATCGTAATTAGTCCCTCCTCTTGCATAGACGGTGTCTCCGCTGACCTCTGAGCATGAGGATACTTTGCACAGCAGTATATAGGCATTGCACCATTAGAGCCTGGTAGATGAACCAACTCCGACACGACGTCGATGAGAGGGGGGCAGCGCGAAGGAGTTTTGTTGTCAGAAAGTGATTTACGCTGCAACAAAGTCAGGCGGGTTTTCTACAAATGCAGGCATTGGTCTTACAATTGTGCCATGAGAGCAAAATAACGTGTAAATAAATAGACGATTTTGATGTAAGGTCGATGGGGCCTGCCATTGTGACGACGTCGCGATCGTAAACAAGCATTTGATGAAGAGCGAAATGGAGAGCGCACCGCCAAATGTACTCAAGTTCTTCTTGAAAGGTTATGACCCATTCCCAAATGATCCAAATGAGTGAAGCAACTGAGCAAACGTAACGTCATAATCCGGTTCACAGAAAGCGACGATTGACTGACAAGAGAGATAAATACGGATATGAAGGCTCTCCCAAAATGGCGAGGTTCCAAGAGTCGCAGAGTGAAGGGACATGGATTGATAGTGGGACCACGGCCAGTCGACAGTGGGCGAGCTTGAGAAGGAAAAGCCATGACCTAGCGCTGATAAATAGGAGATCCCAATAGCCCATCGCGTTCGCGCCCACTAATGGTAAAGGGTCCGAAAGTTAGGTACGCAGAATCAGAACGTGTAAAACCAGCCATGCGAGTCGCTTAGGAAAAAGACAGACTAGACAGCGAGTCGGTAACTGAATACCGACGCCCAATCCACAAGCTTGGAGACTTCTGCATCTCTTAGGTTCGAATTTACGTTCTGGGCCTCAGCAAACGAGTCTTATTACGTATTGCAAAACAGTACTGTGGGAAGTGGCGTTTGGTAATGTGGGAGTGCGATTTTCGACTAATGAACAATTAAGGACTAGCTCAGGGTGGGAAGGACTGAATACCTCGAGATCAAAACTCCTCAATATCGTCGCTGTCTAACCAACCACTACCGCTTCTCCCACTGGAATGCGGTCCGACCTGATAATGATCTGCGAGTTCGTCATGTTCCTCATCTGCATTTATCTCCCGTGCGTTGACGGGCATAGCTTGTCCAGGCGATTGTTCGCGCGTAAAGACCAAAGAAGAGTGCAGGCGATGGGTAATTGGCGGTCGCGGAATGTGCATCACTTGATCTCTGGCTCTCAAAAAGCCACCGAGTTTGAGAACGACGTCGGCTTGGCACCATCCACCCAAGGGCATAGAGCCATCCTAATCAGTCCGCAGAAACGTTTAGAACATTCTGCCGTGCGCTAAAATCTTTGAAGTTACTGACCCTGGTCAATCCTTCGTTTAGAACCCATTCTTGGGTATCTCTGACACCTTCCCATGCGGCCTTTTCTTTCTGCAGATGATCGAAATATGCGGGTTTGAAAATCTTCTGAGAACGTCGGACCACCGGAGACGGTAAAGAGTGTATGGTGCCGATCGTCAGGATATGGAAGCGATGCGGGTTCGCTTGATACCACTGATAATGAGAATATAGGGGCTGTGGATCGGCGGAGAAGAGCAGGCACGTACCGATTCACCACCGTTGGTATCAGTCCAACTCAGCGTCTCAATAATTCCATCACAATGTTCAATATTGTCGCAAAAGTCGAGATAATTCTGGTGAACGTAGAGGGAGAACAGCGAAGAATCGATGGGCGAATTGGCATAAAGTTCCTATGATTCTCGTGAGACCGGAAATGATATGCTTTGATGCAACATACATTGACATCAATGCGACTAGCTCTGCGTTCATGCTCTTGCAAATGCGGAGGCAAATTTGGGGGGTCTATGAGTCGGGCATCGATTGATCTTTCGCGCTCAACGTCCTTGGCACTAGCAGAGGAACTTGGCATGTCTCCTTTCCCTACCACAAACGACTGGTAAGCCACAGAGCAGAAATACAGTGGGAATGTCAGAAGACACACTTTTGTTATAGAGCACTTTACCCAGGAGGTGAAATAAGAACAGGGTCTGCTCCCGTCGAGCGACAGACTCTAGAGTTGACACCAGCCCGGCGTTCCCAAGGCGTTTCTTACTCTTCTTTTTATTGTCTAAGTCAGTGGAACATGCAAACTGCAAGGACATGATGGCGCTTCGTATATCCCCATTTGAAGCTTCGACTATCACGTCCAGTATATCACGGGAAGGCGGACCGGAGGCAGACGAGGCGAAATGCTTCTTCAAGAGGGCCTGCAATGCCTTGTGTAGGAGAGTCGGTGCAATCGGGTTAAAACTAGGATAAACAAATCAGAAGAATGCTTTTCTCAAGAGGACGAGCTCCTACACAATGGTGGTGACATATGGACCAAGCAGCAAATCTCTCGGCAATATGGTGCGTATGTCGACTGCACTATCCTGATCAACTAGCCTTCGTCTATCTGCTTGATCGTCAGTTTCACCACGGACACCTGCGTCGCTCACGATCACAACTATGGGAATCGGAGGATCGGAAGGAGGGGCAGACATTAGAGAACGCAATGCTGCATGAAGTCTGAGTTTTGTCTCAGAATGTAGTATGTTGGGAAGCTCTTCAAGAAGGATGATATGACGAGGGGCTGGTGAGAAAGGGGAAGATTCGGTCGAAGATGACTGAGTCGACTGGGATGATCCAGCCACGTTCACATTCATGTCAGTCATGTTGATCGCGATACTTGAGCAACTCGCGCCACGATGCAGAAACGTCTCAAATCTTGAAAAATGAGATTCAAAGTCACCATTTTGATTCCAAAATTGTTCATCTAATGAAAGTTCTTAAGAGCACGCTAAGCATTGTCGTTTTTCTTAACTGACTTACTGGTGAATACATTTGGGGAACTATCGTTTATGGCATTTCGCCATTCGAGAATATCAAAGCCCATCTCACGAGCAAGGATCTTGATCGTCGTCGTTTTAGCGGTTCCAGCAGGACCAGTCAAGGCTAATATCCGCTTTGTAAAGTGTTATAAAGGAGAAGATGCATAGGGAATACTCCAAGCTTACTCTGTATGCTTTTAATTTTCTAGAAGGACCTCCTTCAAATGCTTCTTTGAACCAACGACGAACATCTTCAACTTTCCTGGCGTGAACTGCGAGCTCGGCCTGCAAGACCTGAGAACAGAAAGGTGTTATGAGAATATGCAGATCTTACCTCGGAAGATGGTTCATAGCGGTCGACCCATAATGCATCGTCTGTCACAGTTTCGGTCTAAGCCTTGAAATGAACTGTTCGTACTCACTGAGGTCTTCTACGTGACTTTTGTGGTCCATTGCCTTGCCTTTGCCTTTGGACTCTGGCGAACTTGTGCTACTCTGGGTTGAAGGAATTCCCGCCGTCTTGAACTTTGAAAACATCAATTTTATGTAAGAAATAATTAAGATGTCGACAAACTGCTGTCAGGGGATTGAATCGCCTCGAAGCCTGCGATAGTCCTTCTCTAGGTTTGAATCGTGTAGTCCTCGCTTTCTGTCGACTATTGGGTGCACTATGCCACGTGTTTGGGACATGATAGAAGAATTGCAATTTCAGTTTCGTTAAGGAGATGGAAAGATCATGGCTAAGAACTCGTATCGCGTCCAGACAACCATGACGTGACATTTTCACGTGATACATCAGGTGGATGTCACTCCGAACGTGACAACGCGCTGCCCAATTCTGATTTGCATGCGCAAATGTCCAAAATCAATCTCTAGATATACTTAAGGTGCGTGCCCTCAGATCGAAAATCTAAAGTGCATGCTGTTGGTAGCGAACACGAGTAGTTATACATCACTCTTAAATAATTAGACTGCGCTGCGAGACTGAGGACTATTCAGCCAACAGTTATAGATAATTTGTTGTGATAGCAAGAAAACTGCCTACAAAAACGGATCGAGCAAACTCAGGCCGGTAGCTACACTCATGCAAAGAGACGGCGGAACAATCGAGCAAGCCGTCGTCGCTTCCTTCCTTTTGAACCCAACGTGATATCAAGCACCCGAGCTGCTGCGGTTCGAGTGAAGTCTCGCTGGTATTCTTCCAATTCGCGCTGCACGCGAAGCTCCATTGATCGCTGGTCAAACATTGCCCCAATGATCTTCCAAGCCGAAGCCACGGAGCCATCATGATGGAAGAGTTTAGCGCCTCGGTTAAAGGCGGGCTTAAAGGATGGGTCATCCCTCAGTCTTCTCTCTGCGCTTCGACCTTCAGCTTCGTTCACTTCATCCCACATTGTCGTGACCACGGCTACATTGCACATGAATTCGCGGCCACACAGTTCACAGAACGCGTCAAAGACGCGCAATGCCTCCCGATCGAATCCACGGTGGGTTACGGGGTGGAGATAAATTATACCGTGCAGAAGCCTGTTACATCTACGACTTTAAATAGTGTCAGCAAAGTCGCCGGAAAGAATTGATGGACTCACTGAGCTAGAAGAAAAGAAGAAATATCCATAAAGATATCCATGTTACTGCGATGTGTATGATCAGATCCTGGTGTATCGATCATTACCACAGTACGACCGTCGGCAGCTTTCACCGACCCGAATTGTGCTCTTTCGGTACACGGCGATAGGCTATCTGACACGACCAGTTTAGAGCCAACGATGAGATTTATGAACTGGGAGCCAGTCAGAAATACAGTGCAGAATCTGAATAGATCATATACGGAGGATTTTCCACTCCCGATAATGCCCATGACGCTGGCGAAAGAAATCAGGAAGGCAGTGGGGCCCTGCATTTTCAAACCCACGCTATTTCTATTGAGTTCTGCAACCATCATAACCACGTCAACGCACGTATGTAAATAGAACAGAATCTTCATCACACCTTGTTGTTTTGCATAGCTGTCACGTCGTTGAGTAGTAATTCATAGTATCGCATTCTGTCTTCAAATAATCTCTTCTGCGACTTCATGACCATGAGTCCTCATGATTCAAGAGGAAATAAAAGGGCATGCACAGTGAGTCCGAATCTGCTCATAGCTGTTGAGCTGTTAAACACAAACATATACTTCTGCGAACTGCTGACGGCAGGCCGAGGAACACGCACTGATTGCAGATGTGAGTGGTCGTTCTTCTGGAGACAATAAGGGAGAGGCGAAAATCGTTCTACGATCATACGATGGTCCGATGAAGAGCCTCCCATCTGAGGTGTGCAAGTCGTGAGGTCACCAGAACGGCGCCAGAAGAAAAGCCTCACGAATGCAATGAGTCTTTGGCCACGGGAATTACCACCTAATATATAAAACCATCGCCAGCCTGTCACCGAGATTCAGCATGGAGAGACCAGATCCAAGCATTGATGGATGCAATTATTTTGTGTCAGTGCGACTTTCGCATGTGAGTTCGACTGCCATTCAAGTTACTATCTCGACCCCTTCCATCGGACGCTCACCAATTCGGACAGTCACAGAGTGACTTGTGACTTTTTGAACCTCCGCATACCGCTACCCTGGCATTGTCCGACTCGGTGTCAACGAGAACTCCGACACGGCAATCTGGGCTTTTTCGTTCTCGTCGTCCGGAGCATTATACATTACAGAAATACCTGGAGGGTCTTCGTATAGTGTATTATATGTCCTGTGCCAAGTAAAGATTGAGAGTGGGAGAATTGACCGAGATATTTGAGGTGTCCGAATGATGGGGGGTCCGATGTAAGGGGTTGAGATACTAGTGCACACGTTGTGTGCGTTGTGTCTGGTGATCAAAGCATTATAGAGACACTACGCATCCTTGAATGATACACAATGTCGGAGAAAACGGAATATTGAATACTGAATGGTCACTCTCCCGAAGCATGGTGGGGGACAGAAATTTCCGGGTACTTCGTTCATCCACAAAAACGGATGGTCTATTCAAACGTCTACAACAGGCCTACTAATGCTGGGCGGGCAACAGCTGGACGGGCCACGGCCACTGCGGTTGGACCAGACGCGGTAGCAGAAGCCACGAAAGCGTTGAAATTATAATTAGGAGGGTTGCTACGGAAGGTGAAGCCTCTTGGCGCGAACTGCAGAACGACGTTTCCGCCTCTCCAAATGGTCGCCGTCACGTCGCAGGTTGGAACCAAAGGGATTGTCATCTTCCACAATCCAGCTGATGGAAGATCTTGCGCTAGGCTGGACGGACCGCAGGCTATCTTAACGTTAGCGGGAGAAGTGAGGAATATCACGGCCCAAAGGCTGTCTTCGCTCTGAAATAGCTCATGAATAGATATGCTGACATGATCTATGATATATTTTGCTTACCCATTCCGCATTTCTGGGCCGTCCCACATAGTCCGGTGCCATGGCATCGGTGGGATAGAGTCTGGACCACAGGATAATGCTATCTCTAGTGACTGTAGGATAATAGCCGGTCTTGAATGCAACGATGTAGTACTCCATCAGATCTAGCCAGCCTACGATGAAGATCAGTGTCAGCTTCTTAGGCGCAAATAAAAGAGTGAGGGGGTTAACCTTGATGATCGTAACCATTGGTCCATGCCTCAGAGTTAGGTTGAGCACCAGCTATCGGGCCAACGTAGTGCGATTCTCCATAATCATTCCATGTAATGACCTGTGCGATATCCACAGAGGCCCGATTCTCGATGATCAGCTCCCACTTCGATGCAAACAGCCATCGATCCGATTTATAAATGAAATTCTTGTTATACGTGTCCGGACCGTAGTGCTGTTATGAAAGCAGTGATGGAGTGAGGGATTTTGAAAGAAGGGAAAGCGAGCTAAGACAGGAACCTTACCGTGAAAAACCACGGTGACACACCGGCCATATACGTACGGCCACCAAGATTTGAGATGTATGCCTTATCGGCATCGAAATTGGCATTATAATTGCCCATCGGCCAGGCAGAATTCCACTACAGAGACGGATAAGACCCTTCAAATAAGTCCAACAGATTGATGTCAGGAAGCCTACGTTGAAAGCGCCGTCTAGAAAGTCAAGGCTTTGCAATTCGCCAGGATCAACGAAAAAAGAAGGGACAAAGTAGACTGGGGGTAGGTCGAAATTCAGGAGCCTTCTCCAGCCGGCGCGCATGTCAGGTTCCCCAAAAGTGCAATGCTCGCCAGAAAACGTCGAGATCAACGGTCGACCTCTGTAGTACAGATAATTGGGATGCACCGCATGAGCGCGCAAGTATACTCCAAAGAGTTCAATGTCGTTTCTCGACCCACAGGGTATGGAGGTCATATCAAAGGAGAGGAAGAGTTTGAAGTTATGTGTTGCGACCGCTCTAAAGGCGTCAGCCACCCTTTCTGGTTGCCAGCTGTCGCGCCCGATGTTAAGAACGAACGCATCCAACCCTTTTGATGCTGCAAGCCTGATATCTACGCCGCTATAAGCATCGACAGTCCACGTTGAGAAGTAGAACGGGAAAAAAACCTCGGTTCCAATCCGCGACAGTGTAGGGATAGGTATTCCCCACCATGAAGTGGGCGACGGCATATTTGGGCTCTGGACCATCAGCGACAATGTTCTGAAGGGTCGGAAACGCCGATGACGCGACAATGCGTAAAGAAAGTGTAACTGAGAGAAGCTGAGCGAGAAGCAACATGATGGGTAGGCGTATGAGGCGGGACAGAGTGTTTTGTCATCCTCCACGATACGGCGAGCAAATCTGTGGAGACTGGCTGACACGATCAGTAAAGGCCAAGCGACAGAGCATCGTCAGCACTCACATATGATGTATTTATATCGCGATAGCAAGTAACACTATACAGTTGTATGAAGGATAAAAAAATATAGACAGGTGTAAAAATAACGAATCATGCCGGAGAATTAGCAAGACGATAACATAGTATGCGCGCTGGGAAGCAAAAAGACGAAGATGCAAGGGACTACCTCGGTGCTCGACCTGCAAAGCCTACACAAAGCAGGCGAGGGTGATTAGTGCAGTGATACAAAAACCTTGAATAAGAGGTAATCGGTAGTGCGAAACCAGGAATGGTTTTAGTCGATTTCGATAACCTCGTCTCCTAGATGGTCATCAACTCCATTAAGGAGGACGAGACCATCTTTTTCAAGTCGTCTCCTCTTGCTTGGACTAGCTTGGCCGTCAATCTCCGTTTTGGACCGTTTCGGCATCGGTGCCAAATCAATGATATCGTTGTCTTCTGTTGGCCGTGCTCGTTTCAGAGACACCTTGACCGGCGTCTCTGGAGGCGGAGGTACAACTTTCGGTTTCTTCGGCGGCTTGGGAAGAGGATCGGGAAGAATGAAAGGTGGTGCATCGGCTGGGTAGTTGGGCCTGTGCAGAAGTATTCAGGGATCTAAGGTCAAAGTGTTTGATATGTCTTGGCACGCACGGTAAATCAGCAATGCCGAATGCTATGGTGCCCAGTTCCCCATCTTCGTCAACGATGGTGAGAAATTTACCACGGGTCACGCTAAGGCTCTCCAGAGTCCGCTCGTTGTTATCGTCCCAGTCCGGGTCGCTCAGTACTCTCTTGTCTTCGTAGACGCTGACTTCTCGCTCGTCGTCGCCAAGGATACCTCGGACGACTTCGCCTAATCGCGCTCGCGAAGGATCGCAAAGCAGTGTGGCGTATGTATCCCTACAAACACCACATTTGGGGTTTGGCGGGGAGAGACGAATGGTGCTCAAAGGTACGGATGGTTTATATTGCAGATGCACGTTTCTCAAGCGATCGTACGATTTCCGTAACATCTGGAGGGCTTGTAGGACTATGAGACCAGAGATGATGGCGTTTGTGGTTGCAATCGCAGGAATGATGTTTCCAGCCATTTCTTAAGAAACATCAGCAGATAGACGATGGATTTAAGAAATGTTTGCCCTACCCTTGACTTCCCATCGAGTCTTTCCCTCGATGCCGTATGCCGCAGACCGCAAGTTTGATGCGGCGGTGACGAAGTCTAAAGTATCATCGTCGTCTTTGTCAAAGGAGATGCTTTCTTCACCATTCCTCAATCTTTCCGCTAGGCGGTTGGAGCTGCAATATCCTGCGTCAACGTATTCTGGTTCGCTGACCTTGACCTAGATCCCACCTTGAAACGAATAGTTCAACATTGTCACGAAGTGTCAATGTCTTCTGATCCTTCAATCGGGCCGCTGTTCCGTTGGAATGCCCATTCAACTGTTTTTCCAAACCCTTGTTGGCGTGGTCATTTTTCACGGACCCATTCTGTTGTCCGCCCAGGCGAAGCATAGATGTACCATCTAATATCTTGTCGAAGTCTAGCGGTACAGGTGGGGACCGCGTCTTCCACATATCGGACATGAGAAGCAGATTCTTTATATCCGCGTTGAAGACCTGAATTCGGCCTTAAGGCGGGCAAGCATTGATACGAGGGGAAGATACTCACTTTTTGAAAGACCATCCTAGCAGCGTCTCTATGCGTGTCTACGGAAGCTGACCTGAGGGCATTGCGAACGTTCTGAAATGCCATCGCCTCTTTGCGAAGGGCTGCTATCTCTTGGGCTGTGGGTAGAAAGTTTAGCCAGCCGCAAACTGAATTGGTCACAAGGCGACCCCCACCGTTCTCCCCTTGCTTCTCGGCTTCGTCTAGTTCGCCCACTGCATCCTCATCCTCCCCAAATAATTGCCTGAAACAAATGACCTTGAGAAAATGTACGCTGAGATGGATTAGATGAAAGTAGACCCACCCCATGAGGTAACTCTTGCTCCACACTATGCAATGTATGGGCTGCGAAGGCGTCGAGCGAATGGTGCAGACAGGGAATGATTTCGGCGTTGGCTTCGGGATACAATCAAAGCATTCTGTCCGATCCTGCGTCATACATGTCAGATAATATGAAGGGACAAGCTGCGAGTCCCAGAAACCTTCAACAGGGGCTGGACTTGGCCCAAGTAACCAGCTGTGCCTGATTCAACGAGTGGGACTTGAGCGGCCATGCACATTTTGTTCACGTGCCTGCGGGCGTCTAGTCGGAAGGCATCAAAGACCGAAATAACAGGAGGCGAAATCATGCAGCCTGACCCAGGTTATCCAATGCGTTGAGGACGATGTCGAACTGTTGGAACCAGGGAATGTCGTACTGAGGTTCTTTAATATTGCCGTGTATCGGGTTTATGTGCACATTGGGATTGAATGCCCCAGCAGTTTGTGCAGCAATCTGGAGCCACGAAAGACATGAAGGGATCCGGGGGGGTCAGTATAAAATTCTGGAAGAGAACTGTATACACATGAACCCTCACCAATGCTTTACTCTGTTTGACATCCTTTTTCCTAAACAAAAACTGACGATTGAGGTTGGACAGATCGATGGTATCAAGATCTAGTAGGGTAATTTTTCCAAAGCCAGTCAAGACAATGTTTTTGACTGAGTACAAGGCCGGTGAGCGATCATTTTATCTTTTGGAATACGAAAGGCAAAAACTAACGCAGTTCACAGCCGATTCCACCAGCTCCCACCAGCAAAACCTTAGTGTTCGAGAGCCGCGCGTACAGCTCGTCGCCCAAGATAGCCCTGGCATGTGCGCTGCGACCGGGAGCGGTTGACATGATACAATGATGGTTGGCGGTCGGATCTTGGTCCGGTATGGGGGAGAAAAGACGGCGGGTGCGACGAGAAAGATGAGGACAATGGCAGAGCGGAAACTGGCTCCTGGTTACGGTAAGAAAGTGGTCGTTTGGGACAATGTTTCGCCAGATTTTGGTGGACGCGAGCGTCACATTTGCGTAGGTCGCACGTGACTCACCTTTACAAATAACGCTTTGAAATTCCAACAGTTGATTGACCTGAGAGTGCGAGGTAGAACCGCGGTCATCCATTAGCGCGACATTCGGCGTAGTAATTTGACCTCAAAGGATGGGGAATGACTGTTTATAACCAGCGTATCGCAACATAATTGTGCCCCCAAATCTGAACGCACAGGACTAGTGTCAACAATTTGCATCCCCGCAGAACCGATCATACTTTACGGTGACTTTGACATCCCATTAACCGCTACGTACATCATTTTATAAACGGCTGCGACAACGACATTTTGGTTCGAGTTCTGTTGGGACCCGTTGCAAACTTGCCGTCCACATTGTGGACTATAACATCCTCTGTGCCCCATGCTATGACCGATAAATATCTACGGTACTACTGAGGCGATGACCTCGAGACTGACATCGTACATCGGAGATGGTCATTGCAATAATCCGTACAACCAAACGGGGACTTTGCGGCTCACGTTTCTGGTTTACTCTACCTACAAAATACTGAAAAATATCACAAATTATATATTATATACCAAAACCCCTTCATAAATTATCCAAAAAGATGCGAGCACTTCATGGCTTTTGGATCAACGTCGTCAAGAGATCACCCACCTGTAGATCTGCCTACTACGCTGGTCGTCTCCTCCAACCGGTTGTTATTCGTAAAGTCGGCTTTCTGTATACGTGCCAAGTCGAAGACATGATTAGATGTCGAGGTGCTAGCAACGACATGGGTGCCCGTCAAATTGCTGAGCGACGCTGCGGAGCCGAGGCGACGGGAAGCGAGAGTCATCGAATGCGATGACCAAAATGAGTCGTATGTGAGGGGCGTAGATGAGGTCGACATAGAGCTAAAGTCTGGCGGCTCTCGTGCAGATAACGAGCCGGCTTTGGAATGCGATCGCCGATGCATAGTTGCCGAATTCTGTGTTGTCGGTAGATTCCATGTCATGGAGGAGAGAGATGGCTGAGATCCTGATGCATCTAGTCTTCCATTTCTGCTCTCTATCGATGGATGACTGGCAGCGCTTCCAAGCTCGATATGGGAGCTACTAACAAGCGTAGACGGGGAGGCGCCAGTTGATACAGCCGAGTGTTGATCAACATTTTCGGTGCTCGTGTCCGGCGTTGTGAGTGGACATGAACTGGCCGCTGAAGAGATCAGCGTCGGACTGCGTGCCGGGAAAGACGATGCTGTAGAGGTGAAATTGACAGTCGAACCTCTGGGACGTGACGATTCCGCCGGTTCTGGATCGCCTTCCCCGGCAAGGGTCGCTATCGAACTATTCCGTGAAAGGGTGGACAACCCAGATTGGAGAAATAAAGCGTTATGAGCAGCATCGTTTCCGGTGGATGTCGACACGAATTGGCCAATGTCTTTTCGCGGAATTGTCGTAGCAGACAGAATCGCATACGGCTTTGAGCCTCGGTGATGGGAATGATGGAAGTACAAATTCTCGACCTCGTTAAGACTTTGCTTTTGCTTGTGCATGTTCGCGTCCCGTAAGAACCGACTTGACGAGAAGATGTATAAAAGCATACCCAACCATAGTCGACCTTCAGTTTGGCGTATTGTAACCGCATTTGCAGCTGCCGAGAGAGCTACCGGGCAAGAAAATTTATCAGAATTAGCACTTCAAACCTAAACAGTGAATCGTACGTGATTTGCCTTTGCCCTTTCAACAGTGAGCTTGCGGCGTTTATCTGTCTCATTCGATTGGGTGTTGGTCAAGGCCTGACCACCCATGGTTGGTATACTAGGTACCTCCGTAACCAGTTTCGTAAAAGGCCGACAGGTACTGTCGCCCCAAAGGGCTGGTGCGAAGGATGAAGAGACCTAGGAGGTCCTGCAGCTTGTCTTGCAGGTCTGACACGGGTTCAAGGCGACAAGAAAAGTTTACAGGCACGTGTAGCAAAAGGTCACATGCCTCAAGAACATGATCACGTGATTACAAACGTCAAATCAGATAGGGGCTAAGAATATCCAGTGCTGGTGCGATTGCGACATCCTCACAGGTTCCTTGAGAATCTACAGTTCTAGCTCTCAAACATGCCCCTAGCACCTCCGATAAACTTTCCTGCATGGCTGGCTAAAAATCAGAATCTGTTGCAGCCTCCCGTCAACAATTACTGCCTCTATAGAGAGAAGGACTTCATTGTTATGGCAGTCGGTGGTCCAAACGAGAGAAATGATTATCACATAAACGAAACTGAGGTATATCTCTGCGCGAATAAGTTAGATCTTGATCTTACTCGAATTTTCAGGAATGGTTCTATCAATACAGCGGAGGCATGTTACTGAAAGTTGTAGATGACGGCATCTTTCGGAATATCAGGATCGAAGAGGGAGAGATGTTCCTGCTTCCAGGTTCTTGCTACGATCTTCTATACACTGATAGCCTGACCATGGTCGTCTAGCCAATACTCCTCACAATCCGGTCCGGTTTGCAGACACGATTGGCATTGTCATTGAGCGTGTACGACCTGAAGGATCCATTGGTGCGCATGTTCCTCAACTCTGATGCTTTTGTTGTCTCCTAAGGTATGTTGGATTTGCTTAGACCGTCTTCGCTGGTATTGCCCCTCAAAGTCACACCGGGAGCCGACCATCATTCACGAGGAGTCGTTCCATGTGACCGACCTTGGAACACAGCTTAAGCCTGTCATCCAAAGATGGATGAACCAGGAAGACCTTCGGCGCTGCAAAACTTGCGGCACTGTCGCCCCGCCCAAGTAAGTACAAATTAGATCGCCTCCAATCATTTCCCGATGATCATATGCCCACCTGCGACCATGTCTAATGGACGGTTTCCTACAGGTGATCCATCTTTTCAGGGACATCTTTGAACCATGCTTAATCTTGTCATTCCTCGGCAAGGCAGATGTCTTGCCATTCTTGAATTTATTTTGTATCTATCCCGAGGACCGAAACTTTGATATTGACAAGCAGCCTGCTCGTCTCGGAATGATCAAGCATTGGCGAACCATAAGATTACGGATCCGCAAATAGACACGCCTGATGGAAACCGTCTTTTGGTTCAGACTGCCATATCCATATTACACTTCAACTATCTTTTTTAACAGAAATCACGGCCAATTCGACCGATTTTATCGCTTCATTGAAGTTCCCCTGTCATCCCATGCCTGCATCGCATAGCTGATTGATTTGCTGAACTTGCTGACTTCGCGAACAGCCTTTCATCACTGAGCACTGCCTGTCATTGCCTGAGACTATTTTTTTTTATTTTCGGCTCAGCTGTTCTAGGCCTATCACAAGGGAAAGACGGCTACCCCATCTACATGCCCAGTCAGACTGACGCAACGCTCTTTTTCTCCTTTCAGTAGTCGTTGACGCAAGGGCTTTTTCATTCCGTCTCATCGGATGAAAATCACTCGCATATTTGCCGGTGTCGGCAACAATGTTTACCCGGCATCTCATCGCCGTTCCGCTACTGATGCTGCGTCCGTCCCTCGTTCGAGGCAAAAGATTAATCGATACCTCTGTACTCAACTTGATCAGAGAAATGGAGCGGGCGACGAGGCCTGCTGTTTGTAACCCTTATTTCGTGTTGAGAATCACCGCCTCCAATTATTATCTAGACTTTTTCCAGGTTTGTCCCTTTGTTCCTCAAAGGTACACCATTCCTGCTGTCATATCAGTGCCTTCGATCATGACCGAACAGCCTTCCGAAATGAAAGCCAGGCTGAAATCGGGATCCGACGTCTTCAACTCCGATTCCTTCATCCATTCTAGAAATGGTGCAATTGGCTTTTCAGAGCCCCTAAAGCCCCGTGATATAAAGTGGACATCAGTTTGGACCCTCTCCCAACGCCAATCGTTCCCCCCTAGTCACTACCTGCCCTCCGCACCACCGCGACCTAGCCATGTCATACAACAGAGGTAGCGATAACAGCGACAACTACGGCTCGTCCGACCGTCGTTCCAATGACGACTCGTACGGGTCTGGACGATCGAATAATGACTCTTATGGATCCTCTAACAACGATTCATATGGTTCTAACTCCGGCCGCAACGATTCTTACGGTTCGTCGAACCGTGATGATTCGTATGGCTCTTCCAATCGCGACGAAAACTCGTACGGTTCCTCCAACCGCAACGACAACTCGTATGGATCGTCCAACAATAGTGACAATTACGGTTCCAAGAACGATTCATACGGATCTTCCAACCGCAACGACGATTCCTACGATTCATCAGATCGCAAGAACTCCTATGGAGCTTCTAACAATGACTCCTATGGATCATCGGACCGCAAGGATGCGTATGGTTCGTCTAACAACGACTCCTATGGGTCTTCTAAGCGCAATGACCCCGATGGGTCGTCCGCCCGCAATGATTCCTACGGCTCTTCCAACCGTAATGACTCCAACAACGATTCATACGGATCGTCCAACCGCACTGACACCTACGGCTCTTCCAACAACAACAACAACAACAACAGCAACAACACCTACAATAGCAACTCCGGCACCGGTGACTGGGTAGACAAGGGCGTCAAGGAGGTTGCGAGCAGGGCCGGTTACAACATTGTGAGTTACCAAAACTCACACGAATTCGTGTCACTATTTTTGGACTCAGCCTCAAATTTCAGGACGATAGCACTGCTGAGAAGATTGGTGAAGGCCTGAAAGAAGGCTTCAAGAAGTATGGCGGTTGTAAGTTTCTTATCTGTTTGTGTGAGATGATGAGCTTAATGTTTCTTTTTCGTCTTCCAGTTGGGAATTGATTGCGTGAACCGATGTGCCAGGACAAAGTCAGGCTATTGTTGTGCGATAGTGGATCATTCAAAGTAAAGAAAGAAACAATAGTGTCATTTTATCCCAATAACGCTCCCATGAGAATGTAGTTTCCTAGTCTTGCTCAGGCGGTGAAGTAATTTGATCAGAAAGCTTGTAGCCTCTTGAGTTTTGAATTGCGACCTTGACCTGGATTACTAGATGACCAAACAATCATTTCATCAAGAGTTTCATACTACTGAGCCGTTATCTCACCTTCGGGCAAGTCGCAGATGGATTTGAAGGTATAAACTCCAAGGTCGCCACGATTGGCCGTCACAAACGCCTACGATGTTCATTGATATCTATGTATCGAGTTTCGAGGAAGCGGCTGACAATCAGCAACTTTGTCCTCTACGGCACCGGAAGTATGCAGGTAATCGTGCATGTAAAAGATACAGTCCATCGCGTATTGCGACACTGATGGAACAGCTGCACCGCCACTGATGCATTCCCACTGGAAAGTATAAATGGTACCGCGGCCGAATCTTGGCCTACATTTCGAGCTGGTCTCGTCTGCAAGGTAACGTTCTCAGGCTGTGTCAGCACAAGAGGACCCGGTGTGCTGAGCATATATCTCAACCGTTGACAGAGTCATGCACTTTAGCCCAATCGCCTGTGTCGTTTGCTTTGCCGCTTTGCTGGTACAGGGTGGGACCACGCCTGTATCACGCCCCGCGTGCACTGGAAAGGCCTATGCCATAGCCAGCATCAGTCAAGACCAGTGTGAGTCGTTCAGTCCCACCACCCCTGACGGGCGTGCTTCGCTAACTCGTTCTGATTCTCGCATCGGATGCTCCGGAACGAAGTGGGAGGGTATGGTGCTGATGGAAACTTAAAAGCTACATGGGGCTTCAAGGCTGGCGGAAATGGATGCCATTTCACCAATATGTTCAAGTGCAGTAAGGACGGCAAGACGATCACAGACGTCTTTATCGAAAACAAATGGTGAGCATCTGGGAGCATAAGCTGGCTTTTGCGTCCATAACCTGAACTAACGTACCGCTAGGGTGAAAATTCAACCTGGAACGGGAAGCATTAACGGCCATCCGGTCAAGTATTGCGTAAGAGGATACGACTGCTTTTTTTTTTCTACCGAGCTCTTACGAATGTCGATCGCAGAGTGCATGATGGACTTGCCAATGTGTTGGTCGACCATAGCAGCAAATGTCGGCGTGCGATGAGAGACGTCACGAAGATTTACACCGCATGAGACGATCAGCATTGTCATAATTCAAGGCGTACAGTGTTCATATAGTCTGACTAATTCGCATTTGTCTAAACAAAACATAAATCAGCACTGGACGTAGAGCATTTAGTTACCATCGCACCTATACAGGGGATTCCCTAGTCTAAATTGTTGCAACAATGAAAAATCCAGATAAAAGGACATCAGATCTAGAAAGAGCCGAAGGAAAGGGCAATAGGACTCAAGAGGTACCAGCCTCCTGCTCAGAACCGAGCGCCGTTTCCTAGCAGATCGTCGGACATTTTAGTATCACTTTTCATCGATGGTTGCATCGGTGGCATTGATGCACCGCGCTGGGAGAGAATGATTGGTTGGACGGGCATAGTGTATCTGACATCGAGCTCTTCCAGAACTGCCTTCAAATTCCGCATGAACGCGGTCCTGCGCTCCCAGCGGCCACCCCAGTCTTGCCAGTTTGGGCGGTCTGTAAAGTAACAGTTGTGGACAGAAGCATCGCAAGACATAAGGGACAGAAAACACGCAAGGGGGATGGTTCCGCAGGATATGGAAGACTCACGTTCTATGGCTACAATCAACGAGATTGAATTCTGATATTCCATTTTGTCGATGTTGACGGCGCAGCTCAGCCAATCGCGGCTATTTTGAGACACATAGGCATTTAAGCGAGTTTTGAGCTCCTCTATTAGTTTCAACGAAGTGTTGTAAGAGATTGTCAGAACTGTGGATTCCCACCTTGAACGAACCAAGCCTCCGTCAAACAGGGCAAAAAAGATAGAAGACAGAATTCAATTCACTCACGTTGATTTGCTGCGCCGAAGATTATGTACCAACTTTGTGCTGGCGAGCAGTGCATTGGGTGCAATGACTTCCTGACCGTCGACTCGGCGAAATGTTGTGGCAAAGAGGCCAAATTCTTTGACGAAGAGGACCTACAAGTGCACTCATCAAGCCCCTTGGTTAATCGTTCAGAGAGACAAGCCCCACCTGATCGTCGATCATCACAAGGTCCCCGACATCAAAGACATGCGTCGAGAATATAAAAATTAACTGTCTTTCATTGAGAAAACGACGCATGTACGGAACGAACAGTTCGGCAGCCATACCGATTCGAAAAGTGTCTGTGCAGAGTGCCCGAATATGAAGGAGAATCCGAGAATGATTGTGGCCAGCGGTACGAGCGAAGCGAGCGTGTTTTTGCGACTGAAGATGAGCAGGCACACAAAGATCACACCAACCAAGGCGATTGCCAGCAAAACAGCATCCAGCTTTGCGACAATGGAATCCATGTCCTGATAGAAATAGCTGTCAGAGCAGGTGCGGGACAATACGAAGCGGCGCAACTGGCTTACTTTTAGGCTCCCGACCAAGGCCTTGCGTTCTCGATAAATTCTTTGCACTGCCTCCCGCATCTCTCGCTTGGTGATATCGCCGTTATCGTCCTTATCGAATATTGCAAAGGCTTCGTTCTGGCAGCACACATTCTTGAGTCAAGTCCTTCACTATGAGGCTAGAAAGGTTGCCTACCGCTTCTTCGGTTCTGCGAAAATATGGGTAGAAATCTACACAGAACACATATGTACGAATATCTTACGCATCAATAGTAGAACGGCAACATACCCTCTACGACAAGATGAGATCGTGGTGGATAAGTATCGGTCAGGGAACTGAAGAGCTTCTTCGCTAGCCTTCTTGCCGAGAAAAGGCCATTGAGAGATCCTGCTCTGTTAAACCTTGAATTCTTCAATGCAACTTGGCCTATTACCCCTCCAAGCTTATTTGAGAGTGTGGATGAGTGATATTGTTTTTGAAGTGAAACGGAAAACACGTACTTGATCAACGATGACGCTGGTCATGTGCTTGCGATGCTTATTTCGGTGTTTGCGCTGCTTTTGCGGTTTCTCACTAAATGGATAAGACCTTTCGGCGTCTGTGCGGACTGATGATGCTTCGCCGCTGTGGTCCGTTGATCTCTGGCCTAAAAGGATGTCGACGGAAGCAGAGGGACTCCTGTGCCCGCGTCGCAGATAATAAGGCGCCCTCCTGTTGACCGGCTGAGCATTCGACAAGTGATCTAGAGCCTTCAGGGCTATACGATTCTCTGCGAGTCGGTCTGCAAGAGCCCTTTCATGGAAATTAATCGCGACAAAATGAAGAAACACTTTTTCGGCGAGAAGCAGGATTCCTGCAGCGAAAAGCACCTGCATGCGTGGCGTAGTTTTAGTGAAACCGCGGTGGCGGTGAGGAGTGGGAAACTGACTTGCATGACGCGGTTGATCGTACTCCAATATGTCCCTGGAGGGTTGTATACGGAGCGGAGGATGGAAAGGCTTATCCATGCCCATGAAATGTCTAGCGTAAGCTTTAGCCAGCTTAATACGGCCATCATGAGCTACAGAGCCGTTGAGCATTCTTTGCTGAAACAGCATTCGCTGACACGAACCTCAATCTGAGCCTTCAGACGTTCGACCTGCCCACCAAAGAGCGTTATAACGCGTACAATGATGTGCGGGACAGAGTCGACGGTCAGGTACGTGACGCACCCGGCCGCCCAGATGATGGTAAGCCACAAGGACCATACATGGGCCTGTATCCGAGCAGGACTGTCCTTGAAGCGCAGGTCAACGACGAGCAGAGGCGTGATGAAGATGCCAGCGCCTAAACCGCCGACGAGCCAGACCCTGACTGGTCGGGCAAGTTTCATAAACGCCAGCCAGAGCGCCCGACCACGCTTTGCCTTGATCATCGGCTCGTCCGGTTGCTTCTCTCCCTCATCGTCTTCGTCGAACTCGTCGGACGAGTTGGTAGCGATCGTATCGGAGTCGGACTCGGCAGCACGGTTCGGCTCGGAGGTTAAGTGGTACTGCGGTGCATGGTCGTACTCGTGCAACTTGGACATCCTCGGTGGTGTTATCTTGTCGGCCAGCGGAGAGGCCTTTCCAGCATCCTTGCCCGCCATGGGAGTCGGTGGTTGAAGAGATGAGCCGCTGACCCCATCATAGCCGCAATTCTTTTCTTTTTTTGCTGATTCTCCACCTCCGAACTCACGTGGCGGCTTGGCAATGGCAGAACAGGTCATGCTAGCTACTTTTTTACAAACATTTATCCACTCAAATAACACCCGTCCAGCTCCCCACCAGATCGATTACACAGTACCCGTTGATTGGCACATACTGCTTCGTGATGATCTTGATCACTTCCTGCGCCACCATCCCTCCAAGGAAAGCGGCCGTGTTGGGCAGATCGGCAGTGGGGGACCGCACTCTGCATGGCGGCATTCGCAACGTGAAAAACTCGAAGACCAGGGAGGCACTCACACTTCTCCGACCGCGTCACCAAATTCTATTGGCAGCTCCACACCAGGTGGAAGGAGCGATTGTGCCTCAGCAGTCAAGTTCTCCTCTGTAACGGACGACTGGGGATGTTTCTTCATTGCTGAGGAAAGCGCGGATAGCGCGAGATGTGTTGCTGATTCCTTTGGGAAGGTCGCAATGGCCTCACCTAATTGATGATCGGTCATACTGAGAAGGTCGAAGGACTGATATAAGTCACCCAACACAGCAGGATCTGAATCCAAGGAGCCCCACTTCTTTCCTCGCAACAGTTTTACTGCGTGTGCATTCTTAACAAAGGTATCCACCACCTCGTCATCGATCGGGACAGTGAGAAATGACTTGAAGATTGCCTTTTCTTCATCAGCACGTTTCTTGTACATCGTCTGCAACTCAATATATGCTGAGGTGCTGGCCTTCATATCTGGTAGGGTGCTGGTGAGAGGCAACGCGTATGGAGGCTGATGGCTGAACTTGTGTAGTGCAGAAAGTAGGTGGTAGATTGGGGCTGACGAGGGCGTCAGCGATGTCACAGCGGAGTCCGCGAAAAGTGCCGCTATTTCGGACGGTACCGTCGTGTCCGTCCAGCAGCGGTATGCCTGTGATTCCGCTTCATCAAAATTTTCTTCATCAAATTTAACTTTCATGGCGAGAACGCTCTGCTTGAAAGCTTGCTTCTCTGCCCATGTCTGTGGGGGGTTCCACTGTGCTGTGAACAGCTGTGAGCCAAGCTTTGTAGAAGACAGCCTCTGGTAGCATACACTCTTCTTCCAATCTTCTAATGCTCGGACGAGAATGACCACGTAGGGTATATGTGTATGATCTGTTGGATCCATGTTTTGCAGATCTAAAGAAAGGGCATAGTTTAGGAGTGCAGGGAATGGTTTGTCGATCCGTAATGAAGGCGCTGTCTCGGAGTGGCTTTCAATGACTAGACGAACGCGATTTAGGTATATACGACGGGGGTCTCGCGACTCGGCCATCACTTACTGTCATTTTCATGATACTGCAAGTAGAACTCTGCTATAAAGCCAGCTGATCTGACGACCACTAGAGCTGGGTACGATGGATCTGACCACAGGAGGCTGGATAGCTTTTCAAGAAGATCAGATCGAAGGTTGTGCACAATGACGACGGTGAAAGAGGTGATGTATGAGGGATTATTTGTCAAGACGTCTTCCACATTCGATGTGTCGGCCTTGCCTTCCACAGACTCGTTGAGCTCAGACAGTAGTCTCACGGCCTCCTCCGCACGAGGTTTGCCTATGCTCGATGGGCCCTCGAGGAAGAAGTTGTTGCCTGCGTCTTCTGGCGTTACTCGGGCGTCGTCGAGAATGGTGAAGTGGCCGATGCCGGGAAGCACGAGGTTCTTCAGGATGGAAGTCGATGTCGCGGAACCTGAGATTACTAGGATGCGAGAGTTCTCGAGCGCGGTCTGACCCGTTGCTGCCCACAGACTGAAACGATGGGCGCATCAGTCAGGCGTGCTTGCCCTTTTAAGCGTGAACGCGCACTGGCATACCGAAGCTGACGATCGTATCGTCGTGTTTTGTGATCGGGCTGCCCGCTAAGCGATAAAACATGGTTAGAGAGATCGAGGCTGCAAATGCGGGTGGTCATCAATTTACTCGATGGCGACGGCCGTTGTTATGGTCTCGATGTCTTGGGATTCGGACATGGTGGTCTGGAGGCAATAATGAGGACTGTGCTCTGTGACCGAGGTCGCTGAGTCAGGGACACGATCGACACGGGCGCGCATATCGTTCCCTACATACAGTTCGCCCTTTGACAGTAAAGATAAGAACATTTTAATTGGATTTATTCAGCTCATCACGTCCTGCGTTCTCGAGGATCCCTCGATGTTCAGACTGCTCTTGTGGCTGCAGCCTCAACGCTTTGAAGAGCGTGACACAGAGCAAGGCTCGTCACAAAATGTGACCAAGATTCACTCATCGCCACCGCGATGACCGAGACGCGTCAATATGGCGACCTTGCCACCCAGCTCATGCTGGAATCACGAAGATCGACGCAGACCGACACTCTGATCAAATACAATGACCCTCTCATCCGGTCCATTATCAGAGAACAGCGCGATCTCGAAAAAGCCGCTGAGCCCCTGGCACGCCAGGATGGTCCCCCAAGCCCTGCGCTGCTCATCATCCAGACAGCTATCAACCGCAATAAGCGCTGCCTCCTCGCTTACCATGCCCATCGAATTGATCGTTTGCGCGATTTGTATTGGGCAGTGGGCGGTGCCTTGCCTCATATTCTCTCGAACCAGGAAATGAGGGGCAAACTCTCTCCGCACGAAGTAGACTATCTGCGGCAGTACAACAAGTCGGTCATGGAGTTTCGCTCCGAGTTTTCGCAGGAATTGGACGTCATGGCAAGCATCACGAGCCCACCAAAGGACTTGCACACGCTGGTCGTAGTGGTGCGAGATTGCGGCGTCATCCAGACAGAGCTAGGGAGCATCAACTTTCAGAAGGGCCAGCGCTTCATGGTTAGGCGGGCGGACATTGAGCATCTCATTGTACAAGGCTATCTCGAGGAGGTCTAATGTCATTGTTTATTCTGCAAGACCCTGCCAAATACGTGCCATGCCGAAGGACGTGTGTTCGCCACTCTCGACCACGTCCACCACGTCGATGCTCAGACTCGCCCAAGCATCATCTTGCAGACAAACGCTTTTGTGCTGTGTTTCCCGGCGCTACCATGCGTCGCAGCTGATGCGCGCAGCTGCCCGGCCGCAGCCATCGCCACGTCCGACGCCCAGCAATATGTC
Source organism: Macrocybe gigantea (assembly GCA_011319805.1). Lineage (NCBI taxonomy): Eukaryota > Fungi > Basidiomycota > Agaricomycetes > Agaricales > Callistosporiaceae > Macrocybe > Macrocybe gigantea. The sequence continues at coordinate 269,072 of SJRY01000143.1, forward strand.
TGACCTTGGTGTCCGGACTGACTTACCTCCTGACTCAGACCCAGAGCGCGAGCCTCAAGCGCCTCTTTCCATATCAGACCAGGACTGGGAGATCCGAACAGGTGCGTCGGATGACATGTATCGTGGGCGACAAAACTGACTATATGCGCCAGCCCGCGCACTGTACGTGCTCCAAAACACCTTGCCCGATTTCTTCTACTCCGGCCTCGTCACTTCCATCGACGGAGCAACCGGCAGTCCCCATCCGTCATCGTCGAGCATCCCGATCCTCAATGCGAACCCACTAGACTCTCAGTCATCGAACAACGATGGCGACAGAGAACCAATATATAGCCCGAAAATTCAACTGACATATACGCCGCCTGTTGCGCTCCCCGCTCCATTTCCGAAAACTCTACACGTGGAAGGTCCGTCAGCTCAGTGCGTGCCGGCCCTGTGTCCTTACTGATTGTAACATAAGGCCTACCACTGTATCTCGCTTCTTCTGTCTTCATACGGCACACTCTGAATACTCTGTACACTGATATGACCGTGATAATCAAAAAAGTCGTCCTCAACACTCCCACTTCAGCCTCATCAAAACCCTCCTCCCCTGTTGTTCCACCAGATCTACAGAAGAAAGGGCAGAGCGAGAAGAGAAAGTCCCGGGAAAAGAGCGCTATCATCGCGCTTTGGGTATCAGGCGTGTCAAGAGTCAGTGGTACTAGAGGGGAATGGGAAGTGTGAGTCCCTCCGCTCAATCCAATGTACTCAGAAAACTAACAGTACTCATTTCTCAGAAATTCAACATATGTGTTCTCGCCCGTTACAGGGTTAATCTACAAACACGCCATCGATTCCATACATCCTGCTCCTCATCAAGCTGTCTACGACTCTATTCGTGCCAGTTTAGGGAAGGTCTTTGGTTTAGGACTGGAGGGAACCCGACAGACAGGGGCCGGCGGAACGGCATGTAAAAGCGTCGATAGCAATTCCGATAGAAGTGGAGCCCCAATAAAGACTACATGATTATCATGTTGTATTGAGGCTACCAGGTTGGTCCTGTATAATACTCATCTGAACGTTCACTTTAATAAACGCATTTTCGAACACCATTTAGTTCGCTTTTTGAACCGGACTTTGGGTGGAAGCTGCACCCTTCCAGAGGTTTAGTCAGGTTTGTCCAGACTCCGTTGATTACGGACATGAGCGCCTACATTCTTCAAACCGAACCACATCCGCGAGGTAACGCCGCCATCCTCAGCCAAAGCTAGATCAGAAAAGTTGTGAGTAGGAAGCACAACATCTGTTTCAGTACGTTCTCATAATTACCATAATGTCGCTTGGTCTAAATTACTTGCCCTCCGTAGATGAAATGGACACAGATGGAAATGAGAGTGAGTGGGTGACAGAATCGGACTCCAGCTCAGATTCTCGTGAAGATGACGAACCCAAAATCGCTGTACTGGAAGCCAGATTGGCAAACCCCGATTCGGAACAATCCAAGATCAGGCATGACCTGGCCGAATTGTACATGTCCAAGTATGAGTGTCTTGATGATGTCGAAGATCTCAAAACTGCATTGGCGCATTACCGAGAGGCGGTGAGGCTCCAACCAGGAGACGCAGAATATTTGCTGGAGCTGGGAATCTGCTACTCTCTGCTTTTCGAGGAGTACGGTGGAGAAGAGGACATCAACAACGCTCTGCATTACGTGCATGCGTGCCTCGACAATACACCCGTCGATCATCCCGATATTCCTGGCCGCGCACAAGCCCTGGCGAGTACCTACAGGCGACGCTTCGATAAGCTAGACGATCTCGATGCCATCGACGCCGCCATCAAGTGGGACTCGCGAGCGACAGAGAAGACGCCAAAAGGTCATCCGGACACACCCCTCTATCTTCAGAGTCTCGGAGACTCTTACATGCGACGTTTTGATAGGCTGGGCGAACTCCCAGACTTGGTCAAATGTTTGCAAGCTTACAGCGCCGCTGTGAAAGCGGCGAAGGAAGATGACCCCCTCTGCCATGAGCACCATAGCAACCTCGCAATTGCATATCGAGAGAGGTTTAACATGCTTTCCATGCCGCAGGATATCGACCTGGCGATCCGTCACAATTTTCTGGCTATTTCTAAATGCCTACCTGGGACTATCAGCTACGCGGACTATCGTTCAAACTTGGCTATGTCGTACAGAGATAAGTTCCAGGCATCCGGCCATCCGGATGACCTGGAAAGCGCTCTAGAAAATGATCAAATGGCCGTTACTGCCGCCGAAGAAGGCGGCTTTGACCCGATCTCTTATCAGCAAAGCTTGTCTGCCTCATATATCGAGAAATTCAAGGCGTTCAGCGATACCGATGCTCTCAAAATAGCTCTAGATCTCAGCAAGAACATAGCGTTAAACACAAATGATGCCGACAAGATCGAGTACGCCGATGCCCAAGGCCATTTGGGTGTCTGCTACTTATATCAACATGAAATAAGTGGCAAGATCGAATTTCTAACGCTTGCCATTGACTGTTTCGAGCAGCAGTTGCGTGTGCTTCCAGCGAAGCATCCTGATCTGGCCAATGTCCACAAACATATGGGTGTATGTCATTCCGGACTGTACGAATCTGAAGGCAAGCTCAGCGATCTTCTCGCTAATATTGACCACACTCGGCTGGCATTGAGTGCTACAGTTCGAGGCTCTCTTGAATACTCAAACCTTCAGAGAAACCTCTCAGTTGCTTTGCAGGAGAAGTTTCTGCATGCCGGCGATATGAATGATCTCGCGTTAGCGATAGAGCACGGCCAAACCGCCATAGCAGAGGCGCCTCCGCGAGCGACCAGCATTCCAGGCCACAAGCATACCTTGGCGGGGGCTTACCTGCTTAAATTCGAACGATATGGGGATCAGGCAGACCTTGATGTCGCCATTGAGAATCTTCAGGCGGCTTGCGATGCCACAGATCCCGCGAATGCAGAGTATTCCGATTTTATTGAAGGCTTGGCAGATGCATACAAACTATTGTTCTCTCGAAGCCAAAGGCTAGAAGATCTAGAGACGGCCATAGGACATTTCGAGGCCGCCCTCAGCATCCCCGCCTCCAAGCCATCCACGACTATCTTGTGCAAATTCGGTTTGGGAATGTCTCTATTCTACCGAAACACTAAAGTGAACAATCTGGATGACCTCGAACGGGCGTTGAAACTCGTGCAGGATGCGTTTGACGCGACGAACAAAAAAAGTCCCAGCTTACGGGGCTACCACTATGGTTTAGCATTGGTTTATAATGAAATTTATGACAAGTTCAAGAATGAAGGCGACATAGAATCCGCGATTGCTCACGGGAAGGCGGCGATTAAGGGCCTTGGAGATAATCACCCAGAGTTGGCGGCGTACAAACGCAATCTCTCGAGCAGTTATACCCTAAGATTCTTGACCTCCCATAGCCTTGACGACGCCACTTTGTCGCTGTTTTACGATGAAGCGGCACTTTCTATCACACCTCGCGATCACGCCGATTTTCCGAGGCACATGCAAAGCCTAGGAGTGTCCTACACGAACAAATATGTGGTATCGAAAGATCCAAAGGACCTGAAGTCGGCCTTGGCCTATAAACACGCCGCATTGGAATCAGCGAAACTTGACAATCCTGATATTCCGGACATCCAGGGCAGCTTGGCATACTCATACCTGGACCAGTTTTACGGCACGAAAAATCCAGAGGACTTGCATTGTGCCTTGTATTACTTGAGGTGTTCTATTCAGCCAATGTACAGGAGGCCCCAATCCCTGTGGGACTCGGCCAAGAGTTGGGCTATGAATGCATACCACAATCTCCTCCCGGAATGCATCGAAGCTTTCGCGACTGCGTTTCGACTGCTCCCTGACCTATTGTGGATCGGCAATCCGATCTCAAACAGGCATTCTTCGCTGCTGCAATACGATATACCCAGCATGACGATGTGGGCTGTGGATGCCTGCATACAGTTCAGGGAGCTACACCGCGCAGTCGAGTTTCTCGAGCAAGGCTTGTCCATCACGCACCAGCAGCAGCTGCAGTTGAAAGACGATTACGCAATGCTTATGAAAAAGTACCCGTCATATGCTAAAGAAATCAAAGACATATCGCGCAGGTTGCAGGGTGGGACCATTGGCTCGGCCAAACCTCCTACGTCAGAAAGGGTTCATTCTTTGGCTGCAAAAAGAGAACAACTCATACGAGAAGTACGAACCTTTCCGGGATTTGCAAATTTTCTGCTACCGATGAGGTATGAAAAGTTGTGTGTGGTAGCGAAAGAGGGGCCAGTCGTCATGCTTAGCTGCACTTCGAGACGGAGTGATGCTATTGTGGTCTTACCTCCGAGAGGCGAGCTTCTGCACGTTCCCTTGCCTGAAGTCACTGCTTCGACCGCAGAAGAGCAGCTGAAGAAAGTCAGAGATGGACTCTCTTCTTTGGGCATTTACTCCAGGCAAGCTGCTAGCATACGAGATACTCATGCAATGGACGTCGATTCCAACGACTCGGGGCTAGATGGTGCGGAGAATGACTTTGAAGCAGTGACAACTTGGCTTTGGAAATGTGTCGTCTCCCAAGTCTACAAGGCGCTGTATTCGGTAGGTGCAACGTAAAATCAACAGGATAGATGAACTGACTGGGGGATAAAGAGAAACATGAAAAAGGGCCGTTTGTGGTGGTGCCCTACCGGGCCGTTCACATATCTTCCTCTGCATGCGGCGCCACCTCTTGAGGATGATGCCTTCGACCATTCGTACACCCCCACGCTGTCCGCACTGCTGAATGCGCGACAGAAGTATGCAAGATCGGCGTCGGCTAATCAGCCTGGTGTGGCTAGGATCACTATGGTCGGTGTCCCAGAATTGCCTGACCGACCAGAAAAGAACCTCCCTGGAGTTGGGAAAGAGTTCGAGAGGATCACCTTGGCCGTAGGAAATGAGCGTGTCCGACCTCTCATAGGCGAGCAAGCATCCGTCGCGAATGTCTCATCGGCTCTCTTGGCATCTCAATGGATGCACATTGCCTGTCATGGGGAGCAAGATGTCAATGATCCGCTGGCGAGCCAGCTGGTCCTGTTTGACGGCGAGCTAAAGTTGGGTCAAATCCTGGACATGTACGTCCCTGACGCCCGGTTCGTTTTCCTCTCGGCGTGCGAGACCGCAATGGGAGACTCGGCGCTAATCAATGAATCATTGCATCTTGCTGGCGGCATGATTTTCGCTGGGTATTGTGGAGCGGTTGGGACCATGTGGTCCATCTCGGACGGCGATGCGCCGCAGCTGGCGGGTTTGGTTTATAAGAGGGTTTTCCAACAGGACAGATTGCCCGACGTTGCAAAAGTCGCTCATGCATTGCATATGGCCGTGCGGGCAATGCGGAGGAAGGGCTTGCCTTTCCATCGATGGGTTCCGTTTGTTCACTTAGGGATTTGAGTGAAACATACGTACCGTAGCGTTTCGCCCACTTTGTCATCGACATGGCCAACGTAGAGACCAGAAGGGAGGACTTGGTATTCAAGTACAGAACTTGTATGCAACCAGGTCTCCAACAAGTAGTTCACCGTAGATCAACACGGCCGTAAAGTAACACAAAAACGATGATTCCACAATTCCCCAAGGAAGTAAGCATAGGGGATGTTATCGAATCTGACGAAGGCATCGGCTTTTTGTCCAGCGGTTAAAAGCGTAGTTTGAAGGCGAAGTGAGCGAGCGACGAGCAGAACTGAATCAACCAGCAGCATGTCACCCTGAATCAAGAAAATACAAGAGGAAAGTGCAGAAAGCTTGGTATAGGGGATTAATGCTGTATGGTGGATCTAGAGCTCGTCGCAAAAAGGAAGGTCTTCGTCAGCGACAGGGTTGGTCTGGTGGTGAGCAACCGTAGGATTGGCGGGTGCAGCAGTGACGGGAATGGTGGCGCCCGGGAGGACGCTGGTATTGGGGGAAGGGGGAACCTGGACCTTGCCGCCAACGCAAAGAACCTGAATGAGGTGATAAGGCAGGTGAGCCCAAAGGTCTTACTGCCGAAGTGAAGAAATATTACTGACTTCCCCAACGTAGATGTTAGTGCATTCCGAGTTGATCTGCGGGTTGTTGGCATAAAGTATGGTGGAGTTGATACCGTGTCGGATGGAAATTTGATCACAAGTGTCGTCGGGGGAAACAAGGTAGGTCGTGGTGCAGTCCTCGCCGGTGTTCCCCAGGCAGATAGTCTGGCCAGGAGTCAGGTTCGAGCATGTATCGTCAATGCCCGGGTTGACGACGCCGAGCTGGTATCTGAGGGAGAATGAGGTACAGAATAAACAACTTCTCTGGAAAACTCATTCTGGACTCACGTAGAGACGTTGTGGGCGGCAGAGATGCTGTCGCAGATGTCACCTGCCTGGATGGTGTATGAACGAGCGCAGGTCGCGAGTGCAGCTAAGGGTCAATAAAATTCAACGGAAACGTCGCAGAAGGCCGGTTAAAGGGTCACTGACATTGGGCGAAGAGCGGGAGGGCAACAAGCGCAGCAACGACAGCTTGAGAGTACATTTTAATGAGTGGCTTTGAAAAAGAATGCAAGGAGAATATGGAAGCAAGAAGGACCGTACGGCGAGAACGGAATGGGCAGATGGGTGTGCAGACTTTGACAACGCTCGCTATTATATACATCGGCAAATTCCTTTAAGCTTGGCATCGCCATCCCCTTAGAAACCGCGCGCCAGCCGCCCCTCATTTTCAGCACCTGTTCCTTGCTAGAACTGTATATACGTATGGTTGTATCCATAGAAGCTGTATTTTTTTTTTGCTGAGGCAGGTGGTTTGCTCCGCCGCGCTGTATATATAATAACGGGATGGCTTTGCACTTCCACTCGGCATCTCTGCGCACGTTCGTGATTGATGTTGGTCACTGTACCTTTCCATCAACACATTCTGCGATAGAATCGCGGCGAAAAGAAACGAAAACGGAGTCCGAGGCTCTTTCACTTTGAATCAAACCGAATTAAGTTGCAGATACAAGACGGGGTCGATTTATTTGAATGCCATGTATCCTTGACAGCTTGTGGTTGATTTCATGATATACCTGATGCGCTCATGCCGAATGGTTGAAACTTGAAAGACGTCAAGGAGGCTGAGATCATTACAAAGGTAGCATTTGCAATGACAGAACATCATCGCCGAAAAAAAAAGTCCATCAATCGGCAAAGGCATGACGTTGTCCTGAAGGTGAATTCTAGATTACCCCCCCCCCCTGGCACAATCATAAGGGTTGCCGGTTAATATGTAAGCGATCCTTGAATGTGGTTGGTGGAAAAATCGTTGGGTACAATATATAGCGTTTGATTACACTTGAACCACGATTTCTTTTATCAGACCCATACCCAGTCGTTCAATTTCGCCAAGGACGCCGTTGTCATTCAAGATGACATGCCCTTTGTCTTTTGCTTTTTCGTTCTCCTGCAGATAGTTAAGTCGAAACTACAAAAGGCAGGGAAGTCGTTCACTTGCCTTCGCAACGGGGGCACTGGAAAAGGCACCAAGCACCCTGAATGGCCTGGGTTCCTTCAGGGTGGGATCCCACACCGCACCAAACTGATCGCCGCCAAAGGGATCGTAGAAGATTTTGAACGAATGAATGTAAGTCCGCTGCGATGTGACAGTTGACGGACACGCTTAATACCCGTACGAGTTTGGAAAACGTACCTGCAAATCGTCAAACAGCGTACGTGCAGGGTCAAATCCTGGTCGAACAGTGTCCGTTGTATTGTCGTTTTGTAAATTTGCGTATTTGCCACGTAGTGACGTGTTATCCACGGAAATGTTCTGGTGATATCGAGTTAGAACAGAAGGGTCCAGCCGGACGACAAAGTCGTAGTCATTCGTGGGATGAATAAACATCGACTGTTCCAAAGCAATGAGCCCACATCACGAAGAACGGAAGCTCATACGCACTCGGACATCGAGATTGCCATGCTCCATGTTGCCCAAACAGTCCCAAGTCGCCTTCGCAAGAGCCTTGATTCTACGAGCCACAACCGGATCTGGTCCGTGTGACGTCCAGACATGACCATCCCTATCCAACTCCGTAGATATTTTCCACACGCCAGCAGACGCGTAAGAGGGTAGCGTCGAGTTTACCTGAGACCCATCACCATCTTTGCCATAGAGCGGTACTTGCAAACCGTCCTCCCATTTCCAGTCCTTGAGGAAGGCCACCACGGAAGCGAATCCGCGCTCTTTGCTGCCGGGGACGCGAGCTCTGGAGTCTTTACGTTCCTCAGAACCAGTGGCGAGGCTCTTTCCGTCACCAACGAACTGACTTGCGCAGATGAGCTCAACAGCTTCGTCGCTGACTTGACCGTGCAAGACCCAGTGCGAGGCAAGCCATCTCTTCACCAGCCTGACGGTGCCTGAAAATGCGTTGTACTGATGGGAAAGAGCAGCAATAGCTCGATGGTGTCGCGGAGCATGGATGAATCGCCTCATGTGAACTGACTTCGCGTCGACCGCATCATGATACTCCTTGTTTGGCCTGCCCTCCCCTGAAATTTCTGCATGGTAACGTGCGGCAGCTTTCCAGTCTTGTTTTCGATAATTCGATCCAGCAACGTGGCTTCCCGATCATGCCATATCCTGGCGATAAAGGCCCATCCTTCTGGTGTAACAATCTCAAGACAGGCCTTATCAAGGATTTCGGACATGCTGACCCCATCACCGACCACGATCGAAGCTCGTAGCCCGTTGATGGACGACATGAGAGCGGAGGCGATGCGCTCGAAGAATGCAAACTTGATTTTTTGGGTTGCTTTGAGTTCGTCTGGCCACCTCGATGATTTTTCGAATTGAAGAACGATTTCTATCGGCGCGAGATACCGCGAGTTAGGGGGAGCAAGGGAGATAGGGATGTAGGTAACGGAACGGGACTGAACACGCTGGTATATCGTAGTTGCTCCGACACAGGAGTGATGTTGAGAAGTGCTAGAGGAAGCTCATCCTCCAAGGCTTTTATCTCCTTGACGAGATTATCGAATGCTGTCAAAGCACCCTTGAAACCCGTAGCAACTTTCGAAGCCATATATTTGGAAGATATGGCTTCCGGTAGTCGCAATGTGGAATCGAATGAAGTTTGCCATGTCTGAACCGCATCTTCTCCAACATTGAAATGACGTTTAAGAACATGGCGAACGATCATGGTGGGTATGTGAGCGCGCTCGTCGAGCGTTTTGACGTCCCATACGACACTCTCTATAATACGACCGTCCTTGAACCGTCGTAATTCTGCCTTGTCGCCCCAAAAGTCACGGAAACGTCGACAATGCTTTCGTCAGATTCGTCTGCTGCAGGACCATGATCGACAAGACGAAAAGCACGCTCGGCATCATGAATCAGTCCAATGAAGACGATATTAGAGGTGGAAGGATGTGCTTGGGAGAGTTTACGTGGTGAAGTGGGCTTTTTGAGGATGGCAACGGCTCTTGTCCGGTCCCCAAGACCCTGGTGAAGGAGTCCATCCAGTGAAGCAAGGAGAGCGTTGCTAGCCAATCCGGAGTCCACATGTGGGGCCATCGAGGACGTCTTCGGTCTTGCCGAAGAGATGTCGACACTGTTTCAAAGTAGTCAGATTCACGACGGCGCTGCGGGAGCGGAACAACTAACCGAAGCACGACATCGAATCTGCTCGCCAGATCACGCTGGTCTTTCAAGAAAACCTGTGCAAAGGGGTCACTAGAGGAAGAATGCTGATCTAATGTTTCTAAGGTCCTCAAGGCATCTTGTTGAAGCTGGTACATGATTCAGAATGGGATAAATGGTCGATGACTGCAAAAACAGTGCTCACCAGTTCCACAGATCCCAATGGTACATCTGCAAGCAAGTTTACAAGGGAAGTCGAATCAACAAATACACATTGGTGGTTATTACGCCAGTCGTCTGGGGAATACTTCAAGAAATGTTATCAATTGCCCGAATGGGTCAAAGATTTGAATACGACGAACTTTGTGCTGTCCATCTTTTGTTTTCATGAATATAGGCTCATTTCGAAAATCGTGTTTCGCTGGATAATTGTGAATTCTCTGGGTGCATTTCGTGTGAATAATCTCACTTACACAGAAAATTCAAAGCAGCGCGGAAAAGCTGGTAGGAGCTCAGGCCCCTTCCCAATGGTCTCCGCTTGGACGTCTTTCCAGTCGGCACAGGTTCTTCTCCTGAGATAAGAAGAGCCAACAGCGCACCCCACCAGAATCCTCTTGATTCGAAACCTGCGATACACGGTCGTGATCCGAAACCGTACCCACGTTGGTTTGCCCATATGCGCAGGAGCGCAAGTGCATCTGCGAACGCCGCAGATTCGTTTTTGAGAGCATGGGAGACAAGAAGATGGGACTTCGGTAGAAGGGAAAAGAGGAGGGCATTATTGTATGATGGTGTGGGTGTTCCAGATTCGGATGCCTGATTTCGAATATTAGAATGAGTTGGGGAAAGGTGTTTGAGATTGATGGGGCATTGATAGGAAAGAGTCGGTATGATGCAGACTTGAGCATGTAATTTGCTGAAGTCGGTCGGGGAATCGTCTGAAAACATCGACCAGCGTCATAAAATGTGAGCTTCGCGGGGAATTAATTGAGAAAACCTTTTTTGGGGATGAGAACCAGCTTTGTAAGGCGCGGGTCGTCTCCCAAGGAATCGTACAGTACGTCGACCTTGAAATCACTTTTAGAATTCTTGATTGCAGCTGCTATCGTAGCAAGATAGAATGCGCGTTTGTGGAAAAAACGACCGTCCAGATAGTCCTTCTCTTGGAAAAGGCTCTGACATGAAAATCAGCATGGTCCCGCGACGGAGGGAATTTTCTGACATACATCTGGCATTTGGAGCGCAAGATCGACTCCGAATCGTAGTTCATCTTTCTGCTTGATGCTGAGCTTGTTGGCCCAGCTGCCGACTAACGTGACGTCGCTCGGTTTCTCAAAGGCAACTCTCCAGTTCGCGTCCTCGGTAGGAAGGGGTGAAGAATACGGGACGGAGACATTCTTCTTGAGCAGCTTTCTAGCAGCTTCCAAGGGATGCTGAGGTGCGACGGATGGAAGAGACGTGAGAAATGTATGCAAGGCGAGGAGAAATCGTTCCAGGGGCGGTAACAGGTATTCCTTTGGCCGTACATTAGGTAGTAATGCGTCAATCTAAGCCATGGTGATAAAAGTCGACGAGCGTTCGCATGGGAAAAAAGGTTGGTCTACAACGCACCTGAAGTTTGAATGAATTCGACCGGAACAGATCTGCTGCATCTTTGATGGCACGCAATTCTTCCCCAGTCGGCAATTTCTTCGACGTTGGATGCCCTGCGCCGTTTGCGCTATTTTGCTGGCCAGAAATACCATCCCACTCGTTCACATCGCTCCCCTCCTCTACTTCGCTGTCCGATTCCGATCCAGAGTCTACAACCTCTGAATCGTTATTTGGCTCGCCCTGTCCTACGAACTCGTCTACCTCAGGCTTGTTATCTTCTTCTCGTTTTTTACCCTTTGAAATGAATCATAAAACAAATAATTAGCTCGCTGCCTCACATCGGATGAAAGAACAAAGAACATACCTTGGGCAAGCCGATATCCCTATCCCTCTTCCTCTTTACGCCCATAGCAGACAGATGCAGAGAAACAAAAAATTGCACAGCCACAACAGGGAATGAACCAAACCAAGGTTCTAATTTCACGTCACCCTGTCTCCGCAACTTCGCCCGTCTCGCTCATATTTTAGAAACCGGGTTCGAGATACATAGCATCGGCTCATCATCTATGAGAATCTACGGCTTGACTTGCTTGCGACGCCATCATCGGTTTACTCTGGAACGGTTTACACGACGAACTGGTTTGTTTCTCCACCACATAAAACTGGACCCGCTGAGCAGAAGGGGAGGTGGACTGTAACCGTCACCTTTTACCCATGATAGCCAAGACATTCTCCAATCCCGCTCAAGGCTTGATACTGGTCTATGCTGAGCCAGGTCCCAGGGTGCCAGAGAAGGACTTCCACGGTGAGTCATCCGTAATCGACCTGTCCGTAATCGTCATCCCTAACCTACATCCTTAGACTGGTATGAGAACGATCATGTTCCTCTTCGTCTAGAGGTTCCAGGTGTCTTCACCTGTGTTCGTTACAAAGCAATCGATTCTCAAACACCTTCTTGGCTTACGTTGTACGACCTCGCTTCTCCCGATGTCGCGCAGAGCGACGAATACAAGGCTCTGCCGAAAAAGGCCACAGACCGGGAGAAGCAAATTATGCCCCAGCTTGCTACTATCAATCGCAAAACATACGAGCATCTCATATCCTATACCCATCCCAATACTCCCCGCTCATCTCTCCCAGCCCGCTTCGTCTTTATCGTCCACATGCAAGTCACCTTGGATGGCGAGGAGGAATTTAACAAATGGTATAACGAGGAGCATATGGGCCTGCTGGCCAAAATTCCTGGATGGTTGTGTGGACGCCGATATAAACTCATCGAGTCGGTCTCCCGGGGTGTCAAGCTGGAGCCCACAGACGACGTCAAGCCTTATGCTGATTATCTCGCTATCCATGAACTCGAGCGGGATGGCTTTCTGGGCCTCCCTGAGTTCAAGAATGCAATTCAGACGCCATGGAGGGAGAGAGTAGCGCAGTTCATTATCAACAGGGAGCTTAGGTTGTTCGAGCAATACAGAATTCACAAACGTTCCGCAATCTAGTGTCGCCTGTGAAGTAATAAACGTCTAATGTATTATGTACCTTGCAGTGATCTGGAGGGCGAGCGAGGTCTCGCCTGAGAAAATGGCGTGTATGACTTTGTATACTACTTCAGAGAATACAGCAAGCTAGTAATTGATATGCGCTGTGAGCGGAGAGAGTGCACCCTCAGCTAAGCATCGACGTATCCGCCCTTCACGCACCCTCGCATGCTTAAACCGCCGATACATAGTTGTAGTTAGTGCAGCGAGTCTATCAGGATGCGCTACGGGTTAAGCGTGCCGGTATTCTCATCCTTGAGGTCCTCATCCGAACGCCCATAAGACATCAAACACCAACTATACAGCCACAGTCGACACCTCAAATGAACCGCCTGAACGCCTCGTAGCATGACAATATGCGTTGCCTATTGTCCAAAGGCCTCATACCCTCACTGTAGCGGCGAGCGGGTCTCGGCACCTCGGGGAGATGTGCATATATAACGGTTTCCACCTCTGGATATTGTCCAAGTTGAACTGCTTTGGCAAGAGCGGCTGTAATGGGGATCTTGTAGAAAGTAGGCATAGTGCCCTTCATAGTGATCCCGGGCATAACCTTCCTCTCCAGGGGAGCCTGCCCCAGCGCTCGGACGCGAGTGCCATTGTTGGCGTTAAAGGCAGCGATTGCCTCGGCAATGAGCTGAGGCTCTGGGTCAGTGCCATCTAGGTATCGTTTGTCCTCCTGAACGAGAAGCAAGATGTCGAAATTATCGAGGATGCAGACGTCTGTCTTGGCGTGTCTCTCTTCGCCACAGATGAACAGGGGATATCCTTCCTGGTTCGCGCGACCCTGCCTCTACCGGTATACCCTAGGACGCGGAAGAGATTGACAGTAAAGTCGTCTACTGCAGACTCTTCGCCCGCAGGAGAGGTCATCGCGAGGTCTAGAGTGCGAAGGAGAGTGTACACCTCGTCGTGAAGAGCCTCATCCGGGCTGTTTAAAGTGAGGACTTCATTGTCGACCGCAGGGGGTGGAAGGCTGGGAGACTGGAAGAAAGTCACCGCGTCCCGATATTCGACTCGAATATTGTAAGCGAGGAGATCATTCTGTGTCCAATCAATTCCGGACTTGGCGCTGCGGATGAGGTTTGCCATCTGAACAAGTATGCACACATGGAGACACATCCCTACATTTCAAACAGTCTCATGACTTGTTTGAACTTAGCTCGCTTTATCATGCCAACATGACACGGCCTTTTTCTTCCTCATTGCAACACATTGAATTTGCCCAATAAGAACAATTTAGCCACATTGAAGTTAAAATCCAAGAATGAATAAATGAATGCGGAATGAATTGAGTACTGGTGTAAACAGAAAAGAATTCAGGAATTCTCGATGGCCTGTTCGATCAGAGTTTTCACATATTCGCCCCGAGGAACGATCTCGAACTTGAACGGTAGAGGATGACTGTACGGCCCAGCGGATGAGAAGCGGATGTAAGTGACTCGTACGATACTTCAGTGGTTAAATAGTGGCCCACCGGATCATTCCAGACGTGAAACTAGCTTCGACTTTGTTCACCTCACCGTTACCGTCGACGCCAGGTGTAATATTGAATACCGAAAGAATGCAAGCAATACAAAGCCAAAGTTGAACGTCTGCGATGAATCGACCAGGGCAAATGCGACGACCATACCCAAACGTCACGGAAAGCGGATCAGCAGGGGAGAGGTAACCTTCCTCCTTGTCAAGGAAACGATTCGGGTTGAACACTTCAGGCATAGGATAATGGTGCGGGTCATGAAGAATTGCCCAGCTGTTGCCTACAACCGTTGTGCCAGCGGGAATGAAGTAACCGCCGTATTCGTCATCTCGGGTCACCATGTGCGGCAATCCTTAACGAATTTAACGTGAATTCGCCTCGTTACGCATCCTACACGCTCACCAAGTGGAGCGACAGGACTCCATCTATTCACCGGATCAAACATGAAATCTGGTGAGGCGAAACGCATACTAACCTTAGAACTTCCTTCACTACCGCACTGATGTAAGGAAGATTTTTCCTATCATTGAAATCTGGGAGCCTGGCGTGGTTGAGAACATTGTCCAACTCTTCCTGGGCTTTGCGTTTCACGTCTGGATACAGGACCATTGCCAGCATAAAGGACGACAGGGACGCTGAGAACTATGGTCCATAAGACGATGTCAGGGGTGTTAGTGTTTCATGAACGCACACTTTCCGTCCCCGCTACGAAATCAAGGAGCTCGTTGAACGAGACGTTCGCGAATTAGATAACGATATGAAAAAAAAAGACTCAACCGGCGTAAGACATTCCAGCAGCTGCTTTGATAATCTCTATATTTTCCTTCAGACGGTTTGTTGAGTCAAACTCGTTGATGAGGTTTGAAACGAAGCATATAGGAGCAGTTCCGGTTCTCTAAACGTTCTCGTCAGCTAGATCACACTGACAGTTCCATTGTGCACCGCACCATTTTTTGCAAAATAGATTTAAATGGAGCGTCACGCATCTCCATGACCGCAGCCTTCCACTCTTCCGCCTTTTTTTTGAATTCCGCGCCAGGAAGCCATTCGCTGTCTCAAATCGATGTGAGCGAGATATGTCGGTTACGCAACGGAGTAACATACGGCATATGTTTGACTATAACAAGGTTAGGACATCGAATCAGAGGAATCAGCGAGGTAATTCCTCACGTGGTGGAAGGAAATCGACAAGGAATGCGCCGGGTTTGGCGGCTTCTGCCATCCCTGCAAGCGCTTTTTCGGCGATTTCGACGTACCGATCATTTTTGGGAGCGATGTTTATCCCATATGTGAGATTCATGATAAGGCTGGCGGAGTTACTGTTAGAGGAGTGAGAAGGTTACAATTTCAAGGCCTCTAAAATGACTTACAATCGAAGATGTTCCATCAGATCTTGGGGAGAGTGGAGCAGTCGCTGAAGGAGCGTGTACGTTTCCGTCCTCAAGATTGGCCAGTACACAGATATGTTCGATTGTTGGAATTGTTTGGAAAACATTCGCCGATGTGCTTTCCAAGCATCACCTGTTCGAAGAACAGTGAGCATCCAAGAAAATATTCTTTTAAGTGATGAACCAACCGTATGGCATGTGGCCAAAGGTCCATTCCCATCCCATTCTGTTCAACAAAGGAAAAGGAATGCAATGTCGGCGTAGGGCTACACAACGAGCGGGCAACTCGACGCACAGCTCGTGCAACATGACAGAGTGGTTGCGATCAGAGTAGTTGGCGGATGCTTCAAAAAGGCTGCGAGCCGCCTGGAAGGAGTTCACGAATAGGATATTTCTGCCAAAGACTTGCATAAAGAACAGGTCGCCTGAGGGCTTTCAATATCGGTTTGGAACGGGGTTTATGGGCGCTCACCATATTGGTGGGCCAGCTTTAAATATGCGGCAACCTCGCTCTGCCTCGGAAAATCTAAAAGATTTCCAATGAGAGGAAGTGGCCTGGGTCCAGGGGGATGCGGCAAGTTGTGCACGTTCCGTCGGCCACAACGCAGACGACTCTTACAAAAAATGACTGCACTGATTACGGTGACGAGAGCAAATGCGCCGGAAAAAGAAGAAAGCGACATGTTATATCGCCTATAATGCAGCGAAGAGGAATGAAGGGCAAGACAAGGGCAGAACCTGCAATTCCTCTATTTTATACATTTTTTGAGACTGATCCGACCATCCGGATCCGTAATTGCATGTCGCGGCTTCAACGCAGCATTGTGTAACCAAGGCGGTCGGATATGCTCCATAGTTTTGCGTTTCGTTGCGCCACAGGAAGAACACGGGCATGACATAAAGCAGAGGACGCACTGGTTCGGCCGGCGATTGATCGGGATGAAGGAAAGGGTACTACCTTAGTGGCGACGAGATACTCATGCATGGCATGTTCATACTGTTGTATGGTAAACCAAAGAGGATGGGCGGCTATCGGAATATCTGCTTTGCGTTCGCCTCTTGAATGCAAAGGGGTTGAGTAGTGTCGTAAATGCTCCAGTTGCTGATCCGTCTTTGCGTGGGGCTATTTGAATGAGATTAATATTCTGTTTTGTTGGTAGGAAGATTAACTCCCTCACCAACGCTAGAGTTTTCCTCGTTTTAGCAGATGTATAGATGTTTGTGATCTTACATACTTCGGCAAGATGGGCGACTAAGGGAATCGACAGCTTCGCACAACGCAGAATGAAAGTGATCCCTATAGCATACAACTAGATACATAGACAAGTAAACAAGCGAAAGCGTACAAGGATGCAACAAGTTGGCACACAGAAGAATACATATTAAAAACCAAAAGGTCAGATAGAGTGCAGCGATGTAAGTTACATGCTTGGAAAACAGAGACTTGGGGGAAATTATAAATGGTATTGAACGAATTGCTTTCAATCAAAGGAGGCTGAAACCACCGAAATCAAGGAAACCGTCCTCCAGAGACATCTTTCGCACAACGAGAGCTTCAACAATGAGTCTATTTCGTGCGTGGAGTAGTTTTTCGACAGGGTCCGCACCCTCCCCACTCTGAGAGGCGAGGATTAGGGGGTCTGAAACTTTAGACACGCCGGGAAGAGGGAAACGAGGGGAGGGGATAATATCATCTTCGTCGTCTGTTTCCTTGGGTCCCGCGGTGATATACGGATGATCGTCTGAGACGTTCGAAACCTGAAGGCGTTCGTCGACCGAGACGTGTAATGACTCCAGTCCCAACACTAAATCGTCGGTGTTTGAGGCTAGCCTGGTATTATGAGCGCTCTCCGTAGCATTCGATTTGTTGTCAAATGACCTCGCGGCATCAGAGATGGATTCCGCAATGCAGGAGACCAGGGCCATACGCCGTTCGTCCCTCTTGCGATCGCGCAGTTGTTTCCTACGCTCCGCCTTTGAAGGTTTTGCGAAAGAATTATGATTAGGATCCGACTGTTCATGCTTAGCCGCAGCATTTGAAAAGACGGAAGGCTTGAACTTTTTCATCCGCTTCCCCTTGGCTGCGCCAACATGAGCATGATTATGATGCATGCGAACGCGCATCGGACGAGGTTTAAAGACAGTGGCAATCTCGAGGTCGATAATGATGGGTGTATGGGCCAGCCTCCGGGTGTCCTGACACAGATCGCGGGATTCTGGCGTGTCGAGATCCGGGTCCATGGAGAAAATTGAAGGCACCTCCGATGCTTCTGGCGAAGACAGCTCGTCATGGTCAAGTACAAGTGACAGCGACAGGTTCTCGTCGGCGTCAATGTCCGTCGGCCCGGCCTCGTTCTTCGAGGCAGCGGCTGTCACGAAGCTCTCATCATAATCATTCGAGTCCGTTCCCGCCTGACCTTTCCTCGGTTTGCGGCTCCACTTGTCGGTTTGGGTCACGGCGAGGTCAGCAACATACGCCGGGATTTCTATCTCTTTTACCACAATGACGCTCGCGCCGATTTCGCCCGCCATCATTTCTAGGGTCTCGAGGCTTTGTTCTATTTCTTCCCTGGGCAGACCCACCAACGCGCCGGAGTCGGCGACACCGAGTTCATAGTAAGCCTGACCGCCGCCCTCCAAAAGACGCCATTTGAGTTGAGTGACGAGACGTGCGAAACGGGCAGGTGAGGGATTAAGAAGCTGTAACTTGTACTCGACGTTGCCGTCATCGGATTCCGGAACCAGGCGGGGCAGCAGCTCGATGGCCAAGGGACTAAGTGTTTGAGAATGCTGAAAAGGTGTGGGCGATGGAGGGGTAGAGATGAGGGAGTCCCAAGGGCTCGGAACGCGAGGGCTTTCAGATTCAGACTCTCCAAACATGCAGAATGGTGGTATATCAACAAGTGTTTGAAAGAAATTTAAACAGATATTCGGGTTATCATTGTCGTTGTGGAGAGGACGATGAGCAGCAACGGCGACGAGAGACTTTCTTCTAAAACATCGTCGTCGTACAGTCAGTCAGAGTCAAAGTTGTCAGCCGTTGCTTGGCCGTGCTTGTCAATAGTAAATGCCGAGTCACGTGTTACTCACTCCTTCATCGCGAACCACCATCACTGCAGCTCTCTCCAATGCCAAATGTTCACTCCTCTGCGGTAGGTCTAGGCGCTTGCAACACCTTTCTGTATGCTATAAACACAAAATATAGGTCACACTTAAGAGAATTCACCGTGAAATCGCGGACCTGAAGAAAGAGGACTTGGGTCCAATCGTCCTCACGCCCCGCGACGACAATCTTTACCTGTGGAAGGGCAGCATTCCAGGGCCGGAGGGCAGTGTATATGAGGGCGGCGTGTTTAATTTTGAGGTTCTGCTTCCTCCAGATTACCCGTGCGTTTTCCATGCTCCTCGCCTATACCCTAACCAACACCCTCTCGCGCAGTTTCTCAGCGCCCAAAGTTGTGTTCAAGACACGGTATGTCCTTGTGTCCTTCACAGCCGGTTACATTAACTTTCGCGACTTCAGGATATATCATATGAATGTATGTCGAACCCTGCTCTGTCGTAGAGGTGCTCATTATCTGCCAGATATCTGAACAAGGTCATATTTGCATCGATATTCTCAAGGCTAATTGGTCGCCAGCATTATCCTTATTTAAAGTCGTGTTGTCCTTATCATCTCTCTTGACGGATCCTAATCCAAGTATGTGTATACTTGTGATTTTTGTCTTCATTACCTTACGAGTTGCTCCGCCAGAGGACCCGCTAGGTTGTTTCTTTTTGCCTTACCTTGTGACTGAGGTATTCATGCATTCCTAGTGCCCTCAATAGCAAATCAATATCTCCGCAATCGCAAGGCGCACGACAATACTGCGCGACAATGGACGGAACTATATGCGCGCCCAAAGCCGCCTCCACCTGCTCTCCAGGTTCCTGCGTCGGCGAGAGTCCAAGGCAAGATGAAGATGCCATCCGAACAGACCATTCATCACAACACACCAGCACATCCACATCGGCTTCTCATCGAGAGCTCATCACGATCGAGGACTCGGATGATGAATTTGCAGCTGGCCAGCCGTCGCGCAAACGAAAGAGGGAGGCCGTCAGAGTCTCAGAAGGTGAGGATGCCATCCTCATCAATAACGAGGAGCAAGGTAGTAGTAAGAAGCGCAATATTGCTTCGAGACGGACTGCCCGCTCAGTGGTTGGCACTACTGGCTCCACCAACCATCAGCAAGCCCGGAGACAGCACGGGGAAGTCATTGTAATAGACGATTGAGTGTCGTTGTAGCCTCATCCTTCAGGGCATTCTTCAGTTTCGGTTTTTACCCAGGTTACCTTAGCATTTTATCATCTGTAGCCTTACATCTCGCAAGGATCTGAATCCTGATCTCTGATTTCCCACTACTGACAGACTTGTTTTCCTTGACCTTTGAATGCACCAAATGGTGGGCGGCATTGCTGACGAGAAAGCAACTTAGTGTGTTCATCATTCTCATAGTCAGGTTCTGGCACCAGGCATAGAAAAGCAATTACATTGCATCTTATGTGAACAGCCGACCTGAAGGACACGGTTTAGTGCTTTAACAAACCAGGACTAACAAAGATACTTACCAACACAGCGAGCAGTTCCACAATGGCAAGTTGCATACACTGAATCAACCATCCCAATGTCCTCCCCTTCAGTACGTTGTTCTTCCTCGTCTTCAGGATTAAGATCCCCAAAATAAGAGAAGCAAATCTCCTCAAATGGGTTAATATCACGTCGAGCAAAGACAGCAAGCAGTGGCTTGTCAATGTCTGGGTCATTGATGTAGCAAGGAACGAGCTTGCAGTTGGGATCACAGGAGTGATTCTTTGATAGAGGAGGTCCCAAGGTATATCAGGGCAGATGAAAGGAAGTTGATGTAGAGGCCCATACCAGAAATCTTGTAAACTAGGCAAACATAGTAGTTAGAAGCATGCTCGTCAATGTTAGACAAATAACATAGCTTACATTGCCCGCATGATATGCATCAACAACATATTTGGTATCCCAATCGTCTTCGTTGCCTTGCTTTAAGTGATGAAAATCCAAGTCGAAAAGATAGGTCCTCCCAAATTTGTTGTAGAGGCTGTATCTCATGTTCAAACATTGGCCAGCAGGTCAGGAAAAGAGTATATACCGGCCACGCTGATCGCTCTCTGAATCTGTCAACAACTCGCCAGAATATATGCCAAGAAACATTCCCTCGGAGATCTTCTTTGCTCCAGCAAAGACACCTTGAAGATTGTCACAATGAGATCATGTAAAATGTAATATCAGCTTACCCCAGCCTTTATGCTGAGTTTTCGAGAGGCTAATCGCACATGTTCGGCCATGTTGTACAACCTACAATGGACATTTATCAGGGCAATTGCAAATGCAGAAAGGGAGAAAAGGGACCCTATTGCGACACTCGTCCCCACAGCCGCACATATCATTGCATTCAAATATGGGATAATCGAAGTCTTTGAGCCGTCCTCGAGCATCATATGCAAATTCAGGTGTGTATTGTTGCTGTCGCTTCAGACAAGCACAAGTCTGGGATCTGGGGTCACACCTCCCAACACAATTACAGCCTTCGAGTTTTGTGATATCTGGTGGTGGGACCCCATCGCCATACCACATCTTGTTGCTATAATAGAACTCCCATGGAGGAGTAGGCTCATCATCGATCTCGTTGATGATCTCGATGGGTGGTGCGTCGGGCTCATCATCCGCCGTGTTCTCCAGGATAGCCGCTTCCAACACGTGGCGGAGCCCAGCATCCATCCTGGCAGTTTCCGTCCAAGAATTGATGTTGTCTTGAAGCGCATGAGGCAAATCCACCGCAAAGTAACACTTTGGGGGAGACAGCTTCAGAGTCTGACAATAAGATCTCCAATTCAATGCCTCAAATCCACCATAAACCCGAGGCACAAAAGGGCCAGAAGTCTCTTCGGGTATAAGATTGTGGTCGGATGGATACGATGGAGATATCGTTTCCAGTCCTTCTCCAGAGGAAAGAATTCCATTCATGTGATCATCGGAGGATGCCCGAGAAGAAGGGCGAGAGCTACGTCTTATCCTCGTTTGCCGGCCGTCGTTTTCGTCGGAGTCACTCATAGGTTTACCGAAACTAGATGACGGCCTGGTGAAGTCGGCCTCTTCCGGCTCCGGCGACGAGGCGGGATCTTCAATAGTCAAAGGTGCGAGAAGGTCCGCGTTTATCTGATAATAATGTAGTAATGTTCATTGAAAGAAACACACGCATATATTATATGGTACTTACTTCAGCTTCCGAATCAGTCGTGTGAGAACCATTCCCAGCAGGTTCTGCATCATTGTCAGAGCTAGGGTCACTCTGCAAATCTTTGCGTGTGGATAGTGTAGGCGTCTTGGGCGGAACTGCTGCTGTTCTCTCATCCACGCGTATATCGGAGGCGGCGGGGATTTGAGGGACTGCAGATGCAACCTGTTTAGTTGCTTAGGACATGCGGAGCCCATAAGCAGTTGGAACTTAGTGAGCTTACCATTTTACTCTCGTCGATGTTCTGAGTAACCAAAGTATCATTATTCCTCAAGACGAATGGTGATAGAGACAGCTTTGACGTCGAAGATGCAGCCGACAACGGGAGCCGTGAACCACTCGTACCCAGCAGTGTGCCTGTGTCTTCCAAGGGATTGGTCAAGGCACCAGAAGGGAGGCGTGTGTGGGGCATGGTGTATCGAGAATTGAACTCCGGATCGGGAGTCAGTGCATTGGTACCTGATTTCGCTTTAGTTTGGGATGGAGAGCGTTATGGTGAATGAATGATACAAGTAAACTCAGAGGCGCTTACAGGTTGAGCTCTCGTACGCTGATGCATCGGGAATAGCGATTTCATCGAGTTGCAAAGCTTGCTTTCGATGATGCTCCAAGTCTCCAGAACTGTGCTTCGCGTTTGTCCTCTGTCTAGAAGTACCGACAGGCCCCTTGTTGAGGACTTGAGTCTGGGTAATTGCGTCAGCTAAAGATGAAATTGCTTCATTGTGACTAGAGTTGGTGTAATGGTTATCCGACTTGGCCTGTAATGAGATAGCAGAACAAAAGTTCAAGTCACGTTGCACACCTGCCCTGGTGTCTTTTCAGATACCTTTGAAGTCGAACCGCTTTCACCGGCAGTCTGACATCATTAGGTGGGATGTATAAGTTATCAGGGAAGATCTCTTACAGAAGGCGTCCATGTATAAGACGTGCTGACTATAGCATTTGACGATTGAACTTGCTTTGACACTGAAGAAAGATCCGTAACATTAGATAAACTCCAAACCACAAGATCATGATCAGCCTCACTCTCGGGGTAGCGATTGGGCCAGGTGGATGGGGTTGCTAGTGTAGAAAGACTCGTATAATGACCTGACCGTTTCTTCCAGACCTGCCGAGACAGAATGGGCTGTCTATTCACATTTATAGTGTCGTCATTCCCGCGTCTGAAGTAAGAGATACAGTAGGAGTTTTCGAACTACTCATGAGTGCCGGCCGACTCGGATCTGCAGCGGGTAAAGATACGGCTGATGTATCGGTTTCGACGGTTTCAGGAGTGAAGTTGGAGCTTGCGCTCTGAAGTGCCAGAGGAGGTAGCTTTTCCAAGTTAACTCTGGTCGGGGAAGGCGGGACTGCGTTGCTTTCCGGGTTTGCTTTAGACGAGTATCTAACTTGTTCATTGTCGCTATCGTCAATCACGATAGCGTCTTCCGTCGATGTGCCCTGCGGTTGATACGGCAAGCCTTTCCGGACTGCAGTCCTGAAGCTTGACCAAGATGCCTTCTTTCTTGCTACTGAAAGCCGAGGTCGGTTACCATTCATAGAGCCAACAGCACTTGGCTTTGCCCGAGATTCTAATGACATCGATTTCGATGAAGCAGATGCCTTGAGGATCAATTCATCGTCGTCCGATATTTCGATGTAGGTGGCGGAAGTGGACGTTGGCCGTTTCACCTCACGTCGTTCTTCTGTGGAGTAATTGAGCTTGACCAAGGCATATAAGACCGGGAGATTTACCGCGGGATGAATGCTCCTTACGGTGAAAATGAAAAGGGGAGCTTGAAAGAGACGAAGAGGAAGAAGAGGAGAACAAATAATCACGGCTCCTGTAGTCGTGCCTCCCTTTGTTGCTTTCCTTGTTCTTTACGGACATGATCGCACCATCAGTTAAGCGGCGTTCGGGTATAGTAGTAGACAGGTTAGAACCGCCGGACGTCTTCTGTCGCTTTCTTGAAGAATCCACATCTGAAGCAGGGCGGGAAGACCCAGCCAGTGCGCTGTCTTCAATGATAGCATGAGCGCTTCGACGTAGCGAGTCGTCCATAATTTAAACGCACCACTTGTCACCTTTTCAGAACTACGAAAGGAGGCAACTCGCTGCCTCGCATCATCCAGACTCCCATACTTGGCGCGTTTCACAAGTGCTTCAGATAGCTTCCCCTTCCTCTTCAGAGTGGCTACAGAAGACGAGCCTTTATAAGAGTTCAGCTCGTCTTCAGAGGAGCTACTCGAAGCCGAAGGTTCTGATATAGAGGTTGGGACAGAAAGGAATTTTGACAGTGAAGATGCTTACCCTTCAGAGCTTCCCATTGAGGCCCAGGAGACCGCCGCTTCATCAAGCGCGATGCCGTCACCACCACGAGAACAAGAGGAGAATAATGTCCGCAGCAAGCCTCGATATGCGACTTTGACGCGTCGGGGGCAAAGAAAACTCGTCCGCCTAATCCTGGCAGAATGATCAAGGACTCCTCAAGGCATGCTTAACATCTATTACAAAAGCACGGTCACGTGCTGCACGCGATTTTAAACACTTCCATTTCTCCCTCAACTTGCATTTTATTTGGAAAGATGGCTCTTACGGCGTCCATATCTCGCCCTCGCGATACCCTATGGATATGGTTTTTGATTAGCTATATTCCTGTTGTCTTGCGTGCGTCGTTTCGTCGTCTGGCCCTACATACATTTCAAATTGACCCGGCTGTAGTTTTCGATGCTATTTCCATGTACCCCCAAAGCCTGGTCCCTGCACCGCTGCTCGCTCTTTTTAACTGGTATTTGGAATACTTCAACGACCAGCTGATGATCCAAGGACCTGCCTGGTTCCGTTTCTTCGGCCTCGTTGAAGTTTTCTATCAACTTCCAATGGCCGCTTGGGGTGCATTCGCGCTATCACGAAAGTCGCCCAAAGCACCCCCACAGTTGCTAGTATGGGCTGTCATTTGCTGTGGAACGACCATGACATGCCTCTTCGAATTTCATCACAACGAGCTTATGAGCGCACACCAAAAATTGATGCTTATCATGTTATATGGGGGATATGCTTCACTCTGTACGTCTTCTCACCGCTAGTAGGAGGCCTCCACAGCTAATATCGTAGTTGGTATTTTGGCCATTGACATGCTCATTCGTATACAATGCATGCTTGAGATAATGGCTTTGTCAAACGAATCAAGCAAACATAAATGAATATGTGTCAGGCTCATCAGAGATGCAAAGCGACGTACAATGTTGACTTTATTCCAAGTCGAATCCTACCCTCTACTTGTCCACATACCAACCGGTCGACTCCAATCATGTTCCATGGAACCTGAGGAACAACACTGGCGTCATTGCTAAGCTGTTGTACGACGATTGTGACATACTTCTCTGGGTGCGCAGCAAAAGAGGTGTGACACTTTACACTACTTTATGGTATACACGCTTGAACTTCTCGGTATTTCGGAGCAATTCACGACTAATACACCTATGCATTCTCAATTTCACCGTCCTCTTCGCAGCACGTCTCTTATACCCAAGACAATGGCTTCTCTCGCTCAGTAAAAACAAAGTAGAATAAATATTCGCAGTGCATTACATACATGTTCTAGCCACATATTTTTCTACACGTACTATCATGAGGATATCAATCATAACGAGGGTATTTACTTATGTTCCGTAATTCTGTTGATAATTCCCAGTCCACTCGAAGACGCTATAAATGAGAATAAACGGCCAGCATAATCGTCTAAACACAATTTTTATCTTGGGAACGTTGACCTGTTGGTCACGAGAGACTTTGCCGAGACCTTGCCAGCCAGGAGGTATCTGGATGGCGACTATCACCCAGGTCGTCAGAATTGTCAGCAGGATTGCTGCAATCACATAGTGGCTCAGCGGCTTTGCGCTGTCATTGATCTCCTTAACGTTCATGCCGAAGACGGCCTGACAACATGAGCTCAAAGTATGTTCCTATCGGCAAAGGAAAGGTCTGACTCACAGCGATGAACGACCCAGGCAGGAAAACCATCGTAAGATAGGCAATTTGTTTCATGGCTAAACGCCGTTAAGAACGGAGTCGAATTGAGAGGAACAAAATGAGGAAACACAAACCGGCACTGTCTCTTAGCGTCGCTTCCGTCATTCTCCGCATTTGATGACTATCATCGATGTTGACTTTGCTAAATCCCTGCCCGATGATCGGTTTACAGCGAAGACAACGAGTGGACTACGTACAAGATCCATGACATTCTTCAGTCGTTTCTCCTGCATCGATCTGCTTCGTTCTAGTCGCTCAATCTGGTTAAGCAAATTTTTGCATTCCTTCTCCATCAGTGCACGTGAGAACTGTGTTTCGGCAATTGAATATAGTGTTCGGTCGTCTAAAGCAGGGTTAGGAGTGTCGAGGACAAATTGAACAGTTTTCCGGAAATCTTCGATAAGCGAGGCGTAATGGAGAAGATGTGCCCGAAGTGCATGTAGCTCATGTGTTCTTCTGATATCGTTTGTTTTCAATACTTCGGATTCCTAGAAACAGCGAAGATGCGAAAGAGTCAATCGATAATTAAAAAAGATGCACATATCAAAGCTAACCAGTGAGCAAATATGTTGATAGAGTGTTTCAAAGGCTTCGTCCCATGAGTACAGGGCATACCACAGCAACGCCAAAAATACAAATGTCGGATCCGGGCTAGACGTAAATATTTTGTTCCAATAGACGGATCTCCCTGCAGCGATTAGTCGGGCGTGGAGGTCCCGAGAGCTAGTTGTCCGATACTCTGGACCAGGATGGTATGAGATAAGTGTATTGGATTCATTTGACCGCACGAGATGTAGAGCCAGGAGATCAGGTACAAGGATGCTTTCACCTTGATTATAGTTTGGTGAACATATAGCGGTCGTGGACATGAACGAAGCAGTGACCTACTTGACTCGATGGAAAGAGGAGCCTGCGTGTCTATTATCAGATCGTCTTCAGGAATATCATCCATGGTTGTCGCCGTGGAAATAGTTGACCTTGTAAGAATTGTAGTCGGGTTCGCGATTGGGCGAATGAAATTAAGGGTGATTGTTATATCTATAGCAAAGCCATTGGGAACCACACTAACACAGGCTTGGTTTTTGAAACTCACGGTCGCCCTTTCCCGGCTGAATGTTCTCCTGATACCTCGAAGGAATCCAACTAAGAGCTGATGAGAAGTAAAAAGGTTCGACAATGTACCTGTACAATGAACTCGTCAGGAGGTTGGCGACTGGTGAAAGAATGACAGCGTACTTAGTTCCGAGCATCTGAAGCATAGGTCCATTCAGACTCTCGACAAACAAGGATCGCAATCGTGTCCCAGGAGGACGCTGTGCTCCTGAAAGTTGAATTCTGCGACAGACCAATGTGCTCCAGTAACGCACCTCCGCACGCATCAGCTCCCAGTGGTTGTGCTTACTGCTATCGTTGATTGTGAGATCCTTGGTTGCAACGAATGTCCCGTCCTCGTCCATGTCAATGTAATGTAGAATGCATGTCCTGTGCTTCTGCTCGATGAGTTTGGATATTCGACTCCGCTTTTGCTGGTAAGGCGTCCAGTTCGGGAACAGCGATTGAGGATATCCCGTCCAGCAGCCTCTGCATTTGAAAGGATCTTGATGGTCACAGGGAGGAGTAGACGCCTCGAGATGGTCCAGTTGGTGGGTGTCGACCTAATTCGGACGCGCCGAATAAGTAGGCAAACTGGGTTTTCAATACACATGGGACTGCATGACATACCTTGGCGCTAATGTCGAGAAAAGGCCATGGGCCTAGACATGTTCACTCTCAACTTTGCACCTTGTTCGACCGAGGTTCAGCTCACCTGATGGTGTTGCGTGTCGATGGCTCGGGGCTGGTATCTTCGTTGGTAGATAGAGAACTGGCTGCAGGTCGATATGGATAGCCTCTGTCATGGCTATACGCCTTTCCGGTGTTCAAGGGGATGGTGGACGGAAATCAAGTCGTAAATCGGCGTTTGACACTCGGCCTAGCTGTCCCTTGCTCAGCGCGCGGTGGCGCACACAGCATGATCGCAACTGGGCGCTAAATGACGCACAGCCGTTTACTCGCAACGTCTCATGTGCAGCGTGCAACGCACATTCTTGTGAGAACGATTTGATATTCGGATCAGTCTGTTCAATTCCTCAACGATCCTCGGCATTGCCTTTGTCTGAGCAATACAAGCAATACTCGGACAGCGAGCGCTTAATAACCCAGAGTTTGAAATAATGAACATATGTAATAGATTAAGTACATAGCCATCCGCGACGTCCGATAAATGTAGCGTGCTGAGTCGCAGTATTCGTTGTTCTAGAAAACACTGCTCACACTTACTAGAAGCTGGAGGCGCCCGAAAATCGAGCCAGTTTCAGTTTCTGTATATATTATATAAAAGCTTAAGCATGCTGGCATCAATCACCGACACGGCCAAAACTGCCAAGCCGCCCACGCCTTCCCAGGCCCTCCTACCTCGCTGAATCAAGATGATTACTGGGTCGTCCATCGGCACATTAATCATCTTCATAGTTTCAATTATCTTCGTTATCCACCCGGCGGCTATAAACATCCCACTAAAGTTCAGGGGTAGAGGCAAATTGTCTCTTCCCATCAATCTCACGACGGCGCCTATTCTCGCCATCGCTGTTCTGTGGGCGGCGCAGTGTTTGGGGCCGAAGGAGGTACGTTTCTCAAGGTGAAACTAGATGCATTCAGGATTCTGACTCTCGGCAAACTTCGACAGATACGGGATGGAATAGTGTGAGCCATGTTTTTCGAATCTTGTGCGCCGATTCGTCTTGAGACGCATGTCCAATCCACATCGCATCGTCGACGATCGAAGCTGGATAGACTTCAGTCATATATTGCTGACTGTGCACTTATCAGGGGCACCGATAATGTCAAACCATACAACATACTCATTCTTTTCTTTTCGTTGGCATACCTGGCAATCACTCTGGACATTACTGGAGTGCTTGAGGCAGCCGCATACTGGGTCAGCAATAAGGGGGGACGCAATGGCTATAAGTTATTTTTCTATTTCTATGTTATGCTCACGACCTTGAGTGTTGTTCTCGGGAATGATCCGGTCATCCTGTCTGGTACCGCTTTTCTTGTATATTATACAAAAATCCGGTCGAAGAACGCGACGGTATGTCAGACGACATGTTGTGTGCATCGTGACCAACAATTTTGCTGCAGCTCGATCCTATCCCATGGCTAATTTCCGAGTTTGCAGCTGCTAACACTGCGAGCATGGTTTTATTCGTCGGCAATCCCACGAACGTGGTCATTTGCGAAGGATTTTCCGTTAACAACGCGGCGTTTACTGCGTATACTGTCCTTCCCTTCATCGGATGTAGCGTAGCATGCTTCATCACGCTCGCTTTCCAATTCCGCAGTCCTCGGCATGTTCCAAAGAAGCTGGAGGAGATAGATGATCTGAGCGTCAGGTCAGCCTTGGTCGATCCCATAGGCGCATTGGTTGGCAGTTTCCTGTTCGGATCTTGCCTCATCGTCCTCATCGTCGTCAGTTTCTTTCATGTCGACGTTTGGAAAATCACTCTTCCGTTTGCCGCAGCCAATTTTTATATGATATATCTATGGATCTGTGGAAGACAGACGACCGGCAAAGGCGGTTCAGTCAAGCCAGGGAAGACATATCTGGCACGCCTGAAGTTATCGAGTCCAAACACCCTCAGAAGGAGATGGCGAAAAGGATATTCGGCCTTCCTTTTTGCCAATTTCTGGGCGACTCTCTGAAATCGCAGAGGGACAAACGACACAGAGGCCAGCGACGATTCCCAGAAGACATTGGTTCAGCGTTCTGTGCAGCTATGCGAGACTCGCTTTCCCATGCTCTATAAAGCAGTACCGCGCCTGCCTTTCGCCTTGGTACCATTCGCTTTCTCACAGTTCATCCTCATCGAAGCTTTGGCCCGACAGGGCTGGATCGATGTCTTTTCGGTGTGGTTGCAAAAGGCATCTGGAGGAAAAGCCTTCCCTACTATCTGGCTAGTCGGCGTCCTCGGTGTTGTTCTTTGCAATATCTCGGGAACCAACATTGGCGCCACCATTCTTCTCACCAAAGTGGTTAAGGGTGCTCATTTTGATAGACCCACCGATCGTGCAGCCGCCATTGCGTTGGCCGTTGCGAGCAATATAGGAGCCGTCAGCTTCACGTTTAGTGCCAGTCTGGCTGGGCTGCTGTGGAAACAAATTTTGAACCAAAAAGACATCTACGTGAAACAACGCGAATTTGCTCGTTGGAATTTCCTACCTTTGGTCGCTATGACGGGCGTCGGACTCGCGATTGTCTGCGCGGAGATTGAGGTCCTATATCATATATAAAAAAAAAAATTTTCCTGGGACGGATTTGGGCGATAGGCAGGCCATTATTATATCTGAAAATTTCTGGAAAGTGGACGGACCTGTGGAAACGTGTAACTGAATACTCTAGCCATATACCCACGATAATGATATATAGACGAGTGCGCGCTAGGAACGAAGAGCAGGGTTATGAATTTTCAGACAAACTGTCATTTGCGTTGTCTGGAAAATGAAGATTGAAATGATGTAAATTTGGCGGAAGCAGTCGGAAACTATTGCGTGCTGCTAAGCCACGTCCCACAGGCTTTCTGAGATGCTGCCATCTTCCGGTCATGCTGCTCAGGCATCCTTGATGTGGGAGGCGGCCG
Organism: Macrocybe gigantea; assembly: GCA_011319805.1. Lineage (NCBI taxonomy): Eukaryota > Fungi > Basidiomycota > Agaricomycetes > Agaricales > Callistosporiaceae > Macrocybe > Macrocybe gigantea. Next base: position 299,674 of record SJRY01000143.1, read on the forward strand.
GTGGAATTCCATTCTCCAAAAAAAGTAGCGGGGGGTAACGGGAGCTATGAGCTGTCAGCCGAAGCTCTGCTGACGAGTTGGAACACCAAAGGCACCGCTGGCACTTTTTGTCCGGCTCGATAACGTGATATTTTTACGAAGAACCGGGAACCGTTCGGCGAATTGATCCATAAATATCCACGGCCAATTGGACGTCAATCTGAAAGCGATAGGGACGGTGACAGATCTAGAAGAGTCGTGTTCCTGTTATGAGAACACGTTGATTGTGAGGCAGGAGGACCAGACGTGTGAGAGCAGGGACGACACAGTGCTGGAATGACTTGGGGCGTCGTGACGACTGGATACGGAACAGCATCGCACCGTCCGGAGCGGACGCAGAGTAGGCAAGGACGTAGATAAGCAAACACCTGATGTAGACCTCTTAGCGAGTGGCAGGCTGGGGAATATCAGTAACATCTGATGCCAGTGGAAAGGGCCATTATGGGAACGTGCAGATAGAGAGCTGAATAATGGATGACCGAGAAGAGGGAGAGAGTCGAGTTTTCTGCGAAAAACACGTGCTCAAGAGCGTGCCTGGATTCTTGAGCCGTCTTTGCTCCTTGTAGCAGCGGGCCAGCAGTCATGCAACGACGTGGGGAAGACGTTACCCACCTCCGATACCGTCTATCCCCGCCAGCCTTCCTTCTGTCAACACTTTTCCTTGCGCCGCCATCTCTTTCCTCGCCATCTCGTGCGTTCCATAGCCATATCCCAGTGTTACTCACCCATCGCCCGGACCTGCGTGTGATATCTTGCAACATCTGTGTTTAAACCTTTTCGTGAACTTCATTCCACCGTTATCTCACCACAGACGACCCCTTCCCTGTTGAGGGATGAAATGAGTGATATTCCACTCGAAGAGACTACTCGCTGCCACTCTGTCTATCCGTCATACGACTTCCGAGATCCCGAAAAATCTATAGGTATTTGTCCATCCAGCTCACAGGCGGATTATGTCAACCTGATATCGGGCAAGGCTCTATTCACTCAAAGCTGGCGTCCTCGACCTACAATGGTCACGGAAGCGAGATATTCGATGTGTTCGACCCCAATTTGGACTCTAGCTCAGCTGTTCTCGGTACGCAATGCACACAACACGCCCTCATCTGATGCTCAGAATTTCACCACCCCTCAGAGGATGATTCCCCATATCCAGAGGTCCGATCAGCCGTCGCCAATTATGACGATCCAGAAATGCCCGTCTCAACTCTTCGAGCATGGGTGCTTGGGCTCATTTGGGCGATCATCATTCCGGGGATGAACCAATTTTTCTACTTCCGTTACCCATCCGTGGCTGTTGGCGGCGTATATTCCTCTCTTCATATGTATCAATGGTTGGCTCTGATAGACGTCCTAGCTTGTCGCGCAATTGTTGGTTTTTCCCCTTGGACGTCTTTGCGCTCGATTTCTCCCGATCATCACAATTCTTGGCGTGGAGGTGAACCCCGGCCCGTTCAGCATCAAAGAACATGTATTTTGATTTCCTATGTTTTGGTTTTACCACCTAACACTGTTTATAGGTCCTCGTCACCATCATGGCTAGTGTCGGTGCACAAAGTGCCTACGCCACGGATATCGTCGCCGTCCAGAAAGTGTATTATAATCAGACAAATAGCTTCGCCTGTGCGTTCCTGCCAGCTTATATTGGCCATACTCATGTACATCCCGGCTCCTAGATCAATGGATGTGGTCATGTCGACGCAGTTGATTGGTTTTTCAATTGGTGGAGTTGCGCGCCGATTTCTCGTCGCACCCCCTTCCATGAGTAAGTCTGTCCGTTCTGTTTTGCAGGAATCTCACTGTTTGAAAAAGTATGGCCGAACACATTGGTTTCATGCGCCTTATTCAACACGCTGCACTCGCAAAGCTATGCGGGCATCGGGCAGCATGATGGCGTAAGCAGAGAACGGTTCTTTGGATATGCGTTCTTGGGCGCAATGTTATGGTGTAAGTCATAGTCTTCTCTAAGATCTCAATGATGATTGAATGCTCTGCTAGACTTCATTCCGGGTTATCTCTTTCAAGCGTTGAGGTATGTTTTATAGCTGTCCTATTATTGTCCATGTTCAATTTTGCATGCAGTGTCTTCAGCTGGGTATGAGTTGGTGTTGTCATATCTGCTGCCGTGCATTGAGACCATGACATTCAGGTGTGCTGGTTGGCACCTGAAAATGTGGTATGCTTTCTTTGTTTTTTCATCATGAGCACTCGCGATAAGCCGTTTTTTGGCCTTGAAGATCGTCAACCAACTTTTTGGGTATCGAACTCTCTCAGGAAATTAATCCTTTTCTTATCGCTTCGCTAGTTACCGCAGTGGGCTAGGCTTCTCTATCCTGACCTTTGATTGGAATCAGATAGCATTCATCGGTAGCCCGTAAGTACCTTCCTCCAACTTACCTCATGGTAGCACTGAATGATTCTCGCTAGTCTAGCGACACCTTGTACGCTCTGTTCGCCTTTTCCTGAATCTTATCTTCTGACACTGTTTGAAAGGGTGGGCTGAGGCAAACGTGATGCTTGGTTTTTTTTTCTTCTACTGTAAGAATAGAGCTCACACCACTTCTTACATACTGATCCATTTTCTTCAACCTTTAGGGCTTTTAACACCCATATTATACGTCCGTCGTTCCATTGCTTCCTGTCAAAATTTCATTGACCGAGAACAGTACAAGAACGTCTGGTTCAGTCAGTATATGCCGTGCGTACTCTCGGAGTCCATCATCTTATTTCTCATTTACAAGTCCTCTTACGCAGTATTTCATCGATATATGCATACGACAACAAAGGCCATCTATACGACCTTCACCGAATTATCGATACAGAGGCGACTATAAATCTACAAGCATATAAAGAGTACAGCCCCCTCTACCTATCGTACGCGATTTGTTATGTACTCGCGGTGAACATTTTGCTGACTTTCTTTACAGCACGACCTTCGTAATGTCCTATGGACTTTCGTTTCTTTCGATAACCGGTGAGACTTGTCGTCTTCGCAACACAAGTTCGTGCAACGGTCTATTCATCTCTATTGTTAGCCACCATCACACATGGTGAGTCAATATTATCAACCTTTTGAGTAGCCTTCTAACGCCGTGTCGAAGCTATTATCCACTTCTGGAAGCCCATCAAGCTACAGTTCAAGCGATCCCTTCGAGAACAGCCTGATATTCATGCCATCCTCATGTCGCATTACCCACAAGGTGATCTTCCAGAAAATTTTGCTCCATACAATTAGCTAACAGTTATGCACCGAAGTCCCTGACTGGTACTATCTCTGCATATTTGGTGCATCATCATGCCATGCCGTTATCTCTCCTGCACTCACATGATAACCCATTTATAGCCGTGACATTCACGTTCGCATGTGTCTGTATCCAACTCTGGCCGTCTGGGATGACAATCTGGGCGCTCATTATCGCACTTATAATTGGTGACGTTCCGCATGGAATGGGATTTTCGTGTAGTGCTGATACCTGTCCCAAGCCGTGATATATGTCATTCCAATCGGTGGGAATTGGCTTTTATTCACTCTACGCCGGGCTGAACTGTGTCACAGGCATGATTCAGGCTGTCACCAATCGGCAAATTGGACTCAAGTGTGCATCCATTTTGTTGCCTTATCGGCGTCAATACTTACTAATTATGTGATCGACAGCGTTATCACAGAGCTTATAGTCGGGTTCATGATACCAGGTACGCTGACGCATGGTCCGCTACTCTGAGTACACGCGCTAATTGTGAGCAGGGAAACCCAACGCCATGATGATGTAAGTCTTGCATCAAATGTCCTTGGGAAAATTCAACGACCTAACGAGTTGGTTGATGACATGAAGATTCAAGGTTGGGTCCCTTCTATCTTCGTACCCTTCACGGAGCTCTGATGTGCCGGTCAGACATACGGATATGTCACTATGTCCCAAGCCATGCAATTCACAGCAGATTTCAAACTTGGACAGTGAGCTCCCTTTGACTTCGTCATGCTTTGGGTAGGTTGGCTGACACGAAGATTGTCAGCTATATGAAGGCAAGCCTGCCTAGCTACGTCGGCTTTTGAGAAGCGCTATTGATATGCGGAGCAGGTACCGCCGCGGCCTATGTTCTGGTCTCAGGTAACATCATCGTACTTGGTGTTCGTTCTCCTCAGCTAATGTTCAATCGAGGTTGTTGCCACCATTATTGCCGGAACAGTCCAACTCGGAGTGCAGACGTGGTGCGTCATTTGAGATTGCTGTCATGGTGTTATCGTGATAATGAACAATGTACAGGATGTTCTCTCATATCGAGTGAGCATCCAAGTAGAAATGGAGTAATCTCATGTCTTACTCTTAATCCAGGGATCTATGTGACAAGTATCAGAAAGACAAGTGAGATACTAGCCATCGGCGATACCTAACAGAACTCATAATCTATCGGAAAGCTTTACATGTTCATCAACACAAGTCTTTGGGACCGCGTCGATAATCGTGAGTTCATCTCGTGATCGTAAAGCCCAGTTCTTAACGTTTGCTAAGTGGGGCGTCATCGGTCCGGCTCTTCAATTCTCCAAGGGCCAAATATACTAGTGCGCAGCTCCATTCTTCACAGAGCCAGTCTGTCTAATCACGACAACGGTAAGCGGTACGTCCGTTAAGGTGTTTGCAGGAGTCCTCGACAAGTGAATTTGCCTGAATCACACTAGCGCTGACGTTCTTTTTCCTCATTGGAGCCGCTTGTCCGGTCTTGCTATGGCTGATCACAAAAAAATATCCAGACACCATTTTAAATTATGTAAAGTAAGTATGTCATGCAATGTGGCAAAAAAAAAACATCTGAAATGACCATAACTTAGCTTCCCGTGAGTCATCGACACCAATCCAAATTATTGCAGAGGAGTTTGAGGTATGATCTTGCAGATTACTATTCTCAGGAGTAGGCCAAATTCCACCAGCTACCGCAATCAATTACGTTCCTTGGGCCATAATCGGGTTTCTTTGCCAATTTGTGATACGCAGGCGATATTTTTCATACTGGGCAAAATATAACTGTGTGCTCCCCTTCTCCGTTTCTTGAGAGACCTTTCCCTGATTCATATTTGCAGATGTGCTATCAGCTGCGTTGGATGCAGGCACAGCGGTGGGATTAATTATCATCTTTTTCTGGTGAATCTTCACCCTGCGACTGGCAACTTGACTGTGCTTATAGCTTTACTAAAACTAGCTTGCAATATCCCCTGAACGGATCCATTGGACATAACAACATTAGACATTGGTATTCAACTTGCCTGGTTCTTGGCTACTATGCTGACGTTTTGTTGAGGTGGGGAAACACGGTATACAAGGAAACACTGGATTGGCACAATGTAGCCTACAAAGTTTTACCACCGGGTCAAACCTTTGGGTACGTTGACATTTGGACAAGATCCACGTATGCGCTGACTCTCTTTAAGGCCTAGTATTACATGACTCTGAAAAAAGACATGTGGAATTTTTAACATTAGATTTCTCGTGCTCAGGCAATACGTGGGGATGTCTCTTTTAGGGGTTGTTGTATTAACTTATAGCTATATTGCATTGTATTATCTTGGCCATTTTGTATTCAGAGCACGCTACTTTCCACAAAATCTCACCATTCGTCAGGGGTCGTCATAGTTAGCACTGCGATAAGGACTGCCATACAGAATCTGCAGCGTTCGTCATGCGGTCGTTCCATTCTTGACCACCATGTTCATCTTGACTTTGCCGCTTGGCGAGAGGTAGAAGGGAGTACGGAATACCAGCATCGCCGCCTGCACTGACGCCTGGCACAAGGGGAAGCTCTGCGAGGATGGGAATGCCAAGTTTTGAGGCGGTGGTGCGGAAAGAGGAAGGAGAGCCGAAGAGAGCGTGCGATGTGTTGCAGGAAGGACAAAGGAAGTGAGATTGGTTGAGGATTAGGCCCGTGATCTGTTCAGAGTCAAAAGGGCAACTGAGAAGAGGAGGGATATGGGGACTGACCGGAATGGAGAGCTTTTGGAACATAGAAATTCCCTTTTTGACATCAGAAAGGGCTACATCTTGGGGCGTGGACACGATGACGGCGCCTGATTTGATAAAAGTCAAAGGAGAGGCTTGAAGAGGCAACATTCGGTGAACGAACCATCGACTTTGAGAAGCTGTCCAACTGTCAGCGGTACGTCTCCCGTCCCTGGGGGCATGTCGATGACGAGGACGTCTAGTCCTGGGTTCTTTGCGCTTTCGTCGGGATTGTTGCTGCCGGGCGCCGAAGACCAGTCGACGTCAAAGAGGAGCTGCTGAACTGCTTTTTGGACCATAAGGCCTCGCCAGACAATCGGAGGTGACGAAGCGGAGTCTGGCTCGGCTGGCTTGGGGAGAAGGTAGCCCATAGACATGGACGGAAGGTTGTGGTTTACGAGCGGACGAAGGGCGCCGACTGTCCTTGGATGACATCATTTAAGTAAAAGAGAACAGTGGACCGCGAGCGCGCAGGGAAAAAGACACAGACTGGAGGTCAGCTCCGGCTCTGGGGCTGCAGTGAGACCCATGAGTGTGGGGATGGAAGGACCAAATATATCGAGGTCGAGTATGCCGACACGGAGCCGTGGTCTGTTGGGGAATTGGAGATGGGACAGGCTGAAGGCGAGGTTAACTGCCATAAATACAAGAGGTGAAAAAGATGCTAGGCGACGTGCGGAGAGAGGTACCTGCAATGGTGCTCTTCCCGACGCCACCTTTGCCACTGGCAACGGCGAGGACTTTGTCGACATGGGCGACGGGGCGTTTTGAGGGTAGACCGCCTCTTCGGGGAACTTGAGGAGGGGGAGGAGACCCATTTTTGTGCGGGAGACCAAGGGGATTGTCGTGCCTCGCGATGACGGTCGTGGTAAGTCTGCGGCGGATGTAGTGCATGCTGGAAGTATTAAAAAAAAAAAGAATTGAGTCGACCCAGGCTCGAACTGAGGACCTTCTGTGTGTAAGACAGATGCGATAACCAACTACGCCATCGACCCTGCACATGATTTGCCGAATTACTTTACACAGGCTTTCAACTAAGGCAATGGCGTGCGCAAAAGAAATGAGTCGACCCAGGATCGAACTGAGGACCTTCCGTGTGTGAGACGGATGCGATAACCAACTTCGCCATCGACCCCTTTATTCGGAGTCGCCGAATAAACTCTCTCTTAGCATTTTTTTCATCCGATAATATATGATAGAAATTAACAGTATGCAGGGTCGATGGCGTAGTTGGCTATCGCATCTGTCTAACACACAGAAGGTCCTCAGTTCGAGCCTGGGTCGACTCACTTTTTTCTTTTTTCTTTTTCTTTATTGTAGGCTAGACACGCCAAACAGCACCAAATCCCGCTATAATAAATTCCGTGGCGTCACGCGTAGTCGTCTCTCATCCCCTCGTTCTTTTCTGTCAGGAAGAAGCTTTCCTTTGCCATGTCTTCCTCCACGGTGAAGGTTACAAACTCACCAGCGATCAAGAACGCTCCTTTGGTCGGTCTGGCTGAAGGAAATGGCTCCTTCAATAACAAACACCTTGCTGCCCTTGTCTTGACCGTTCCTTACATCCTCAAGTCCGTACTGCCCATCATCAACCGAGGTGGCTTCAAGACATACCTCTTCCTCCTTGTCGTGACCGGTGTGCCCACTACCGTCGCGTACTGGATGTTCAATTCTGCGTACGGTACCAGGAGAAACGAAAAGGTCTTCCTTCCCGGAAAGAATATCGAGGAGTACATCACCATCAAAGACCAAGAACTCAAGCAACTCTACAAGGGCAGAGACAAGATTCCCATGCAGGTCTTTCACGACGCGTATTTCGATGGCAAAATCGAATTCAACGGTACGGTGTTCAACTCTGGTGACGTGTCACTGTCGCGTTACTGACCATTCTTCCCTTTCTCATCTGTGCGTCTCTTCGCATTGCGGGAACAGGCGACGTGTTGGACGTAATGGAACAAGGCACGACTGGGCCCGCATGACGTTCACCCTCGAACTCTTCAAATACATCTTCACTGTCTTTTTCCCTGATGTCATTACTCATTCACGTGAGCAAGACCAAGACCAAGTACGCGACCATTATGATCGTATGTTTATATTCTTTTATTCGTGGTTAATGTGTGCTGACCATCATAATTAGGCGGTGATGATTTCTATGAATGGCACGCGTTTTGTATATATCCCGTCTTAGTCACGCTGCTTATGGATCATCTCAAAGGTTTTTGGGTCCTCGCATGATCTATACTTCCGGTGTCGTGCTCGACAACACTGTCGAAGAGTCTTTGGAGCAACTTCAGGACAACAAGCTGGCTGTAGTTTGCAGCAAGCTTGATCTGAAGCCGACTGACAGGTAATAATGTTCACATTTATTGTCCCCTTCCCATCGTTATTTTATTTATCTATTTATTTTTATTTTTATTTTAGATTATTGGACATTGGATGCGGCTGGGGAACACTAGTCACGTATGCTTCGAAGAACTTTGGCTGTGAAGCGACTGGTGTCACTCTTGCCAAGAATCAGACCAAGTTTGGGACGGAGCGTATCGCAAAGAACGGTGTAGGCGCATTTATCATTAACTTGATCTTGACACTGAATTCCTTGACAGGTCTCTGACAAAGCTCGTATTTTGTGCCAAGACTTCCGTGACCTTCCAATAGAAAAAGGCGCATATACCAAAATAGTGAGCTTGGAAATGGCAGAGGTTCGTTCCTACACTAGGCTTGGGTACTATAACGGGATCGACTAATCCGCGAAATAGCATGTTGGTGTCCGTCGCTACTCGCAATTCTTGAACAAAGTCTACGACCTTTTAGACGACGACGGTATCTTTGTGCTGCAAGTTGCTGGAATTAGGCCTGCTTGGCAATACGAGGACCTCGTCTGGGGTTTGTTCATGAACAAGTACATCTTCCCTGGTGCCGATGCTTCGTGCTCACTCGGATGGGTCATTGGCAAGGTACGGTAGTCTCAAAAATGCTGCCCTGCCTATGGGCTGATTTCCTTTGTCAGCTTGAGGGTGCTGGCTTTGAGATCAAAAACGTCGATGTACTCGGCGTCCATTACTCTGCGACGCTTTATCGCTGGTACAAGAACTGGGTCTCGAACAAGGATAAGGTGACTGAAAAATACGGAGAGAGGTGGTACCGACTTTGGGTATTCTTCCTTGCATACAGTGTCATCATCAGCCGGTATGTTGTTCATTGTTGATCATGCCACAAGTGCTGATTGGCTCGTCATACAGTCAAGGCAGCGCATCAGTGTTCCAGATCACGATGCACAAAAACTTGAATGCATACCATCGTATCAATGGTGTTCCGAGTCATGCGAGTATCCATGTGAAGCTGGACAAGGAGCCTTTGTTGATCGAGTAGATGCAAAGAACTATATAACGAGTATTTAGGAACATATTTTTCTGAATTAATTCTTGGATGTCAAAAATGGAATAAACACAGCCACAATCCACGCACGTTCGTCGGTCTTGTCCGATCCAACATCTCCAAGCCTTTTTTTTTTAATCGGCCAGACATGCGCTTCTCCAAAACATATGCCAGATCTTGCTCGGTCTCCCACCTGAGCTCCGCGAGAATGCCGTTCAATACAGACAGGTCAGCGCGATGTATTCGTGTCCGAGTAATGGTATTCATCAAAAGGTTATATACAGCTTAAAAAGATCATTCATCAGATAGTTTCTGAGCTGGATGCTTTAGGACTCAATCCCGAGGTATTACGTCAAGTCCTAAGGGAAGACCTGACCTCCAAGGACCCCGCTTACATCCCTGGCAGCTCTTCCTCCCCACACACTCCTTCGTCCGCCCTCTCCGAGATTTCCAACCCTCCTGCTGTGACATTAGACACTATCGCATCCGGCGCACCCCGAGGAACGGAAAAGGATGAGACCAACTCAGACCAATTCCGGTTTAACGAAAGGACAGGTGCAACGCGTCGTCTATGAGATCGATGCAGAGCTCGGCAAGATCGAGCCCCACCTGAGGATATATATGGAAGGGCCCATTATCGACAGTCCACCCCTGCAGCTATTCGCGCATGTCAGGGAAATGAACGAAATCGAATATAATGATCCGGATGCCAGCCGTCCAGCCGAGCTAGATCATGTCTTGTGGGACCTGCAAAGCCGGGCTTCTGGACAGCCGGACGTAATTAGCAGCTGGAGGTGAGCCCCCTTTTCATTTTTATTTTTGTACACTATCATTCCGGCGTTCGTAAAACTCCATTTATCGTGGACGAGCACGTTCGTCGTCTGTGTTGCCACATCCTTCCAGTCGTTCTGTTGCCATTTTCCGCAACTCAGCTAACATGCTGTCCGGCTTCAAGTGATGAAACTGCAGATAACAACGATGCCAACGTCCGGATTCCCTTCTCTGAATTCGACGCTCGTGGGAAGCAAGACGGCCCTTTCCATGTCAGGTCGGCGGTAATGCCAGCGGCCGCATCATCGCGCAGCACCTCAACATCTGCAGCGAAGGAGGTCGTCGTCAAGCTTGCCGCCGACTCAAATTTTTTCCAAATGCTCTGCGCAGCCATCGAGGGATTCTCGGCACAGATGGTCGCTGTGCCTTCTCAGTTCACGAGCAAGTTGGAAGAACTGGCCCGGGCCATTAGCGAGACAGCAAGGCCAGCTTCGACGGTGGTCTCGCCACTGAACCCATGGTCTTACGTCAAAGTTCAGCCAGGCAAGTCGATGCTGGCGTCCAAAGCCACGGTTAGCACTTGCGATACTTGAAAGATTGCTAGACTCAATGCACACACATCCCCTTTGCACAGAGTGACTGTATTCGTGGCGGGAGATATTCCAAATTTATGTCGAGGCGCAGGTGTTTGAGAGTGTTAACGAGCTCCACCCTGGCGAAAGGTCTGTAGAGGAGAGTGAGGTGAAGTTTCAGTGGTTCACGGAGCAGATTGCACAAAGAGGTCTTTGGGATGCGAGCAAACTCAAGATGAAGCAAAGTAGAGATGCTCTTCAGGCATTTTTGGAGTTGAACAAGTTCATCCTCAATCTTAAGAAAGCGAGTATGCTTCCTTTTTCTTCGTGCGGTCTTTTCCTGACTTTCATCTTGGCTGTCCCTCAAGTTCCAAGCTGCCAATTCGGAAGCGACGAGAAAGATTCTCAAGAAGCATGCCAAGCGGACAGCGTTACCCACCATCTACGAGAGTTACGCCGGGGAAGCAGAGAATGGCCTCGCTCTTATGCCATCTGTGCAGCGTACGCGTTCCTTGCCACGCCTTCTCGTCCAGGCTATTGGCGAAAGGCTCCTACCTGTCATACCACACTTGGAGGATTATGCCTGTCTGATTTGCACCAGCATCGCGTTTAAACCTATCCGGCTCAACTGTGGCCACTTGTTCTGCGTTCGATGTCTAGTCAAGATGCAGAAGAGGCGCAGCGCGCATTGCCCAATGTGCAGGTCTCCTTGCGTGCTCATAGCAGATAAATGTCGGTCTCTATTTTTTTTGGTTTCTGGATTATTCCTGATAGCCTCCTTCAGCAAACGTTGACTGGGCAATGCTCAACTTTATGAAAGACTGGTTCCCTATCGAAACGAAGGAGAAGAACGAGGCAAATCAGCTGGAAGCTGGCAGAGAACAGTTGCAGGAAATGGGAATGAATCCCGATGCCCAGTGTTTGGTAATGTGAAGTTTTACCTGATTTCCTTTCCGTATGACCTCTTTTGTTCTTGCATTCCTATCTCATCTTTCGAACCTCCGGTTACTGACGTTGATACCACCCAATTACTTATTCAATATCTTATGCTAAATGCAGTTTGTCTTGTATTTTTTATTTTATTATGCCTCTCTCATACAACCGCCGATTTTGCATACATTGTTCTCTATAGGATCGTTATAATGCAGAATGGTATGAAGTCAATCCTCTTGCAGCGTGTCTTCCATCAAAGACTCGTCATGATCCCTTTTGAGCGCATCCAAGAAAACCTCGAGCCCATCACCTTCCATCACGGAACCGAGGTTCATAAGAGAAAGTCCGATGCGATGATCTGTCACTCGTTCCTGAAGTAGGCGCATTTTTAAAGTGAACTTCTACCGCCAAGACAGAAGACATGCCTGTGCATAATTGTACGTCCTAATCTTTTCGCTTCGATCCGCAGTCCGAACAAGATTTTGACGCGTCGCTCGCCGTTCCACCATCTCGCGAGTTAGTTTCAAGTCCAACAATCTGCCGCGGAGGACCTGGAAAGCCCGGCGCTTGTTCTTTACAGAGATCGTCAACACCATCGTTTTATCGTCCTGGGAAGTAAAAACTTACTTGGTGTTGACTTCGTTCGTCCTGCATGGAGACGGTGATCCCGGTAGGAATGTGGGTCAGACGGACCGCTGATTCAGTTTTGTTGACGTGCTGCAGAGCTGTGGTTAGTGGAAGTAATCATCACAAACACGGGGCATCCTTCACTTGTCCGCCTGCGCCACGAGCACGCATGACTTCGATCTTGATCTCGTCCATGGAAAAGAGTTCATCGCTCTGGGACTCGGCATCCTCGACCAGCGGTAAAACCTGCGAAATAGCATTCGTTCGACTGGTGAGTGCGTAAGCAGTGTAGAAGCTTACGACGACAGCTACTGTGCTGGTATGTACACGTCCACTTGCTTCCGTGGCGGGAACTCTTTGCACCCGGTGAACACCACTTTCCCAGCGCAAAGTATCATAGGCACCTTCACCTTTAATCTCCATGATGGCATCTTTGATCCCCCGCCGCCGATATCATTCTGAGCAATGACGTTGGCCTTCCATTTCCTCAGGTTGGCATAACGAAGATACATTCGCATAAGGTCCGATAGAAAAAGACTCGACTCGGAGCCGCCAACGCCAGATTTTAGTTCCATCAAAGCAGGCAGATCGGCGGTGGATGAGGGGGGGACGAGAAGGGAGGGAAACGTGGTTTCGACGAGCGTCGTCGATTGTCCGGAGAGCATAGCGTGTTCTTCGGAGGCTAGAGAGCGCATAGTTTCGTCTTTGTCGTTGAGGAGTACTTTATTCTCTTCAAGAAGCTACTATGGTTTGTGTCAGAAATCAGAAGAGTGGAATACTAATTGCTGTGACAAGACCTGTTGGATACGTATCCATTCGTCCCACGCGGATTGCAGAGATTCTGTTTCTTTCAATTGTTTAAGACGAATAACGTCCTCTGCTGAAGACATATCTTCCGATAGCTAGAATGGGGAGTTCCAGTACATGTTTTGAGAAACATAGGAACGGGCGTACTTGCGCATAAAGTCTTTTGCGTTCCTTGATGCGCTTTTCAACAATGCGCAATGTTCTAGCGCTGTTGCGTGTCGCCGTTGTTCCATTTGCGTTGGGAGAGCGATGTGAACACCTGGTAGCAGAGAGGGCGAATCTACGTATGCTTGAGAAGGACGGGGCCACCCACCGCACAAAGGGGATCATAGCAAGGTGGTTGTTTGGAGCGGGTGTTGCAGCCAAACACATCGGCTGTTCGACGCTTTGCGCTTGCATTGTCGACGTCTGTAATTGATGCCCTCTTCTCTCGGTCTGTCATCATGAACTCGCCCTGGCCCAGCATCTTCAATGACACCGATGACGGAGACCACAAACTGCCCCCTGGTAGCCCTCCAATGCGTGAGTCGCCCTGTCTACTATGTTGATATCTACGACCTGGACACTCATGCACTCGTTGCTCGTGGGGTGGCGTAGAGAAATTCGAGGGGCCATGGTTCACGACACAGCTCGTTATATCTGCTTCTATTGGAATATTTTGCTTCTTAGTTTTTTCATACTGCCGCACTCGTTGGCCCTTGGCGTTTGCACCCCGAACGAAACTGAAAGGTTCGTCCAAACCGTTGCGGCACAGTTCATTCCTTGGGAATTGTAATCGCTTTGTCGTCATGCAGGTTTTTCGCCACACGAAGCTCATGCACATCAAGCATTCTTTGGATGGATCATGCCAACTATCAGAACATCCGAGTTCACGGTCCTGCAGATCGTGGGCTTAGACGCGGCGGTGGTGAGCTGAAGCGACATCAGCGTTTATCTGTCCCTCTGGGCGCCGACCTCTTCTCTCAGCTCCTGAACTTCTTCAAGATGTCATTTCGCCTATTCTCCGTATGTTCGCTCTTTGCGATAGCGATCCTCATGCCGCTGAATTGGAAAGTACGCGTCCCGCTTCAATGATTAACATCTAATGAAGGGAGCTGATTTTTATAGCACAATAAAGACCTCGGACAGGATGACGACGACTGGCCTGGTAATGATGATGACTGGCCCTGTTCGACAATCCTTTTTTGGGCTCGAAAAATCTAATTATACTATGCCAGGCCAAGACTGGCTCGACTTGATCAGCGACCCAAATTCCTATCTGTTCGTCCATCTCATGTTCACATATCTCTTCACGTGCCTGGCGCTCTATTTTATCTACAAAAACTATCGTCGCTTTATTCGTTCTCGACAGCTCTTTTCTCTCGAACTCGTGCATTCCATTCCGCACGGACTGTCCTCGTCACGGACCTCCCAAGACACCTGCAGGGAGAACGACCTCTAGCAGAATACTTTGAAAACATGGGATTAGCCGTGGAGAGCGTTTCCATATGCCGTGAAGTTGGGTCTTTGAGAGCGTTGATTGATCATCGGACGAGGGCATTACTGGCTCTGGAGAACGCATGGGTCGACTACGTGGGCAACCCGAGCACTGTTGAAGAATATGATCCAGAGGAAAGCGCCCTTGGTGTCACTGGAGAAGGTGACATCGAAGACGGCCATCAGAGACTGGTTGTGCCCCACCGCAAACGGCCGACATTGCGACCGGGTTGGTTCAAGCCGAAGGTTGATGCATTGGAGTATCTGGAAAGGCAGTTCCGGGAGGTTGATGACTTGGTGAAAAAGAGAAGAAAGACAGGGAGATTCAAGGCGACACAGTCGGCTTTCGTGACCTTTGAAAAAATGTCCAGTGCAGTAAGCAGCTTACCTCTGACCTGTGAACGATGTCTGATAATTTGGGACAAGCAAATCGCTGTCCAAGTTGCTCATACACCTCACCCTTCGCAACTCAAGACATGTCTTGCGCCGGAACCTCGGGATATTGTTTGGTCGAATATGTCGCCATCGACTGCCAACATTCGGACGCGGGACTTCATCGTGCTCGGGACTATGGGCCTGCTGTTTTTCTTCTGGGTTTTCCCGATAACCGCTCTGGCTAGTCTCCTAAGTTATAAAGAAATTAAAAAAGCGATGCCCTGGCTTGGACAATTGATTGATCAAAACGATAAAATTCGTGCAATTGTTCAGAATTCCTTACCTAGCGTGGCAATGATATCGCTGAATGCCCTGCTTCCTTTCCTTCTTGAAGGTGATAAATCCCTCCATTCACCTGTGGAGCTGTCACTGACTGTCATCTGCAGGCTTGACGTATGTCCAAGGATATCGTGCCAGAAGCTGGGTGGAATATTCCTTGCTAAAGAAGTCAGTTCTTCAACCAACGGCCCTGAGTCGATAATTATTCACATGACCCAGATATTTTCTTTTCCTCTTGGTCAACGTCGTGTTTATTTTCCTTGTCGCGACAACGTACTGGCAATTAGTTCGTGACCTGGCCAATTCTCCCGCAAAAGTACCGGAAAAGTTGGCGATTGCCCTGCAAGCGGGGAGAGCTAGGTAAGATATTCATGTCAGTTGAGTACACACAATTTTGAAGATTTGAATCAGGCACTTTTTCCTGTCATATGTCATCCTTCAAGGTTTGTATATTGCACTGATTGCTTTGATTTTACTTAAGCGTCACAGGCATCGGTATCATTCCTCTTCAGCTTCTGAACTTAGGCGTCATTATACCACGGTTCATATATCGATTTTCCACTCGCACTCCCCGAGGTGAGGACTAGTCCGACACCTATCGTGCTTCGCGCCTGATTTTTCTGTAGACTTTGCGGAACTAAATGCCCCTCCAATGATCAACTATGGTGTTGTTTATCCCCAAGCCATTCTCATTTTCGTTATCACCCTTCTGTACAGTGTCGTACAGCCTCTCATTGTCATATTTGGAGCAATATATTTCGGGATGGCATACGTTGTCTATAAGTACAAGCTTTTGTTCGGTACGTCTTGACCCGAATACCCTCTTGGTTAATCTAATGCGCCCTTCCCTCATTCAGTATTCTACAAGCCGTACGAATCACAGGTCAGGCGTGGCCAATCACTTTCGTCCGCCTCATATGGGGTGTCATCATTTTCCTGGTTTTCATGATTGGCATTTTCACCTTGCGAAAGTGGTATATTTTATCGTCCTTGCTCGTTCCTTTGCTTATAGGAACGGTGGCCTGGTCATGGTATGTCGACAAGGAGCTAAAACCGTTGAGCAAGTACGTCAGCCTCAGTTCTGTATTCGAGGTAGAGCGAGGAGAAGAAACGGAAGAAATTATAAGGCTGAGGGAGGGTCATCCTGTCAGCTGGTCGCAGAGGCGAGTCATCTCAAGGAAAATGACATAACTTTGGCTAATGTCTTGTCGCTTCTCAGCAATCTGAACAGGAGACGGTATGCGCAAAATGACGACACTCTATACGTTGCGCCGGAAGACGAACGGACAGACTACGTACGTTGGTTGGATCCTGTTGCAGATTTATAGGGCTAACCAGACGACAAGTCCCAACCGCCGATGGCGAATTGGTATTCTGGCGTGTTGAAGTAGGTGGATGGCGATCTTGCCTTGCAGAGCTATCCTCATCTCGATTTTCCCCTGTCAGCACTGGTAAACGCCGATATGGCCATCCGGCTCTTAACGGCGTCTTGCCTGAACCATGGCTCCCGCTTAAAAAGGGGCAGACATTAGTTAATCACGACCACCGTACCGAAGGCCCTCGGACTCCCAAAGACAATCAAGCGGTTGTACTAACGCTGCGAAAACGACCGAGTATATCACGAGCTCGGCAACCTTCCTTGGCAGTCCGCGCAGACGCGAACGGTGCGAGTTCCACTGCCGCGTAGGGACATCGGCCCGGATTCCGTCGATGCAACGATGAGTAATCCTTGGCAAGATGCACGTCCACGGTCCCAAACTGGTGCAAACCTCGCCCATCGCCTCAGCTTTGACGCTGCCTCGGGTGTGATCATGTTGCCCGATGATGGACAATGGTTGGAAGATGAGGGTGACAGCGATGAGGCAGGCTATGCGCCGGAGAATGGAGGAGGCTTGGAGCAATCAATAACCGAGTCGACGATTGCGGATGAGGACGTTACGTCTTCCCCTCTCCTTACCACATCAGCTTCTCCAACAAGAACATCAAGATACGGAACATATTGGCACCATCCGGAACGCAGAAGAATGCCGATACCAGGCGCATTCCCTGGTCGATGACGCGCTCTATCGCTAACGGTGTATCTATCATATACCCATGTATCCACGAATAATAGCACGTAACCTGTAATCTTCTGAACATTCAGCTGTACATACACTCCTTCGCTAAATGTACATCCCTCCTCGCCTATCTCGCTTGATCGCTTCTTCATACTTTCAAACTCATGTTTCGGATTCCTGTCCTTCCATTCTGGCGCGTTGCTTTCGGCAAGGACAGAGAAGACAACGATTGGGCGACTTTCATCGCGTTGGGCTCCCAATCGTCCCTGTCCTCCGCCAAATGAGAGAAATTTGATGGCTCGAGGACCCTCGGAGGCGGGTGTGCCGTGTGTGGGGATGGGAGGAGTATCAAAGCCCCTTGCGACCCGGAAATGTCTAGCAGCACGAGGAAGGAAGCCGACGTAGACTGGACCAGATTTGGAGGTTCAAAAAGTTGGCATGTGCTTTCTAAATTCAAAGAAGGCAAGGGATGGGATGAGCGTAAGCAGACAAAAACTCCAGGGGCAGACCGCTCACTAGCGTCTCGTCAGCTGTGTCTGTGGTAAGATATCGGATTGGCGCATCTTGATAGGACACTGGATTGGACGAGATGTACGTTGGAATGGGATATACGTCTAGTAACAACATTCTGTGCCATATCTCAGTGATCGCGTGTGGAATGGAACACGAAAGGCTACCCACTTGGGCGGTCGGAGATTCTCGATAATGCATCTTGCATAGGCATCCATAGCCCATACGGGCAACCTTGTGAGGACTTCGGAAACAATTATGGTGCTTTGGGTCCATGGAGGGTTAAACGTCAAGCCGACCTATCTTTGAGCGTTATGGTCTGAAATTGGTTGAAATTCGTCAAGGACGACAAGACGCACTTGGATGCCGTTTACTGCGACCGCTCCAGTCTGTTCCCCGAGATCGACGCCACGGGCCCAGAACTTGCCCACTTCTCCGGTGGCTAGGACGATATTCTTTTTCTTCGCGATATTGCCCAATATCTTGATGTCGGCGACCTGATTCGGTATGTCTGATGCGAAAGATGGAAGTGGGCTATATTCATCCTCGTCGTCCGACTCGATGGCATGTCTCGGCGGGATGGTGTCTCTCAAAGGATCGATGTCCTTGACGAAACCGTGAATCGGCGAATTTATTCAGAGACTGTATGCTCACCATGATGATGTCGGTATGTAACTGAGGACTCAGGCATATATAAATGGAAATTTGTGTCTTTGTTCCTTTCATTCATTAACCTCCCTCTCTTCCTAACTCTGACACAGACGTCCTTTCAACAACACCATCGATCATGGTAAGAACTTTGGTTAACAGCTTGCGCGCGAGATATTCACAGCATTCACGCGATAATAGAGTGACAACCCTGGTCAGTGGTCACCACCATCGACGCTTGCTTGATCGTATGCGCTAACGTCGGTTCTCGATGATCAGAATACAAAGAAGCGTTTGCGCTGTTCGACAAGAGGGGAACCGGCTCCGTTCCACGAGAAACGTTGGGCGACCTTTTACGTGCTCTTGGACAGAACCCGACCCAAGCAGAAGTGGCTGAGTTAGTCGCCGCTGCCCCGCGGGAGGGTATGTGCCACTAAACGCTGATGGTCGTCACTGGTCCTGATGTTTTCCTCTTCAAGTGGATTACAAGACGTTCCTCACCGTCCTGAATAGGCCGGATGGCTTTAAGCCCGCAGGCACGCCAGGTTTGTTTCCATCTACTTGGTGTCAACTTTGCATAGTGACCTTGCGTCAGAGGAGTTTATCCGCGGCTTCCAAGTCTTTGATAAGGAAGGGAACGGCTTCATCGGCGCAGGGGAGCTGCGCTATGTCCTCACTCAGCTTGGGGAGAAGATGACAGACGAGGAGGTTGATGAATTACTAAAGGGTATTCAAATCGGCCCGTAAGTTTCGGCTCTACATACACGTTGCATGTTTACTTATGACCTCCATTAAAGAGATGGAAATGTGAATTACGAATCCTTCGTCCGCACAATACTTAGTCAGTAAAAAAGATACCCCGCATTTGACTCAAATTTGAGGAAACGGTTATTCAAATCGTGACGACTGGATAGTAGTCTACATGTCAATTTTTTCTCTTGTTCATAATGTAGTTGGAATGTATTGAATGCCTGCAAGACATAGCACACTCGAGGCATGATGTAGAGGAAGACGATGAGACAGTTATAGATACAATGTTGTATTTCTTGCACGAACATGTAGGCGAATATTTACGTTATAGCTAGTGCATATCCGTGAGAGAGCGATTTCGGACGAATCTGGCAAGAACTCACTGTATTTTGGTCCACCACTGCCTTCCGGTACCGTCCACGTAATGTCTTGGGAAGGAACCTTGATGTCACACAGCTTGCAATGGATGCAATTCTGGCGTCGCCGCGTTAGGGCGAACGTCGCGAAGGAGACAGTAAGATAAATACCTGAGAGTTTATAACCAATCTCTTACCATCCCATATTCGCCTTCAGCAGCTTTGTCACTCGCCTGTAATTTCGTCAGACACGCCAGGCATCCGTACATCGTGCACATACCTCGACATCGACATATTCATACACGCCTGCAGGACAAGCCCGACCAAGTAGACCAGCGTATTCGCCTACGTTGATTTTCACGTGTTCTCTCTTGCGCTGTTTCATCTTCTCTATATCACCTTCTCCATCGCTCCCAGCAGCAAGTTCTCCTTTGTCTACCTCTGAAAGGAATTCTTTGGTTTTGATGACACGGAGGTGGACAGGCTGATCTTCAGCGTGATTGGTACCCGTAAGGGACACGCTGGTCATGAGATCTGTAGACAAGGGGACTTCAAATGGCGGATAATCCACCGGCTGATGTTTCGAGGCCGTCTCGGTGTGAGCAGAGTCGAGAGATCGACCGTTCTGCACATTGATTCCCGTTAGTTGCGACATAAACAGGAAAGAGGGTAGGAGTTACTTGGTATTCGGAAGGCGAAGCGGTGTGGTTGAAGGTCCAAGGCACTCGACCTTTCAACAATAGGGTATCAATTCCAGAATACACAATACCTCCCCAGATACCCAGCCGAGTGTTGAACGAGGGACGCAGATTGCGCACTTCGTACAAATCGTCCCAGACCCATGATGAATGCAAAGCCTTATCGTACGACGACATGTCTGCCGCCGCTCTTTCCGTCTCCCGTTCCGTGGATGTTATGGGATGCACGGCCTCGTAGGCGGCCTCAGCAGCCAACATGCCACTTTTCATGGCATTATGGGTGCCTTTAATTTTGGCAACGTTGACGAAACCAGCAGAGCAGCCGATTAGGGCGCCTCCAGGGAAGTGGAGTGTTGGGATGGACTGAAGACCGCCTTCATTGATCACGCGAGCACCATATGCGAGACGTTCAGCCGTCGGAGAATCGATAAGGTCGCGAAAATATGAATGGTGTTTCATGCGCTGGTGATCAAGTAAGTACGGATCTACTGCGGTAGACAGTAGCATTGGCATACCTGGAACTCACGGTATGGGGAAAGGTAGGGGTTCTTGTAATCCAAGCCAATGACGAGACCAAGAGTGACAAGCCCATCTGCCATATGATATGCGAAACCCCCTCCATAGGTGTCGAAAGACAAGGGATATCCCATTGTATGTACAACTTCTCCGGGATCGTGTTTCTTGGGATCCACACGCCAAACTTCCTTGAGACCGATTCCATACGTTTGCGGCTGTGATTCTTTTCTCAGTTGATACCTTTGAATGGCCATTTTCGATAGTGAGCCGTGTGCTCCCTCAGCAAGAAGTGTAACCTTGGCGTTAAAAGCCATTCCGGGTTCAAAGTTTGACTTGGTCCGAAAATTTTTGGCGAGGCCGACTTCGTTTGTGACAACACCACGTACGCTTCTAACCGGGTTGCCCACGAATCCTCGGAATCGACGTCGGCGGAGAGAAGGAGCTGAGCACCGGCAAAGCCAGGGTATATTTCTACACCGTATTCGTTCTCGGCAATGCCAGCCAACCAACGGGTAAACATGGACAGGGATGTGATGTAGTTCCCTTTGTTGGACATCTGTGGTGGATGCGGCAGGGGAAAAGTTCGTTTGGGGGTGAGATAGACCATCCGGGAGGACGTCGCGGCGAGGAGAGGATGGTCCGTCCTAGTCTGCCAGTCCAAAATGAGCTCGTTAAGAGCACGGGGCTCGATGACAGCGCCAGAGAGGATATGGGATCCGGCTTCTCCGCCTTTCTCGAGTACGACGACACGTATTTCATGACCCCGTTCGCGCTCTAACTGTTTGAGGCGGATGGCAGCGCTCAGCCCAGCCGGTCCACCACCAACGATGCAGACATCGACTTCGTCTTCTGCACGCTCGACATTCTTGGCATCAAACCGCTCTCCGGAGCGACGTCCAGCAGTGGCGTGTAGTGAGCGAACGAGCCGTAGGAAGCGCCCGGAGGTGGAGGATGATGGTAGCCGGAGGACGATCATGGTCGGGGTTCACACGGTGCGGGGCTCCCTTTTGTACGACAGAGGGGGAGCATTTGATTTTTATAATAATCCGGTATGAGCCACCTCGATGCCCGCCAGCGCCAAGCGCTCGCTCAGCTACGCGATCTCACGGACGGCGCCGACGACGATGTGGCTATCAGCGTGCTTGACAGTGTGGGATGGGATGTCCATGTTCGTCCGCAAACCATCCACCTTTTGATCCCGACACGCTAACACCGAGTGTCATCTTCACAGAAGGCTGCAGACTTGATTTTTGGTGCTAATCCTCCCTCGCTGTCCGCAATGCAGCCTTTGGACATCGACGACACCCGCCAGGGAGATTATCCTGCACGACCTCAAGTGAGCACCGTTCTTCCACGCCATGGGCACGTTTCATTTACTAGGTTTTCCAGCACGTCAGCGTCCTTTCATCAATATACTTGGCCATCAGACCAATTCTTTCTCTCTTTGCGGTCCCGCTGCACCTTCTCTCAAATATTTTTCGCTTCATATTCGGCGTGCTACGCATACCCGTACCTCAACTAGGCTTCACTACACTCAACTTTTATCGCCCCTTACCGCGTCGCCCTCGTTCCACGTCCCAAGGAGGGGCAGATAGATGGATTAGAGAGCTTGAGGAAGAGACCGGAGCAATTTCTATCAACAGAGTTTCCAGAGGCGGCGCCTCTACGACCGGAGCGGACATTGCGGGCCCCTCGTCTTCAACCACGCGGCTTCGTGCTTATGAAGACGGACGAAAGGTGTTACCCGACTTTGTCCTAAGCACTTACGAAGAATTTTTGCGCCGCTGCCAGACGAGGCAAAGATTGGCACCATTATTCTTGTAAGCGAGGAACATGATGACGTCCCTGAGTTCAAGAGGTTTGATTCGCACATACTTGAATGACCTGATATCTCATCATGTCGTGAGCAGAGATACTCTGACGGACATAACTTTAGTCAAGCTTTTGCAGGACAATGACATCCTGGTTTGGGGAGGGGACGTCCGAGACCGTGAAGCATGGAGTGGTGCGTATATGAACACATCCAAATTTTCTTGCTCATCCTTTGCTCCATACAGCCGCAGAAAGACTGCAAGCTACGACCTATCCCTTTGTCGCTTTCGTTGCTCTACAACCGCCACGCCAGCTTTTGACGTCTCAGAGGTCGAACAGTTCGCTACCAATGCTGACTGTCCTGTCGCGGCATCAAGGACCTTCCATTCCATCTACATCTGGGCCGGGTCCAACGTCCGCGCACGCGCTTACGACACATTTGACACATCAACTTCTTCCTCGTGTGATGCCTTTCTTAGCCAGAATACGTGCACTACAGAGAGAGCGTGAACGCGACCGTCAATTGCGAGAAGAACAAGACAAAGCATTTAGGGACGCTGCTAGACGAGATAAACAGAGGATCGAGGAGCGCATGGCTGAAGAAAAGAGGAAAAAGGAGCGAGAGTTGGAATTACAAGCGGAGCAGCAAAGAAAAGAGGTGGAAGCCCAAGAGAAGAGGAAAAAGGAAGAGATCCGAATGCAATGGAGAAGATGGCTCAGGCGGAAGACACACCAACAATCTGTGCCTTCCAATGCGAAAGCACTTAGGATCGCCGTAAGGCTTCCGAGTGGAGCCAGGGTCGTCAGCAGCTTTGAAGAAAGCGCGACGCTCACGGATCTATACATCTTCGTGGACACTCAACTTATACCCGCAACACTCGGGACGGCGGATGACCCTGATAGCCTTCCATATCTAGAGACATCGGTTGCGGAGGCGGCCGTCGAGGCATGCCTAGCGACCGATGGTGCGGAATGGTGGGGCTTCAACCTTGTTCAAGCATTTCCGAGGAAAGACATTCCCTGGGCGTCCGGTATCAGACTGAATGAGGTGGATGGTCTGAAAGGAGGTGGACAAGTCGTTGTCGAATTGTTGGAATCTGCAAAAAACAATTCTATCGACGACGAAGACGATGATTCTGAGCTAGAAGATTGACTGCCAAAATAGTCTGAATTCATTGTCTAGTAGATGATATTGAACCTCCAGAAAGCAATGACATGTGGTTGAGATGGAGAAGAAAATGGTCATAAAATACATCATCATTGGGCTGGTAAGTTGGAGAATCGATCAGTAGCCAAGCTTGATCAGGTAGTCGGCCAATCCCTCAACGACAGGGGTAGCTTCCGCAGCTTGAGTGGGTCCTACGTATTCACCAATAATAATGGCCTGGTTCGTTTTCACGACGACAGCCCCATCTGCCTGTCAGCGGAAAGGCGTGAGATGAAGGCGCTATGCTCAAGTGGTTAGTGAAAGCATACCACTTTCTTGCCATAGATGCTGCGATCGTCTACGCGAAGAGTGAAGAACTTCTGATCAGCGAGTCTGAAGCCTGACTCCTGTATTGTATGGGGAGTCTTGAAGCCAGCAATGAGGGCATGCTGCTCCGCTGGGGATATCTAGAATCTGGTTGAGATTGAGAGATAGGAGCGGTACGGTGGATGGACAGACTGTGTATCCTGGCGTACTTGCCCACACACCCCTTGCAGCCCAATAATGGCAGATCTAATGACCTTTCCACTGTTTGCGAGCGTATCGATGTGGCCTTGTATACATGAGAGGATGGTAAAAGGATGATGAGAGCGACGTACTTTGCCAGGACATGTTGACTGATAGAGAGAGGTCAGGCTGCTTTTATCGCGATTAGATGTGTTTATGTACAATCTGACCCGATCACATGATAGTCGCCGTCACGGACACTCGGCCAGCGACGGCGGCGACGAGCTTCCTTCAAGGCAATGCGCGTCGATCCCTTCGCTCTCCTCGCGCCCCAGCTCGCCGAACTCCGCATCTCTCTTCTTTCCCTCCTTGAATCTGGACACCCCGCCCTTACACAGATCACGAAGCATTACTTCCTTCACCCCTCCAAGCAAATCCGCCCACTCATCGTCCTCCTTTTTTCGCGCGCAACTAATGGACTCGGTCGAAAGTGGGACAGGAAGCTCTGGGAGGCCCAATGCGAGGGCGCAGGCGGCCGCATTGAAGACATAGACCGCCCACTCACTCGTCCGGATGTTCTCAATGATTGGAACCCCGAACAGCCAGAGCATACCGTCGATTTTGATGTAAATTTTTCTTTGAGGCTATGCAGTCTCCCAGATTTCAGCAAACCACATACCATCCTCCTTCGACTCCTTCCTCCAGAGCCTCCACACTTTTCTCCTCAACATACGTTCTGCCGACGCAGATGCGGCTAGCGCAGATCGTCGAAATGATGCACACGGCCTCGCTGTTACATGACGACGTCATCGATGAGTCTCCTCTGCGGCGCGGCTCCCCGTCTGCTCCTTCTGTGTTTGGAAGAAAGCTGTCTATTTTGGGCGGAAACTTTGTATTGGGAAGGGCGTCTGCTGCCTTGTCGCGACTGGGGGACTCCGAGGTTACTGACCTCATTGCAAGTGTGCTGTCTAATCTGGTCGAGGGCGAAATCTTGCAGACGAGAGACAATAAGGTCGAGCAACGTGTCCATGAGCCACCGAGTTCTATTGCCTCCCTCACGAAGGACACTTGGAATATCTATCTTCAAAAGACCTACTTGAAGACTGCGAGTCTAATGGCGAAAGGCGCCCGAGCGGCTGTTACCCTCGGCGGATGTAAGGAAGGTGACATTTGGAGGGAAATTGCATATGCATATGGCCGAAATCTGGGTATTGCTTTCCAAGTATGTTGAGCATTCTGCTTCGATTAGGTCATAGCATTCATGTTAGTCTTTCTAGCTTGTTGACGATCTTTTGGATTATGAATCAGCCTCAGACACCCTTGGTAAGCCAGGGGGTGCAGATCTTCAATTGGGTCTCGCGACTGGTCCTGCGCTATTTGCTTGGGAGGAACATCCTGAGATGGGTGAGCTAGTTCAACGGAAATTCAAGCACAAAGGAGATATAGAAAAGGTATGAAGACAGTCTTTTTTGGTGCAAGCATGCATTATGATGCGTATATTTCTTGACAGGCAAGATTGCTAGTTGAGCAATCATCAGCACTGGAAAGAACACGAGCCTTTGCACAACTGTATGCTGATAAAGCAAAAGATGTCTTGCACCAATTGCCAGATAGTGAGGCAAAACAAGCTTTGGATGCCTTGACAGAAAAGGTCATCAGAAGAAAATTATGAGTTTTTTTTAAAATATTGAGATGCATAAGCTGCTCTGTGGCTGATGATTTCATAGAAATTAAGGGTTACTCATGTATAACCTTTGTTATTCTATCATATCTCAGCAGCTGACAACTAGGGCTTGTTAGAAACAATCTATTTCTACTGCCAAGTCATTTAGTATGCTGCAGGTATCTTCAATGTGCAAAACAAATCACTCTCTTGCTTAGTGCTATGAAATAAAGACATTTTTATTTCAACAATCACCATGATACTCATATGCCCAACAGCCATATGGCAAAATACTATATTATACCTGGTGAGACTCTAGCTTTGAGCTAGTTAATACCACCTCTGAAGTATTCTCACTCTTTTCTCTTGAGTGACCTAAGTGCACTCTTATTTTGTAAATAATTATATAATACTTAGCAAAAATTTGAAGGCCTATTTCTCATGTATTTAATCAATTTTACTGCATAGTGTAAGCATGGCTTACAGCAGATGAGGAGGCTGAGCAGCAGACAATAAGGCTAAGGTCAGGAATGGAAAGGACAAATATTGATTTCTAACTATACTACAAAAGCAGCTCAGATAAATAAGATATCTACCTTATTAGAAAAATGGGTAGTATAGGAGAACAAATGCAGTAAAAAGAGGAAAAAAACAATTAATGAAGATAGAAAGAAATCAATTAGTAAGGAGGTGAGTTATATAGGATGTGCATTATATGTTGTATGGACAAGATTGGTGAAGCAGATCTGGAAAGTGGTTGCTATATGATAGTCCAGATATGCCCTGCCAGTTGAATAGATTTTATATGCCACAGGTTGGAGATCTTGCATCAGAGCAGATGTGGTACCTGCAAGTGAGAAATAGAGAGCACAAAGCCTATATAAAATTGGAATTGACCAAGAGGCCAAGTAGAAGAGTTATCGAAAAGAATTGAAGAAAGGAAAAGAAGTGAAAAATAGAGGGTAGGCAGGATCTCAGAAGGGAGCAAGGCTTCTAGAGCCATGCTGAGGTCTGAAGTAGCCTGCAATTATAGGGATTGAAATTTAAAACAATGAACAAAAAGATAGAGTGGTGTTATGGACATCGCCCAAAGGACCATTCAATTTCTTATCTTATCTTTCCCATATCCCTTATCTTCCCCATCATGCTGTGCAGCGCACAGCCATCGAGTCATCTCACTTCCCTAGTCATCCTGAGTCATCTCCTTCCAGTCTTACTCATCCGCAGTCACAGCATTGCGCAGCCCATGGTCTGTGCTCGAGTACTGTAATGTATATAAGACTCCCAGATGTACCAGTAGTGCTAGGCTTAATATTCCTTTTGCTATCATCTCAAGACCACTCTCGCACTTAGTCTGCCTGAGCCCTTCTGAGATTCATCTAGCCTAACAAGTGGAGTCTCATCATAGCATCTGTATTGGCACTATAGTTGATGTAAATTGCTATGATATGAGGCTAGGGTTGCATTGGTGTTGAGCTGGCCACTCCTTATATAGAGTTGGATCAATATAGAGTAAGTAGACAGCAACTACATATACAGTATCAAAGGAGGAGGTTCCTAGTCATAGAGCAGGAGCAAGAGTAATCTGAACTCCAAAGCTAGTATGCTTGGACCTGTATACATGCAGACTATGAGAGTAGCCTGGCATCCAATGAATTCTCAATCCACTCTAACTGATGTGGGAATATGCAGTAGTCATTCAATATGAATGAGGAATAGGGAATAATAGAAGTGCTGGCTAGAGTGCATAGGTATAAGAGGCAAGATGATCAGCTGCCCTATTCAGCCAGGCTAGCAGAAATGAATCATATAGTGTGCTTTGATATGAAGATCTATGGTATCATCTCCAAGCTATAAGTTCTCATATGGGTATCAAGATTTCCAATCTACCAATAAAGGGCAGATGGTATATACCATACTTCTCTATAACAAGCAGATCAGAGGGAGATAATCTGTATAGATGCACTCTTCTGGGGCATGTTGCATGATCAGAAAGGCAGCATAGCAAACTGTAGCATCATATCATAGGATTGAAAGTGAGGCAATGAATGACTTGAAGAGAAATGATGAATAGCATTAAAAAAGAAGATACAAACTGGTGTGAGGCTAAGAAAGCATCAGATGCATACTAATCTAGGCTTAACAGATGATCAGAAGTATAAAGATAGAGGTTCTGCAGTGATTGGATGTAGTCTTCAGTAATGCATCATTAGACCTCTGATAAAAGTAAAAGAAGAGTGAGGTGCAATATATTGTGGAAGGACTGGCAGAGCAATCTGGAACTATAACACTATATGCAGCTAATCCTTGTAAAGAGGAGATGAATAAGTATAAGCATGGATTGCTCACAACATGATGTGCACAGTCATGTGGTCATGAGGACATAACAGTGATGATGGGAGGAAGGGATCTATTCATTCAGGATCATCACCTTGACTACTCACTTGTATCCTCAATGATTCTCAAAATTCCAAGTTCTGCTTGTTGTTTAGTTGGGGTTTTGATGACTTCAGTTTTCCTTCTAAAAGAGAGGTTTTCACTTTTCAAACAACAATGCTGAACTGCCTTTTTCCTCCCCTATCTTTTCCACTAGTGACTCTCTAGGTCTTGAGATGTCTGTGTCTCAACAAGAATGATACCTTGCCAAGAGGTTAAATAGCAATAGAAACAAATAGGGAGTGGTGTTTCTTGTAAAGGGACATGCAAATGTCAGAATCATTCCTCACCCAGGAATACACATATAGCTACTGTTTTCACCTCGCTCAATCTGGAGTTCACTCCATTTTCCTCTCCAATCCCCTTATCACTGGTGCCCTCCTCTTCTTCCAGTTCTGAACAACCACAATGACCTGAAAAGTGGCAGCATCAATAATCATCCTCATCTTCCATATCCCCTTCCCCTTCCAAGCTTTTCTTCAGTAATAGAACAATATTGGCTCAAACCATGCAACATACAACTGTCTCTCAGTTGGTGCCTAACAAGTTACTGGTGTTGACTCCAGGTGTGTTGAGTGCTTAAGTACTGCATGATTTCAAACACTGCCTCTTGTTTTACTTTGATGAGAAGGAAGTCACTGCAAATGCTGACAAGATCCAAAAAATGTCCATGTGCTGACAAGATGATGGATACCATGATTGGTTGGAGTGCAATAGAGAAGAGCTCAGAGCATTAACCTTCAAGCAATTCTTTGAGAAGTTTATGAATACATTCATCGAACTGAATTGGGAGGCAAAGTGCTATGTGCAACTGATGAATAAGAAGACAAAGACATTGGATCAGTTCTTACCATTTGCAACTGAATGCCAGAAGTTCAATGCCATTTTGAAGGGAATGAAATTGCACCTTGATGATGAGGCCCTCATCAGATTGGTTGATGCACACATATTGACTGACTTGCATGCAGCTTTAGAATTAGTTACAAGGACCTTATTTTTTACATGGATAAATGCAGTTGCAAAGGAGGATGAGAAGCTTCTATAAAAGAGCATGCAGATCTCTGGATTGTTAAAGAAATACTCAGAACCACCCTCCCCTAATGAACAACTAAAGTGAAAGGACCATTTCACCTCTAGCAACTCCAACTCACAGTCTGCCACTTCCTTGGCAAATGTGAAGAAAAAGATGCCAAAAGTACTGCCACCCCCCTTGACAAAGACTGAACACCAACTCATTTTCAACAATGGCAGGTGCTTGGAGTGCTGTGACCCATTTGCTGCCCATTTCATAAGAGACTGTCCTCACGGCCCACCAGATGGCACCAATTACATGCTGCTAATGGCCAAAAATATAGAGGCCTGCAAGGCAATATGATCAGGCAATGCCCATCTCTCTAATATAATGAACAGCAATATCTCCACAAAGGGAGCATATAAAGGCAAAGGAAAGAACGTCACATCTATCATAACATCTAATAAAAGCACAGCATGCATCGAAACACTCAATAACAATGACCATGTTAGCACCATAGGTGTCATCTGGCCAGTGATCCATTTTACAGCAGTCAATGAAGAGTCTTCAGATGAAGAAGTGAGTGCCCCCATCAGTGTTCTATACATTCAATAGCCTTGCCTCCTCATCGGAGGTGATACATTCCCTTCAGTAAAAGCAAATGCATTGATTGATAACAGTGCTCATTTAGTGTTGATTTGGCCAGATGTCACAGAGAGGCTGGGTCTATGCAAATCCAAACTGTCTCAACCAGAACAAGTCAATATCACAATTTATGAAACAAAGGTCCATTTAGAACTCAATGAATATGTTAGATTGGAATGTACAACTGTGAATAGAGAATGGACAAGTATGACTATAAAAGCTTTGATAATACTAGGACTGTGTACAAGTGTAATATTAGGATTGCTGTTCCTCTCAGTGAATCAAATTGTTGTCAATCATAATCTCCACACCTAATAAGAAAGTGCTTGATTCCAAGTCCTTGATCTTGAAGTGCCTAGCCTTGACATAGAAGTAGATAGAGCAGTCAGATTCAAGTTGTTTGAATCCTATAGACAATAAAATGGAGTATAGCTTGTTGTTCTACTATCTGGCAGACTGTTTAAGACTATAAAGTGACTTGTAAAGTTTGCAGACTTAGTTTGGACCATCTTAGTGAAACCCTTCTGGTTGAACTATATAAATCTCCTCTTCCAAATTGCCATTAGAAAAGGCAGAGGTGATATCCACAGAATAGAGTTCCACATCCTCAATACCAGCCATGACTAGGATAAGCCTCAAGGCAGTAGGGCAAAATGTAGGAGCAAAGACTTCAGTTGCTATACAAAACCAAGTCTGTGTGCAGGTCACTCAAGTCTCACAGACCATTGTGAGAAGCAGAGAGAAGAATGCTAGTTATTAGCCAGCTTGAAGCTGGATTCTACCATACAAGTTCTATCTACTTATATAGGGCTATGCTACTTTGCCATGCATTATTCTTATGCCATGAGAGTTTATTGCTACTAGAAATAAAAGTTGTAGCTGACTGAATGCCTCATGATATCTAGCAAGCAATGAGTAATATTCCTTGGTGCTGATGTGTCCTCATCATATGACCTTCTTGTAGTTTCCTCATGTCATGTCTCATGTGTATATTCATCATGTGACTGGTATTAGTCACATGTTCATTGTTATGATAATGATTGGTTTCAAATTTATAACATTGGTATAGTCATTGCCAGGTCTCTGACTAGAACCTTTAGCAATACATTGAGCTTTGTAGCACTCAATCAAGCTATCTGCATTGTGTTTGACCTTGAAAACCCTTCCACAACTAATAGCCTTCTTTCTTAGAGGCAAGTCCACAATCTTCTATATTCCATGTCCTATAAGTGATATAATCTCTTCATTACATGCTTCCTGCTACTTGTGAGCATCCAAACATTGCATAGCTTGCTTGTAAGTGCTTGGATTTGCACCTTCAGTTAGACCAGCAAATTGAACATTTACAAAACCGGCCTATTCATCAGAATTAGGATCAGAATCATCTTGAACTGGTGAAGGAGTAGGTCTAATGACTTACCAGTTATCAAATGGTTTGACATTTCTGACTGGTTTTCTGATAGCAATAGGCAGAGTTTTGGATAGAGGTGGTGGGATTGGTATTCTGTATCTAACAGGGGGGTATATGGGGCAGGTTATCATTCTGGTGAATAGTAGGTGTTTTTTTTTTTTTTTTTTTTTTAAATCAACAATTTATATAGTAGTGCTTGCTGGCAGTCTGCTTGTATATATATGATAGTATCTATGATAAATATGATGAGTCTGAAAGAAACTGAACTGAAGAAATAGATATAGAGGGTACACTTGTCCTGGTCTCTTGTGCCTATACTTGCACCAATATGGCCCATGCTTGTTGCTATGCAAAACTATATCTGTACACAGGTCATTCTAACCATCAAAAGAGAATAAGAGGTGGGGAAGAGAATGCTAGTTATTAGCCAGCTCGAAGCTAGATTTTACCATACAGATTCTACATACTTATATATTACTATATTTCATACCACACATTATCCTCATGCTATAAAAACCCTTAACCCTAAGTCATATGAGTCAGGATCAACTGCACTCCTCGCAATATCCTTCAGGTGCTGTGCTGTAACCCTATATCCTAGTGAATGCTGATGTGTCATCATTATAGGGTTATTTCGGAGTCTCGAGTCATGTCTTGAGCATGTGTTCATCATGTGATTGGTGTATCATATGTTCATCGTCAAGATAATGATTGGCCTTGAAATTATAATATTACCTCCTTCTTAAGGATCATGTCCTCGTGATCATGTTCTTCTTTATTATTATTCTCTTAGTTCTTCTTGCTCTTGTTCTTCTCTATAACTGCCTCCTCTCATTGCTTCTGTCATGCTTGCCATGCTGCATCAAGTCGATCTTCGACTTCTTTCAGGTCTGCCATCCAGCCAGTAAGCATTTGCTTCTTTAGTACTGTCTTCAACTGCTGATTCTGAGGATAGACCCAGACTTCATTAGCTGTATGGTTGAAGAGGACCTTTGGTATTTGGAATTGATAGAGGCAGGTGTGTACAACCTTCTTTGGTGGTGATCACAGTGGCAGCTGACATTACTGGTACATCTGGGAGTCCTTATATACATTACAGTACTCGAGCATGGACCATGGGCTGTGCAATGCTGTGGACTGTGGATGAGTAAGACTGGAAGGAGATGACTCAGAATGACTAGGGAAGTGAAATGACTCGATGGCTGCACACTGTGCAGCATGATGGAGATGATAAGGGATATGGAAAAGATAAGATAAGAAATTGAATGGTCCTTTGGGCAACATCCATAACATATATAGCACCAATTATTGTGATGCCCCAAGACAATGGAAAATTCTGAATAGAAGTCGATGCTTTGAATTATACAATAGGAGGTGTCCTTTCTTAGGAACAATCCAATAGTACTTGGAGACTGGTGGCTTTCATGTCAAAGTTATTGAACCTGACAGAACAGAACTATGAGATCTATGACAAAGAAATGCTCATGATTATGACAGGATTCAAGGAATGGTGCCAATATCTTTGCAGTGCTAAACAAAAATTTGAGATTTGGATAGATTACAAAAATCTCGAATACTTCTGAAAGCCTCAGAAACTGAATTGCTGGTAAGCTTGCTGGATTTTGGAACTCTAGGACTATGACTTCATTCTAGAGCACAAACCTGGGAAATCAATGATGAAGGCAGACAGTCTGTCAAGATGATCAGACTATAAGAAGGGGGAGAATGATAACAAAAATATCATACTCCTAAAACCAGAGATTTTTTATCAAATCTTTATAGCAAAAATCATGCCAACACCAGAATTCCAGGACATTTTGGACCAGATAAAGTGGGCTTGGAAACAAAGAGAGCCTGAGGTTCAAAAATGTCTTGATGAAGGCAAACATGGCTAGGAGGAAAATGACTGGATTGTCACATGGCTGAAATGGTACTACATCTCTAAAAGCCAAAAGATAAGGGAATGGATCATCGAGATTCACCACTCCGATCAGATCTCAGGATACCCAGGACAGACAAAAATGCATGAATTAATCACACATAACTTCTGTTGGCCCAAGATGATGAATAACATCAAGGCATATGTAACAAATGCCAGTGGATGAAGATCATCAGAGATCGGAAGCATGCTCCATTACACCTGAATGAAGTACCAAAAGAACTATAAGAGATCATATCAGGACCCCTTCCCAAATCTCCAGAGTTCGATGGTATTATAGTGATGGTAGATCAGTTCATAAAAGAAGCCAAATTTATACCAGTCAATATGGAAATTATGGCAGAAGGAATTACTCATAAACTACATGATACTATATTCCTAAATTATGGACTCTCCAAAAAGGTTATTAGTGACAGAGGATGACAGTTCATCTCAAATTTTATGACAGACCTCTATACACTTTTGAAAATCAAAGGAGCTCCTTTGATGCCATACCATCCACAAACTGATGGACAAATAGAAAGAGTTAATTGGGAACTCAAGCAATATCTAAAACTCTTCATAAATCATTAGCAAACAGACTGGGCTGACTGGCTACTGATGGCCAAGTTCTCCTACAACAATTAGATTCATTTGGCAATAAGGTATTTCCCATTCTACTTAAACCATGGGCAATACCCATACACTGGAAAGAAACCTCTGAAGTGTGATACTAAGTCACAGACCATAGAGAAGTTCACTGACATGATGAAGGAGATCTGGACTAAAGCTGAGACCTCCCTCCTGAAAGCAGCAGAGACTATAAAATGGACTTATGACTGAAAACAGAAACCCACCCAAGAATATTGCAAGGGTGACCAAGTCTGGCTAGAAGAAACCAATATTATGACCAATCAGCTGACTGATAAGCTTAATGATAAGCAGTTCCAGTCCTTTCAAGGTCAAATAGTGAATAGGAGAATCGGCATATAAACTTGAACTACTGGAACATTGGAAGATCCATCCTATCTGAAACAAGTCTGAACTCACCCTGTATATGGCACCGGCATTTCCACAACAAAAAGTGGTAACAATTCTCAAATGACCTCCTTCCATCATTATAGAAGGAGAGGAGCAGTATGAAATAGAAGCTATAGTGAATTCTTGATAGAACTGAGGAAAACTACAATACAGAGTACAGTGGAAAGGGTATCCTATGGAAAACACTATATAGGAACCTGCAGAGAATGTTGCCAAAGATGTGCCAGATGTGGTTGCAAAATTTTATCCTGAGAATCCTGAGGCACTATTCCTGGAAAGAGGCCAGTGCTAGGCTTAATATTCCTTTTGCCATTGTCTCAAGACCACTCTTGTTAGGCTAGACGAATCTCAGAAGGACTCGGGCAGACTAAGTGCGAGAGTGGTCTTGAGATGATGGCAAAAGGAATATTAAGCCTAGCACTACTGGTACATCTGGGAGTCCTTATATACATTACAGTACTCGAGCACGGACCATGGGCTGCGCAATGCTGTAGACTGCAGATGAGTAAGACTGGAAGGGGATGACTCAGAATGACTAGGGAAGTGGGATGACTCGATAGCTGCGCGCTGCACAGCATGA
The DNA here is from genome assembly GCA_011319805.1 of Macrocybe gigantea. Lineage (NCBI taxonomy): Eukaryota > Fungi > Basidiomycota > Agaricomycetes > Agaricales > Callistosporiaceae > Macrocybe > Macrocybe gigantea. The sequence goes on from SJRY01000143.1 coordinate 334,682, forward strand.
CGGGGGAGATAAGGGGTGTGGGAAAGATAAGATAAGAAAATGAATGGTCCTTTGGGCAACGTCTGTAACATCACCCTCTCTGTAGATTCGCGTCCTCGCGAAAAACCTTAGTCCAGCTGTCCCCACCCAGTATTGGTCTCCCAGGCGGTCGCGGCATGCGGGGCTCATGTATAAATGAGCTCTTCATTATAGGCGCGGATGTGATGGAGTGTGGTGGCAAGGAGTTTAAGTCGCTGGTTTTCTGTGTGAAGCATTTCCATCGCCTCACGAAGCGCGATACGTTCAGCTGCAGTGGGGCTGGTCCCATCAGGGGTTCGCCCGGTCCAGAGGTGCGTGCGGATGGTCATAACATAGCGCATATATGCGCCAAGTGTGATGGCGAGGGGGTCCATGTAGTCGCTAGCATTGAGAATCCTTGCCAGATTCTCGAGGTCGCTTGGGCGATTGGGGGTAGGTGTGCAGCTGCCCTCGCTGCTGTCGATGCTGATGGGGGCGTTGGTGGTCATGAAGTGCGATTTTTGGTCTTCTTCCCTCTTGTCGTGATCCTTTTATCCTGGTTCGCAGTCTTCTTTAGAAAGTGGTCTAGAGCTTGCTGCGCATTCCCCAGTTCTTTCTCTTTGATCCATGTGTTCTCTTCATGTCCGTATCCTTTCCATTTGACCAGGAATAGCGTCCCCCTCCCTTGTTTCTTCCTTTTTAAGATCTCTTCTATCTCGTACTCTTCTTCATCATTTATGATTTCAGGGGGTGGTGGTGATGGTTGCTCTTGTATCTTGAAACAGGGTCCTTTGTAAGGCATGAGCAGTGTTTCATTGAACACGGGGTGTATCAGCTGCCATGATGCTGGGAGTTCCAGGTGATATACCGAGGCTCCTTTCTTTTCAACCACCTTGAACGGTCCGTATCGGAGTGCCGATAACTTCTTTGATGGTTGATTGACTGTGATATTGGTGGCTTCTAGCCATACTCTATCTCCTTTCTTGTATTCACGAGCGGGTTTTCATCTCGCATTATAATTGTCTTTGGCTCGTGTTTGTGCATATTGCAGCATGGCATTTGCTTCCTTTCATATTTGGTTCATTCTTTTGACGAAGTCTTTTGCTGCGGGGTTATTCCCTTCTGTCGTCTGTGGCTCTCCCTTCCAGGGGTGCATTCCATAGTTGAGGTAGAATGGTGTCTCCTTCGTTCCCTGGTGTGCTTTGTCATTGTATTGGTATTCTGCGATTGCTATCCATTCTGCCCAATCGTCCTGTAAGTTGTTTGTGAAGCTTCTGAGGAAGGCTTCCATTTCTTGGTGGGATCGCTCTGCCTGTCCATCTGTCTGTGGGTGATAGGCCGTTGATAGATTTTGCTTTGTCCCGAGTAATTTTAGAAGTGCTGTCATGAATCGTGCTGCGAACTGGGGTCCTCGATCACTGATGATCTTTCGTGGGATTCCATGAAGCCGCCACATGTTGTCTCGGTATAGTCGTGCGAGACCTTCTGCTGTGAGTTCGGTCTTTGTGGGAACTAGGTGGATCATCTTGGTCAGGCAGTCTGTGACTGCAGCGATGGCATTAAAGCCATTTGAGCTGGGTAGCGGTCCTATGAGATCTACTCCAATATCTTCCCATGGTTGCTGTGGGACTTCGTGCAGGTGCAGGGGTGCGTGTTTCTTTTGTCGAATGATTTTGTTTCACTGACATGTTTCGCATCCATTGACATACTTCTTGATGTCTGTTAGCATTGATGGCCACCAATAGGTGTGGCTTATGAGCTCGTGCATGCGGTATTGCCCTGGGTGTCCTCCGATGGGTGTGTCGTGGTGTTCAAACATGATGTTTTCCTTCAGTTTGCTGTCTGGAGGAATGTAGATTTTTCCTCCTATGTATACGATGTGGTCGTCTTCTGTGAACTAGTGTGGTTTTTCCTTTAGTCCTGTTGTTACGATTGTCTCCCTTCGTGTGCATTGTCGAATTTGTTCTATCCTTGAGGATTCGATCATCATGATTCCTCTTGTTTGTATTGTTTCATTATTTTCTGCTTCTTCTTTCCATGGGTGTTTGTCCTCGAACATCATAAATTCGAAGTCTCATTCATTATTCTCTTCCAGATGTCGAATGAATGCTGCTTCTTTGATCATTTGTATGTCGTCCTTCTCTGCTAGGTTTTCTTCATATCCTGCCATCTGTGACAGGACATCCGCTTTTCCATTTGCCTTTCCTGGTACATGTCATAGTTCGTAGTCATATTCCTGTAATTTCAGGTACCAGCCAATCTGTCTCGAATTGAGTCGCTGCGGCTTCCGGAAGTATGATAGGTTTTTGTGATCCGTCAGTATTTCGAACTTCTCTTGAGCTTCGAGGAGGTATTGTCTCCATGTCTTTAGTGCGACCATTATCGCAAGAAGTTCCTTATCATAGATTTTGTAGTTTTGCTCTGCTGGGGTCATGCATCTCGAAATGAATGCGATCGGATGCCATAGTCCTTTCTGCTGTTGTGATAGTACCGCTCCAATGGCATATCCTGAAGCGTCCGTTTCGACTCAGAATTTTCCTTCTGTTTGTGGTAGTGCTAGAATGGGTGCTGAGGTTATATGTCGGATCAGCTCTTTGAAAGCGTCCTGTTGCTTGTCTGTCCACTGGAATGCTTTGTTTCCAGTCAACTCCGTCAGGGGTTTAGCGACTTTTGCATATCCCTTGATGAATCGTCGGTAAAAGTTCGTGAATCCCAAGAACTTTTGTAGTTCTTTCTTCGTCTTTGGGGTTGGCCAGGATTGTACGGCTGTGATCTTTTCTGGTTCCATTTCTACCTTCCCTTCTCCTATGATGTATCCTAGTACTGGGACCTTTGATGATTCCCAGATGCATTTCGGTCCTTTGATGAACAGGTCGTTCTTGTTCAGTATTTCCATGACTTCTATGGTATTCTTTTGGAGTTCCTCTCATGTTCATCCGATGATTATGATGTCGTCCATATAGATTATGCACACTCTCCTTTGTATTTGGTCTTGGAAGAGGCTCGCCATCATTTGGCTAAAAGTGCCTGGTGCGTTGCACTGCCCAAAGTACATGACTGTTGGTTCGAAGAGTCCTCTTGCTGTTAGAAAGGCTGCCTTCCATTTGTCCCCTTTCTAGATGCACACATTATTGTATCCCTAGAAAATATCGATCTTGCTAAAGTATTTTGCTCCTTGTAGTACATCAAGGAGTTCACTGATATATGGTAATGGGAATTTGTCTTTAACTGTATATTTATTTATCTCCCAGTAGTCTTGGATGAGTCATTTGCTTCTATCCTTCTTGGTGCGAAAGAAATAGGGTGCTGCATATGGTGATTTCAATGAGTGTATCTTTCCTGTTCTTAGCCCTTCTTCAACAAAGGCATCTAGTTCCTCTAGTTCCTTCTGTGTCATTGGTAGACCTTGCTCAGTATCATTTTGGGTGCATCTTTCATTAAGTTTATCTCATGGTCTCACTCTTTGTAGTCTGGTAAACAATTGAAGCTCTTCTCCTTGAAGAGGTGTTTGAATCTGGTCAGATATGGGGGTATCTGAGTTTCTGTCTTGTTGCTGGCTGTGGTTTTCACTGGTTCTGCCACCTTCTGTATCTTGATTGTCTAGTGGTTTATTTTGCACATTTTAGGGCATCTGTCGAAAACAACTTCTCCTGTTCTCCATTTGATTGTTGGGTTGTGGTAGACAAGCCAGTCATGTCCTAGTAGCATGTCAGTTTTTCCAATGTCAAGTACAATGGCTTCCATGTGCTTCTTATGTCCTTTAATGTCAATGTGGACCTCTGCTACTTGGTCTGCTATTTTCTGGTAGTTGGGTGATCCATCTGCATTTATGATTGGAATCTTCTTGATTTGTTGTATCTTCAGCCCTGTTTTTGCTACTATTGCAGTATTGATGCAGGTCCTGTCTGCTCTGCTATCGACTTCTGGTGTTATTGTTGCTATTTCTTTTTGCATTTGTATCCTGGCTGGGACTGCAAGTTCTTTCCTTTTTGGTGGTTTGTCACCTCAGATGGTTTTTCTTGGTGCTTCAGATCACTTTGTGGGAATGGTGTATTTCAGAGTATGGGATGATCTACATCCAGTATTGAAGCAAGTCTGTTTCAGTTGTATGGGTCATGATTTAGCACCTCCTAGTTGGACCCTTTGACAAAACCCTCTTTGTCAGAGCTTTCTTCATCCTTGTCTTCTTCATCCTCTCCTCCTTCTTCTTTCACTTCTCTGACTCAGGATTTTCCTTTCTTCTTCTTCTTGCAGTTCTGTGCATAGTGTTCCTTCAAGCCACAGTTGAAACATGTGATGTTTGCTGCTCCCTTTCATAGTTCCAGGCAGTTTCGTAAGAGATGCCCTGGCTTGTTGCAATTGAAGCAGTTGTTGCTTTGTACTTTGTTGACTTCCATAGCCTGTCCTGCTCCTCAGCTCAGATTTCCAGGCTTGCGCTGATTGCTTGTGAATTCTCCTCTCATCACATTCCTGTGTTCATCAATGTTTCATCCAATTGCTCAAACTGTCTTGATGTATTCATCTCCATCCATTGGAAGTGTGGAGATCAAGTGTATGGCTTCTGCTGTCCTTCAGTTTAAGCTCTTTATGAGTAGGAAATGAGGGGCTGTTCCTGTCATTCCTGCTTTTCCTGTGAGGTCTATGAATTCATCTAGAAATTCATCAATGGGTCAGTTTTCCTGTCTGATATTGAATAGTTTGCTTCCTACTTGTGATGGTGACATGATGTTGCTGAATCATATCTCTATCTCGGTTATGAAGTCAGCCCATATGCTTTGGTTGGTACAGTCAACTCCCTCTTAACCCATACCTGTCGGTGGACCTCCCGGGCTATGGGTTATGAGGGAGTATGGGTTACTAGAAAAAGTCTGTAAATTACATCCAAAATGCAAAATAGAGCTCTAACAGGGCTGTAGCAGTATGATATGTCTATCCAAAGCTATTTACGAGCGAAATAATTGGTCATAAAGGTCAGCTTCATGGTTTGAACCTCGTCTAGGCATGTCTGGCAGTTAAATGATGCCAAAACTGCCTCCAATTTCCGTGAAAATGGACTGTCAAGCTCCTCAACGTAGTCCTTGAGGATGGATATTGCCTGAAGAGCCTGTTTACAAGTTGGGCAGGCCTTCATTGGTCCGCCATCATAGTCATCAAAATTGCCGCTTTCATAACCTTGTTTGCATGCTGCTGTCACATCCATCACAGCCTGATAGATCTCTTCATCGGTTGTCTCATCCATCGTGCTCGACTCATCTGGTGGATTGAGCAGAGACAGGCCTGCAAACCCTTTTGGAGAACGGTGAAGGGATTTGTCATGATGGAAGGGGACTTTTGTGGCAAATTCGTTGACAGATGTCAAGGGAAACTCTCATTATGCAATATAATTTCCCTATCTAGCAGTCCACTTGGTTCGAAAATGTATGGGTTTTGCCATCAAAATGCTATGGGTTATGGGGTATCGCGGAGGTATGGGTTATGAACCGAGATTCTCTGCGAACCAAGTCGGTGGACTGAAATTTCTATGGGTTATCTAGGTATATGGGTTATGGGTGGTATGGTTTATAAGAGAGTCGACTGTAGTGGTATCAATCTTCTTTGACACCCAGTGGGCTCCTGGTCTATCGGTCATTCTGGACAGGACTGCTCCAATCTGCTATGTATCCATGAGGTCTCCATGTGCAGTTATGTAGAATTTCATCTTCCTCCACCAAATGTTGAAGGATGTTTGATCTCCTATGAAGGATTTCAGATCAGTGATGATTCCCTTATATTCTATTGTCATCCTTTGGGGAGTCTCTTCATTGTTATCTTGGTCTTGGTTCTCCTGTTCCTGGATTTGTTGCTCTTGGGTCTGTTGCGCTTGTGCTTGGGCTTGCTATTCTTGTAGCTGTTTCTGTTTTTGTTCCTTTCTCTGTTCTTTCCAGTAGTCTAGGTCGACTCCTGCAATTCTACAGGCTTGTTTGAAATCGGCCCACTCTGTGGCAGTCAGTCTGTTTGTCTTTAGTAATCCTTTTTGCTCCCTCTACTGATAGTATTCATCCCAGTTGCTATTGCTTACTTTTACCACAGTGGTGTGATTCTCTTCTTATGCAGTGCTTCAGTGGATTGGTCCTCTGAAGGGGTTTCATGGTTTCATTCCTGTGTGTCCTTGACTTTGGTGTCATTCTCATTGGTTCTGTCATATGCTCTGTGCATCATGCCCTCTCTATATCAGTATGTCTTCCTCCTGTATTCAGCGATTATAGTTCTCAATCTGTTGTTGCCTGAAGTTTTGGGCTTGTATTCATTCTTCTCTCATTTTCTTGCAGATAGGTTCGTCCTATTCTTTGGCAAGAAGATTCTGGTCTGACTATAGCTCTTCTAGGCTTATCCTGTATTCTCCTTCTAGGAAAAGTTCTGCAATGAGTTGTGCTGCTCCTGTTACAGACGCCGCCCAAAGGACTATTCATTTTCTTATCTTATCTTTCCCACATCCCTTATCTCCCCCATCATGCTGCGCAGCGCGCAGCCATCGAGTCATCTCACTTCCCTAGTCATCCTGAGTCATCTCCTTCCAGTCTTACTCATCCGCAGTCCACAGCATTGCGCAGCCCATGGTCCGTGCTCGAGTACTGTAGTGTATATAAGGACTCCCAGATGTACCAGTAACGCTAGGCTTAATATTCCTTTTGCCATCATCTCAAGACCACTCTCGCACTTAGTCTGCCCGAGTCCTTCTGAGATTCGTCTAGCCTAACAAGATATTAAGCCTCGTCGAGACTCGCTCAGACTCACACACACACCACGTCACGCTTTATCAAAGACTTGATCAACATTCGACGACAAGCGGTCGCCGACCCAGCGAGCACTAGCACGAGCGACGAGAGCACTTGGCTCAGAGAAGTAGACCAGACATTGCAGTCCACGCCATTCGCAGAGACAGTCCACGCCATCCGCAGAGACACTAGCAATCCAAATAAACGAAAGAGAGAGCGCACGCCTACACCAAGTAGCGACGACGAAGAACAGGCATTTCTGAGAGAGTTGCCTTCACCACCACAGACGAGCCCGCTGAGATCCTCAGCGAAGGAGCAGCACAACTCATTGCAGAACTCTTCCTAGAAGGAGAATACGGGATAAGCCCAGAAGAGCTGTGGTCAGACCAGAATCTTCTTGCCGAAGAAGAGGACGAACCCATCCGCAAGAAAACGAGAGAAGAACGAACACAAGCCCGAGATTTTAGGCGACAACAGATCGAGAACTATAATCGCCGAACACAGGAGGAAGACATACTGATACAGAGAGGGCACGACGCACAGAGCGTACGACAGAACCAACGAGAACGACACCAGAGTCAAGGACACACAGGAACGAAACCACCGAATCCCTTCAGAGGACCAATCCGCCGAAGCACTGCATAAGGAGAGAATCGCACCACCGTGGCGAAAGTAAGCAACAGCGACTGGGACGAATACTATCGGTGGAGGGAGCGAAAAGGACTACCAAAGACAACCGGACCAACCGCCGCAGAGTGGGCCGATTTTGAACAAGCTTGTAGAATCGCAGGAGTCGACCTAGACTACTGGAAAGAACAGAGAGAGGAGCGAAGACAGAAACAGCTCCAAGAACAGCAAGCCCAAGTACAAGCACAGCAGACCCAAGAACAACAGATCCAGGAACAGGAAGACCAAGACCAAGAGAACGACGAAGAAAACCCCCAAAGGATGACGACAGAATACAAGGGAATCATCGCCGACCCGAAATCCTTTACAGGAGATCGAACGTCCTTCGATATTTGGTGGAGAAAGATGAAACTCTACATAACCGCACATGGAGACCTCACGGATACACAGAAGATTGGAGCGGTCCTGTCTAGAATGACCGACGGACCCGGAGCCCATTGGGCATCAAAGAAGATCGACACCACTACAAACCAAAGCACATGGGCCGACTTCATAACCGAGATAGAGACACGATTCAGCAATGTCATGTCGCCATCACAAGCAGGAAGCAAACTATTCAACATCAGACAGGGAAACCGACCCATCGACGAATTTCTGGATGAATTCGTAGACCTCGCAGGGAAAGCAGGAATGACAGGAACAGCCCCTCGTTTCCTACTCGAGAAGAGCTTAAACCGAAGGACAGCAGAAGCCGTACACTCAATCTCCACACTTCCAACAGATGGAGATGAATATATCAAGACAGTTCGAGCGATTGGACGAAACATCGATGAACACAGAAATGTGATGAGAGGAGAATTCACAAGCAATCAGCGCAAGGCCGGAAATCCAAGCCGAGGAGCAGGACAGGCCATGGAAGTCGACAAAGTACGAAGCAACAACTGCTTCAACTGCAATAAACCAGGACACATCTCACGAAACTGCCCGGAACCACGAAAAGGAGCAGCAAATGTCACATGTTTCAACTGTGGCTTAAAGGGACACTATGCACGAAACTGCAAGAAGAAGAAGAAAGGAAAATCCCGGGTCAGAGAAGTGAAAGAAGAAGAAGGAGAGGACGAAGAAGACAAGGATGAAGAAAGCTCTGACAAAGAGGGTTTTGCCGAAGGGTCCGACTAGGAGGTGCTAAATCGCGACCCATACAACTGAAACAGACTCGCTTCGATACCGGATGTAGATCATCCCATACTCTGAAATACACCATTCCTGCCAAGCGATCTGAAGCACCAAGAAAAACCATCCAAGGGGACAAACCACCAAAGAGGAAAGAGCTCGCAGTACCAGCGAGGATACGAACACGAAAAGGAATCGCAACGATAACACCAGAAGTCGATAGCGGAGCGGATAGGACCTGCATCAACACCGCGATAGTAGCAAAAACAGGACTGAAGACACGACGAATCAAGAAGATTCCCATCATAAATGCAGACGGATCACCCAATCGTCAGAAAACAGCAGACCGAGTAGCGGAGGTCCACATCGACATTAAAGGACACAAGGAGCATATGGAAGCCATCGTACTCGATATCGGAAAAACCGACATGCTACTAGGACATGACTGGCTTGTCTACCACAACCCAACAATCAAATGGAGGACAGGAGAAATTGTCTTCGATAGATGCCCCAAAACGTGCAAAATAAACCACCAGACGATCAAGATACAGAAGGTGGCTGAACCAGCGAAAACCACAGCCAGCGACAAGACAGGAACCCAGATACCCCCATATCTGATCAGATTCAAACACCTCTTCAAGGAGAAGAACTTTGATCGCTTACCAGACCACAAAGAATGGGACCATGAAATAAACTTAACGAAGGATGCACCCAAAACGATACCGAGCAAGGTCTACCCGATGACACAGAAAGAGCTAGAGGAACTAGATGCCTTCGTCGAAGAAGGATTACGAACAGGAAAAATACGCCCATCGAAATCACCTTACGCAGCACCCTGCTTCTTTCGCAATAAGAAGGATGGAAGCAAGCGACTCATCCAAGACTACCGGGAAATAAACAAATATACGGTCAAGGACAAGTTTCCACTACCACGCATCAGCGAGCTCCTCGACGTACTACAAGGAGCAAAGTACTTTAGCAAGATCGATATTATCTGGGGTACAATAACGTGCGCATCCGGAAAGGGGACGAATGGAAGGCAGCCTTCCTAACAGCAAGAGGACTCTTCGAACCGACAGTCATGTATTTTGGGCAGTGCAACGCACCAGGCACTTTTAGCCGAATGATGGCGAGCCTCTTCCAAGACCAAATACGAAGAAGAGTGTGCATAATCTATATGGATGACATTATAATCATCGGACGAACACGAGAGGAACTCCAAAAGAACACCATAGAAGTCATGGAAATACTGAACAAGAACGACCTATTCATCAAAGGACCGAAATGCGTCTGGGAATCATCGAAAGTCCCAGTACTAGGATACATCGTAGGAGAAGGGAAGGTAGAAATGGAACCAGAAAAGATCACAGCCGTACAATCCTGGCCAACCCCAAAGACGAAGAAAGAACTACAAAAGTTCTTGGGATTCACGAACTTTTACCGACGATTCATCAAGGGATATGCAAAGGTCGCTAAACCCCTGACGGAGTTGACTGGAAACAAAACATTCCAGTGGACAGACAAGCAACAAGGCGCTTTCAAAGAACTGATCCAACATATAACCTCAGCACCCATTCTAGCACTACCACAGACAGAAGGAAAATTCCGAGTCGAAACGGACGCCTCAGGATATGCCATTGGAGCGGTACTATCACAACAGCAGAAAGGACTATGGCATCCGATTGCATTCATTTCGAGATGCATGACCCCAGCAGAGCAAAACTACGAAATCTACGACAAGGAACTTCTTGCGATAATGGTCGCACTAAAGACATGGAGACAATACCTCCTCGAAGCTCGAGAGAAGTTCGAAATATTGACGGATCACAAGAACCTATCATACTTCCGAAGCCGCAGCGACTCAATTCGAGACAGATTGGCTGGTACCTGAAATTACAGGAATACGACTACGAACTACGACACGTACCAGGAAAGGCGAATGGAAAAGCGGATGTCCTGTCACGAATGGCAGGATATGAAGAAAACCTAGCAGAGAAGGACGACATACAAATGATCAAAGAAGCAGCATTCATTCGACATCTGGAAGAGAATAATGAACGAGACTTCGAATTTATGATGTTCGAGGACGAACACCCACAGAAAGAAGAAGCAGAAAATAACGAAACAATACAAACAAGAGGAATCACGATGATCGAATCCTCAAGGATAGAACAAATTCGACAATGCACGAAGGGAAACGATCGTAACAACAGGACTGAAGGAAAAACCACACTGGTTCACAGAAGACGACCACATCGTATATGTAGGAGGGAAAATCTATGTTCCTCCAGACAACAAACTGAAGGAAAACATCATGTTTGAACACCACGACACACCCATCGGAGGACACCCAGGGCAATACCGCATGCACGAGCTCATAAGCCGCACCTATTGGTGGCCATCAATGCTGACAGACATCAAGAAGTATGTCAATGGATGCGAAACATGTCAGCGAAACAAAATCATCCGACAAAAGAAACACGCACCCCTGCACCCGCACGAAGTCCCACAACAACCATGGGAAGATATCGGAGTAGATCTCATAGGACCGCTACCCAGCTCGAACGGCTTTAACGCCATCGCCGCAGTCACAGACCGCCTGACCAAGATGATCCACCTAGTTCCCACAAAGACCGAACTCACAGCAGAGGGTCTCGCACGACTATACCGAGACAACGTGTGGCGGCTTCATGGAATTCCACGAAAGATCATCAGTGATCGAGGACCCCAGTTCGCAGCACGATTCATGACAGCACTTCTAAAATTACTCGGAACAAAGCAAAACCTATCAACGGCCTATCACCCACAGACAGATGGACAGGCGGAGCGATCCCACCAAGAAACGGAAGCCTTCCTCAGAAGCTTCACAAACAACCTACAGGACGATTGGGCAGAATGGATAGCAATTGCAGAGTACCAATACAATGACAAAGCACACCAGGGAACGAAGGAGACACCATTCTACCTCAACTATGGAATGCACCCCTGGAAGGGAGAGCCGCAGACGACAGAAGGGAATAACCCCGCAGCAAAAGACTTCGTCAAAAGAATGAGCCAAATACGAAAGGAAGCAAATGCCGCGCTGCAATATGCACAAACACGAGCCAAAGACAATTACGATGCGAGACGAAAACCTGCCCGTGAATACAAGAAAGGAGATAGAGTATGGCTAGAAGCCACCAATATCACAGTCAATCGACCATCAAAGAAGTTATCGGCACTCCGATACGGACCGTTCAAGGTGGTTGAAAAGAAAGGAGCCTCGGCATATCGCCTGGAACTCCCAGCATCATGGCAGCTGATACACCCCGTGTTCAATGAAACACTGCTCACGCCTTACAAAGGACCCCGTTTCAAGATACAAGAGCGACCATCACCACCACCCCTGAAATCATAAATGATGAAGAAGAGTACGAGATAGAAGAGATCCTAAAAAGGAAGAAACAAGGGAAGGGGACACTATTCCTGGTCAAATGGAAAGGATACGGACACGAAGAGAACACATGGATCAAAGAGAAGGAGCTGGGGAATGCGCAGCAAGCTCTAGACCACTTCCTAAAGAAGACTGCGAACCAGGATAAAAGGATCACGACAAGAGGGAAGAAGACCAAAAATCGCACTTCATGACCACCAACGCCCCCATCAGCATCGACAGCAGCGAGGGCAGCCGCGCACCTACCCCCAACCGCCCAAGCGACCTCGAGAATCTGGCAAGGATTCTCAATGCTAGCGACTACATGGACCCCCTCGCCATCACACTCGGCGCATATATGCGCTATGTTATGACCGTCCGCACGCACCTCTGGACCGGGAGAACCCCTGATGGGACCGGCCCCACTGCAGCTGAACGTATCGCGCTTCGCGAAGCAATGGAAATGCTTCGCACAGAAAACCGGCGGCTTAAACTCCTCGCCACCACACTCCACCACATTCGCGCCTATAATGAAGAGCTCATTCATACATGGGCCCCGCGTGCCGCGACCGCCTGGGAGACCAATACTGGGTGGGGACAGCTGGACTAAGGTTTTTCGCGAGGACGCGAATCTAAAGAGAGGGTGATGTTACAGACGCCGCCCAAAGGACTATTCATTTTCTTATCTTATCTTTCCCACATCCCTTATCTCCCCCATCATGCTGCGCAGCGCGCAGCCATCGAGTCATCTCACTTCCCTAGTCATCCTGAGTCATCTCCTTCCAGTCTTACTCATCCGCAGTCCACAGCATTGCGCAGCCCATGGTCCGTGCTCGAGTACTGTAGTGTATATAAGGACTCCCAGATGTACCAGTAACGCTAGGCTTAATATTCCTTTTGCCATCATCTCAAGACCACTCTCGCACTTAGTCTGCCCGAGTCCTTCTGAGATTCGTCTAGCCTAACAGCTCCTTGGCTAAGGATCTCAGCAGGTTCATCTGTGGTGGTAAAGGCAAACTCTCTCAGAAATGCCTGTTCTTTATCATCGCTACTTGGTGTAGGCGTACGCTCTCTCTTTCATTTGTTTGGATTGCTAGTGTCTCTGTGGGTGGCGTGGACTGTCTCTATGAATGGCATGGACTGCAATATCTGGTCTACTTCTCTGAGCCAAGTGCTCTCATTGCTCATGCTAGTGCTTGCTGGGTTGGCGACCACTTGTCATCAAATGTTGATCAAGTCTTTGATAAAGCATGATATGGTATGTGTGTAAGTCTGAGCAAGTCTTGACAAGGCTTAATATCTTGTTAGGCTAGATGAATCTCAGAAGGACTCAGGCAAACTAAGTGTGAGAGTTGTTACAGACGTTGCCCAAAGGACCATTCATTTTCTTATCTTATCTTTCCCACATCCCTTATCTCCCCCATCATGCTGCACAGCGCGCAGCCATCAAGTCATCCCACTTCCCTAGTCATTCTGAGTCATCCCCTTCCAGTCTTACTCATCCGCAGTCCACAGCATTGTGCAGCCCATGGTCCGTGCTCGAGTACTGTAATGTATATAAGGACTCCCAGATGTACCAGTAGCACTAGGCTTAATATTCCTTTTGCCATCATCTCAAGACCACTCTCGCACTTAGTCTGCCCGAGTCCTTCTGAGATTCGTCTAGCCTAACAAGATATTAAGCCTCGTCGTGACTCGCTAGACTCACACACATACCACGTCATGCTTTATCAAAGACTTGATCAACATTCAATGACAAGCGGTCGCCGACCCAGCGAGCACTAGCATGAGTGACAAGAGCACTTGGCTCAGAGAAGTAGACCAGGCATTGCAGTCCACGCCATTCGCAGAGACAGTCCACGCCACCCGCAGAGACACTAGCAATCCAAACAAATGAAAGAGAGAGCGCACGCCTACACCAAGTAGCGACGACGAAGAACAGGCATTTCTGAGAGAGTTTGCCTTTACCACCACAGACGAGCCCGCTGAGATCCTCAGCAAAGGAGCAGCACAACTCATTGCAGAACTTTTCCTAGAAGGAGAATATGGGATAAGCCCAGAAGAGCTGTGGTCAGACCAGAATCTTCTTGCCGAAGAAGAAGACGAACCCATCCGCAAGAAAATGAGAGAAGAACGAACACAAGCCCGAGACTTTAGGTGACAACAGATCGAGAACTATAATCGCCGAACACAGGAGGAAGACATACTGATACAGAGAGGGCACGACGCACAGAGCGTACGACAGAACCAACGAGAACGACACCAGAGTCAAGGACACACAGGAACGAAACCGCCGAACCCCTTCAGAGGACCGATCCGCCGAAGCACTGCATAAGGAAAGAATCACACCACCGTGGCGAAAGTAAGCAACAATGACTGGGACGAATACTATCGGTGGAGGGAGCGAAAAGGATTACCAAAGACAAACGGACCGACTGCCGCAGAGTGGGCCGATTTTGAACAAGCTTGTAGAATCACAGGAGTCGACCTAGACTACTGGAAAGAACAGAGAGAGGAGCGAAGACAGAAACAGCTCCAAGAACAGCAAGCCCAAGCACAAGCACAGCAGACCCAAGAACAACAGATCCAGGAACAGGAAAGCCAAGACCAAGAGAACGACGAAGAAACCCCCCAAAGGATGATGACAGAATACAAGGGAATCATCGCCGATCCGAAATCCTTTACAGGAGATTGATCGTCCTTCGATATTTGGTGGAGGAAGATAAAACTTTACATAACCGCACATGGAGACCTCACAGATACACAGAAGATTGGAGCGGTCCTGTCTAGAATGATGGACGGACCCGGAGCCCACTGGGCGTCAAAGAAGATCGACACCACTACCAACCAAAGCACATGGGCTGACTTCATAACCAAGATAGAGACACGATTCAGCAACGTCATGTCGCCATCACAAGCAGGAAGCAAACTATTCAATATCAGACAAGAAAACCGACCCATCGACGAATTTCTGGATGAATTCGTAGACCTCGCAGGGAAAGCAGGAATGACAGGAACAGCCCCTCGTTTCCTACTCGAGAAGAGCTTAAACCGAAGGACAGCAGAAGCCGTACACTCAATCTCCACACTTCCAACAGATGGAGATGAATATATCAAGACAGTTCGAGCGATTGGACGAAACATTGATGAACACAGAAATGTGATGAGAGGAGAATTCACAAGCAATCAGCGCAAGACTGGAAATCCAAGCCGAGGAGCAGGACAGGCCATGGAAGTCGACAAAGTATGAAGCAATAACTGCTTCAACTGCAATAAACCAGGACACATCTCATGAAACTGCCTGGAACCATGAAAGGAGCAGCAAACATCACATGTTTCAACTGTGGCTTGAAGGAACACTATGCATGGAACTGCAAGAAGAAGAAGAAAGGAAAATTCCGGATCAGAGAAGTGAAAGAAGAAGAAGGAGAGGACAAAGAAGACAAGGATGAAGAAAGCTCTGACAAAGAGGGTTTTGCTGAAGGGTCCGACTAGGAGGTGCTAAATCGCGACCCATACAACTGAAACAGACTCGCTTTGATACCGGATGTAGATCATCCCATACTCTGAAATACACCATTCCCGCCAAGCGATCTGAAGCACCAAGGAAAACCATCCAAGGGGACAAACCACCAAAGAGGAAAGAACTCGCAGTACCAGCAAGGATACGAACATGAAAAGGAATCACAACGATAACACCGGAAGTCGATAGCGGAGCAGATAGGACCTGCATCAACACTGCGATAGTAGCAAAAACAGGACTGAAGACACGATGAATCAAGAAGATTCCCATCATAAATGCAGATGGATCACCCAACCGCCAGAAAACAGCAGACTGAGTAGCAGAGGTCCACATTGACATTAAAGGACATAAGAAGCACATGGAAGCCATTGTACTTGACATTGGAAAAACTGACATGCTACTAGGACATGACTGGCTTGTCTACCACAACCCAACAATCAAATGGAGAACAGGAGAAGTTGTTTTCGACAGATGCCCTAAAATGTGCAAAATAAACCACTAGACAATCAAGATACAGAAGGTGGCAGAACCAGTGAAAACCACAGCCAGCAACAAGACAGAAACTCAGATACCCCCATATCTGACCAGATTCAAACACCTCTTCAAGGAGAAGAGCTTCAATTGTTTACCAGACTACAAAGAGTGAGACCATGAGATAAACTTAATGAAAGATGCACCCAAAATGATACTGAGCAAGGTCTACCCAATGACACAGAAGGAACTAGAGGAACTAGATGCCTTTGTTGAAGAAGGGCTAAGAACAGGAAAGATACACTCATTGAAATCACCATATGCAGCACCCTATTTCTTTCGCACCAAGAAGGATAGAAGCAAATGACTCATCCAAGACTACTGGGAGATAAATAAATATACAGTTAAAGACAAATTCCCATTACCATATATCAGTGAACTCCTTGATGTACTACAAGGAGCAAAATACTTTAGCAAGATCGATATTTTCTAGGGATACAATAATGTGTGCATCCAGAAAGGGGACAAATGGAAGGCAGCCTTTCTAACAGCAAGAGGACTCTTCGAACCAACAGTCATGTACTTTGGATAGTGCAATGCACCAGGCACATTCAGCTGAATGATGGCAAGCCTTTTCCAAGACCAAATACAAAGAAGAGTGTGCATAACCTATATGGATGACATTATAATTATTAGATGAATATGAGAGGAACTTCAAAACAATATCATAGAAGTCATGGAGATACTAAATAAGAATGACCTATTCACCAAAGGGCCAAAATGTATCTGAGAATCATCAAAAGTTCCAGTACTAGGATATATTATAGGAGAAGGGAAGGTAGAGATGGAACCAGAGAAGATTGCAGCTGTACAATCCTGGCCAACTCCAAAAATGAAGAAAGAACTACAAAAGTTCTTGGGATTTATAAACTTTTACCAATGATTCATCAAGGGATATGCAAAAGTCATGAAACCTCTATTGGAGCTGACTGGAAATAAAACATTCCAATAGACAAACAAGCAACGAAACACTTTCAAAGAGCTGATTCAACATATAACCTTGGCACCCATCCTAGCACTACTACAAATAGAAGGAAAATTCCGAGTCGAAATAGACACCTCAGGATATGCCATTGGAGCGGTACTATCACAACAACAGAAAGGACTATGGCATCTGATTGCCTTCATCTCTAGATGCATGACTCCAGCAGAGCAGAACTATGAAATCTATGACAAGGAACTCCTTGCGATAATGGTCACACTGAAGACATGGAGACAATACCTCCTAGAAGCTTGAGAGAAGTTTAAAATATTGATAGATCACAAAAACCTATCATATTTCTAGAAATCACAGTGATTCAATTTGAGACAGATTGGCTGGTACCTAAAATTACAAGAATATAACTATGAACTACGACATGTACCAGAAAAGGCCAATGGAAAAGCAGATGTCCTGTCATGGATGGCAGGATATGAAGAAAACCTAGCTGAGAAGGATGATATACAAATAATCAAAGAGGCAGCATTCATCCAACATCTGGAAGAGAATAATAAATGAGATTTCAAATTTATGATGTTCAAGAATGAACACCCATGAAAAGAGGAAGTAGAAAATAATGAGGCAATACAAACAAGAGGGATTATGATGATCAACTCCCCAAGGATAGAACAAATTCGACAATGTGCACAAAGGGAGACAATTATAACAATAGGACCAAAGAAAAAACTGCACTGGTTCACAGAAGAAGACCACATCATATATGCAGGAGGAAAAATCTATGTTCCCCCAGACAACAAACTGAAGGAAGACATCATGTTCAAATACCATAATACACCCATCAGAGGGCACCCAGGACAATACCGCATGCATAAGCTCATAAACTGCACCTACTGGTGGCTATCAATGTTAACAGACATCAAGAAGTATGTCAATGGATGCGAAACATGTCAGCAAAACAAAATCATCTAACAAAAGAAACATGCACCATTACACCTGCACGAGGTCCTACAGCAGCTATGGGAAGATATTAGAGTAGATCTCATAGGGCTGCTGTTATGATTTCAAGACTTATCGTTATCTTGACAATGGGCATGTGACTCAAAAACCACATGATGAACACATGACACAAAGCACGATACATCAGTACTGACTAGGGTACAGGGTTATTGCACAGTACCTACAGAACAACACAAGGAGTGCAGTCAGATTCTTACTTAGTCAACCTAGGGTAGAGAGCAGCGCATAACATGAGGATAGCATAGTCATGGTCTGTGCTTGGGAGTCATAATGTATAAATAGCTAAATCGTATATAGTAAAACTCAGCTTCGAGCTGGCTAAATACTAGCATACTTCTCCCTGCCTCTCACTTCTGAGTTAGAGTGACCTGCATGCAGATTTGGTTTTGTGTAGCAGCTGCTACCCAGCTTGAATGGCTTTAATGCCATCACCACAGTCACAGACCATCTGACCAAGATGATACACCTAATCCCTACAAACACTGAACTCACAGCAGAAGGTCTCACATGACTATACCAAGACAATGTGTAGTGACTTCACGGAATCCCACAAAAGATCATCAGTGACTGAGGACTCCAATTCACAGCATGATTCATGATAGCACTTCTAAAACTACTCAGAACAAAGCAAAACCTATCAACAGCCTACCACCCACAGACAGATAGATAGGCAGAGTGATCCCATCAAGAGACAGAAGCCTTCCTCAAAAGCTTCACAAACAACCTACAGGATGATTGGGCAGAATGGATAGTGATCACAGAGTACCAATATAATGACAAAACACACCAGGGAATGAAGGAAACACTATTCTACCTGAACTATGGAATGTACCCCTGGAAAGGAGAACTACAGACAACAGAAGGAAACAACCCTGTAGCAAAGAACTTCATCAAAAGAATGGACCAAGTATGAAAGAAGCAAATACTACACTGCAGTATGCACAAACACAGGCCAAAGACAATTACGATGCGAGGTGAAAACCAGCCTGTGAATACAAGAAAGGGGATGGAGTATAGCTTGAAGCCACCAATATCATAGTCAATCGACTATCAAAGAAGTTATCAGCACTCCAATATAGACTGTTCAAAGTGATCGAAAAGCAAGGAGCCTTGGCATATCGCCTGGAACTCCCAGCATCATGGCAGCTGATACACTCTGTGTTCAACAAAACACTACTCATGCCCTACAAAGGACCCTATTTCAAAATACAAGAGTGACCATCGCCACCACCACCTGAAATCATAAATGATGAAGAAGAGTATGAGATAGAAGAAATTCTGAAAAGGAAGAAATAAGAAAGGAGAATGCTATTCCTGGTCAAATGGAAAGGATATGGACATGAGGAGAACATATAGATCAAAGAGAAGGAACTGGGGAATGTGCAGCAAGCTCCAGACTACTTTCTAAAGAAGACTGCAAACCAGGATAAAAGGACCATGACAAGGGGGAAGAAGACCAAAAATTGCACATCATGACCACCAATGCCCCCATCAGCATCAACAGCAGCGATGACAGCTATGCACATACTCCCAACCACCCAAACAACCATGAGAATCTGGCAAGGATTCTCAATAGCAGTGACTACATGGACACCCTTGCCATCACACTTGGTGCATATATGCACTACATTGAGACCAATAACGGGTGGGAATAGCTAGCTGGACCAAGGTCTTTCATGAGGATGTGAATCTAAAGAGAGGGTGATGTTACAGATGTTGTCCAAAGGACCATTCAATTTCTTATCTTATCTCTTCTATATCCCTTATCTCCCCCATCATGCTGTGCAGCACATAGCTATTAAGTCATTTCACTTCTCTAGTCATTCTGAGTCATCTCCTTCCAGTCTTACTCATCTGCAGTCCATAGCATTGCACAGCCCATAGTCCGTGCTCAAGTACTGTAATGTATATAAGGACTCCCAGATGTACCAATAGTGCTAGGCTTAATATTCCTTTTGCCATCATCTCAAGGCCACTCTCGCACTTAGTCTGCCTGAGTCCTTTTGAGATTCGTCTAGCCTAACAGCTTGGAACCTATTAAGACATGCCCGGTCAGTGCACAGCACTGATGGGAAGCCTGTAATTGGAGGCCCTAGTCATCCCAACTGGACTTGTATTGTTTGCTGCTCATCATATGAAGATCCCCCTCATATAATGGTATATATTCACAACTGCCTTTGGTGGTTGCGGCTGTCCCTCAGACATGATCTTGTAGATAGTCATGATCTGATAGTTATTAGCTTCTCCACCCCAAGAGAACCTTTATTCCTTGCAAACACCTACTCTGATGTGGATGGAAGTACTATTCATCAACTGCATGATTGTGCAGACATATTCACCTCTTTCTGCAACTCCCATTTATAAATAAGTATAAACAACTCATTCTCATTGCTTGCATCATTCTACACTGTCATCAACTGGGCTGATTTCCAATCAAATTGCATATTTGAGTTTCATACACTCTTGAGCATTCTCATTTCTCATATTGCAAAAATTGGCTGAATATCAACCGAAATATTAGAGTTTTTCTATGAGCAATGATCTGCTCTGCTCAATCTGCACTCTGAATGGCCCTCTACTAGCCGGTCTCATTCCTCCACTCCACCTCCTCCTATCCAGAGGAATGAGAGCCTCTTATTCCAAGGTGGTGATAGTCTTATGGATACTGATGACACCAATGCTTCTAATGCAGGTGGGCCTACTAATCCCTCTGCCCCCCCTTCCCCATTGATCCTATCCACTGAGGCAGCATACAATAACAACCACATTAGCATTGCAGTCTTCTCTGAAGGTGACTGGTTTCTTCATGGTGAAGCTAAGGCCACTGCTGAATCTCTCACCACCCTTAAGGATTGGATCCTGAAGGTTGGCTCATCCTCCGTCTCTATTCTAGCAGGATATCAATATGCCATTGCTGAAGGCATTGTGACTTTGGTCAGCAGTGCCAGCAATGTGAACATGTTCTCTGTCTCTATGTTAGACAGACCTCAGCACTCCCTTGGAAAGTGCTTGCATGAAATTGTCAATGCACTGTTAAAACTAGGCACAGGGAACACTCTGGATGAGCCTTAGAATCTAGAAGTCCTGAGTAAGAATACTGGGGACTTCAAGGCACTCTGTGCTACCTATATATATGTGTAGAAGGCTGTGTGTGCAGCCTATGGCTGCACATTGCTGTGGGCACAGCTGTAGGCTGTGCACTGTTGCGGACACAGCCATTTACTGCACATTACTGTGTGCACAGCTTGTGCTGTGCATTGCTAGGTGCATGGCCTGGGTCCTGTCCTATGTACAAGTCTGGATAGGAGGGGCATTTCTAACACACACACCTCCCTTCCCATGGAAAGGTGACTCATTTCGCTGATCCCCATACCTCCCCTTCTGGTACCGTACACCTGGAAGACTTCTGATTGAACATGGGTGCTCACCCTCCAAGACTGCTTTGAAATGTGAACTGTCCCCCTCTGCTACAACCACAGTCCTGTTCCTGAACCCCTGGTCATGGACTGCCCCCTCCTGTCAATAGAGCTACTCGCCTTGCTGCTGGCAAGCGCTCTTATGTGCAAGCTTTGGCCCAACTAGCCAATACTCCTGCTGAGGCTATTGTAGCTTTGGCAAAGACCTTCCCACACCTCCCCATGGAAAAGATCATCTTCTTGCAAAAGAAAGCAACCAGGGAGTCTTCTGGACCACCTAAGAAGAAGGTGAAGTCCACTTCTCATGGTTCATCCTGATGTAATGTCAGGGTGACCTTCACTTTCCCTGCAGACAATGTCTCTGTTGCTGCCAGAACTCTTCTCTCAGCCTTCAATCAAGGGTTGACTGCTGGCAAGTCCTGGATTTGATGCGAATCCATCCAGGATCACTCAGCCTCCTTGTTCTCTTGTTTGATGACAAAGATGGCATCTCCTAAGGACCTTGGCATTTTGTGTGAGGCCACTCTCCGATGTGCTCTGGTGGGATCTACCATCAAGCTCACCATTCCTATGAGTGTTTCCTATGTAAAACTACTTGACGTACTATATTTCAATACCAATGGCAGTGTCATTACTGCCTGGCAAGCCTATGAGATTCTCTGAGACTCTTCGTTCTCAGATCTCATCACTCTTGTTAGAGTTCCTCATATTATGCACAACTCCAAGAACTCTGATACTGTGACCATCTGGTTCAATATCAAGGACATGTCAACTAGCCAGAATGTTAAGGCTCTGGACAATTGCATGGTTATGGTCTGGAACTGGTGCTGCCGGTTCTGCACTGCTCTTTCATTACTGGGAGTCCCTCTCTATGAACATTGTTAGTGCTGGGGGCACTCTGCCTTGAAGTGCAACCAGCAATCCCTCTGGTGCCCAATCTGTAGGGAATCCTATAGAAAGAAACACCACTGCATGCTCATGTCCTGCTGCAAAGCGAGACCTAAGGCAAACCCTCCTCACAAGGCAACTCTGGCAGGCCAGCCCTGCCCCCATGCTCCAAAATGTCTTAGTTGTGGCAAAGACCACTCCACTGATGACCGGAAGTATGCCTTCTAGAAGAATTGTTTTGATTCTGAGTGGATCAAGCAGTATTATCAGCTGGTATGTGATCGAGTACAATCAAGTCCCAAATATTCTCATGCCTCCCCACAGCATAATGCGGAGGCCGATGCATCATGAGCAACACCTCTAGTGGGCCAGCCTAGGCTGTCATCCTTGGATCAGGCAGGCACTTATTGATTTCTTTGTTTCATATTTTCTCTCAAAATGTAAATAGGAAATATGTACATATGGACATTCTCCTCTCCACTCTGGAAGAGGATTATGATATTCTGTTTTTTCCAAGAGCCTGCTTGGAACCTGTTGAGACAAGCCCTGTCAGTGTATAGCACTGATAGTGAGCCAGTGATTGGAGGTCCCAGTCATTCCAACTGGACTTGTATTATTTGCCACTCATCATATAAGAATCCACCTCGTGTGATGGCTTATATCCACAACTGCCTATGGTGGCTGTGTCCCTCCCTCAGACATGATCTTGTTGATAGTTGCAATCTGATAGTGATTAGCTTCTCCACTCTGGGAGATGCTGTGTAATGCAGCACTCAACCTTGGATTAGAATGGACAGAGCCATCTAATCATGGCCTGACCTTCATTTCACATAACCTGGAGCTTCGGCTCTCAGTTATTGATTTAATGTTCATCCCTATCGATCTCACTGGGATGGCACCAGTCATTTGTGATGACCTGAGACTGACTTCGGACCATTGTCCATTATTGCTTTCCTTAGATATTCCACTGCTGGACCTTTCTGATCCATACCGGACTCTTCCAAAGGACAGCATGCCAGAATTTATTTCTGACATTGCTAGTGATTTGCTTGGTATGGACTTTGTTACAGACGTCGCCCAAAGGACCATTCAATTTCTTATCTTATCTTTCCCATATTCCTTATCTTCCCCATCATGCTGTGCAGTGCACAGCCATCGAGTCATCTCACTTCCCTAGTCATCCTGAGTCAGCTTCCTCCAGTCTTACTCATCCGCAGTCCACAGCATTGCACAGCCCATGGTCCATGCTCGAGTACTGTAACATATATAAGGACTCCCAGATGTACCAGTGGCGCTAGGCTTAATATTCCCTTTGCCATCATTTCAAGACCACTCTCGCACTTAGTCTGCCCAAGTCCTTCTGAGATTTGTCTAGCCTAACAGACTTGGTGCTAATCAAGTCACCAGATGATCTGAAGACTGTCCTGTACACCCTCTCCAGGTCAGTTGATCATGCTTGGGATCTCCATTCTAAGGAATGCAAGCTATCAAAGCAGAGCAAAGGCTGGTAGAACCAGCATTGTTCCAAAACTTTGGACACCTTCAGGCATACCCAGTCTAAAGGTAACCATCACATCTGGCGATGAGCTATTAAGGATGCTAAATGTACCTTCTTTGATCAGTGAATCAAAGAAGTTACTGAAAAGTCATGACATCCATGGGACTTAGCTGCATGGACAAAGCAATGGCCACTGCCAGCCTACGAGGCTATCTCCTTCTGGGGGCAACCCTGTAATTCCATCGAGTCACTTTGGAATGTGCTCGATAAATCTTATAATGCTGCGTCTGACTGACCAGTCAATTTGGATAAGCTTGATGATCTTGAGCCACATCCAATTTGGGACTGGATCCTGTTTTTTGCTGCAGAACTCCAAGAGTATTTAGAGCCCTGTAGCAACACCTCCAGTCCAGGACCTGATTATCTGTCCTGGGGCCATGTTAAGCAGCTTGTGAAATTCCCTCACTTGGCTGATTTTGTCCCAAACATTGCTAACACATGTCTGGAACTGGGTTATTGGCCCTTTTACTTCAAGCAGAGTTTGTTGGTGATTATTCCAAAACTGGGCAAACCTGCATACAATACCCTAAAGGCCTTTCGTCTGATTGTGCTTTTGAATACCCTCAGCAAGCTCATCGAGAAAATGCTAGCATGACATATGCAATACGAAGCAACTAAATTTACTGTCTTCGATCCGAAGCAGTTCGGCAGCATCCAGCAGAACTCCACGGAGGATGCTGGGGTTTTCTTGACCCATATCATCCAGCAAGGCTGGCTAAAGGCTCTCAAGATGAGTGTCATCGCCTTTGATGTCACTCAATATTTCCCCTCACTTAACCATTATATGTTGGTGAGGATATTGCAACACAGAGGCTTTGCACGTCAAGTGTTGAGGTTCTTCAAATCTTACCTCATCAGGCATAAAACTTCTTATGCCTGGCATAATGCCATCTCACCTGAGTTTGATGCTGATGTTGGTGTTGGCCAAGGCTCAGCTTTATCCCCCATACTATCTGCCCTCTACTTGGTATTAGTGCTGAAAATATATCAGAAGGCTGGTGATATGCTGACCATCATATCATTTGTAGATGATGGGCTAATCATTGCTCAGTCCAAGTCCATTCCAGACAATGTTCCGAAGCTCCAGAGGGTGTATGCATCTGTGCACAACCTCTTTACAGACTTTGGTCTTATTGTCGAACACAACAAAACTGAACTGCAGCACTTCTTGCATAATAGTAAGGATCCTGGTCCTTCTATATCTGGGATTTGCTCCATTCATGGGCAATACACCACTACAACCCAAGGATGTCTGGAGATATCTTGGATTCTTTTTAGATATGCATCTATCCTTCAAGGAGCATGTCTGTTTTTATGCAATGAAGGCCCTGACTACTGCCAGGGCCTTTCAGATGTTGAGCAACTCTGTTCAGGGTTTATCCCCCCAACAGAAGTGCATCCTTTACCTATCATGCGCATGTCCCATTGCAGCATATGGCTGCTTATTCTGGAACTTCAATGGTATGCACAATGTTGCACTAATGAAGCAGTTATGCCAGATGCAGCACAAGGCTTGCATCTGGATCAATGGTCAGTTTCACACCACTCTGGAGGGTGCAGCTGAAAGGATGGCCTGCGTCGAGCCAATCACCAGGTTCATCAAGCAGTTGAAAGTCAGGTCCTCTGCCCGTCTTGCAAACTCCAACATAAGGCATGCCCTCAGATCTCTAACTACTCCACTGCAAGAGAGGGGTGATCCTTCTAGGTCAAAGAACTTGACCTCTCTATCAGACAAGCAGCACAATGTGCTGAAGTCCCCCCTCAAGGATTTAGTGGACCTTAAACCACCAAACTTTTTATCCATGGACTATTTTGCAGATGTGAATAATCCAGGCAGGCAGCTTGTTGATGAATTCAGCAGTTACCTTGAGATCTGTAAGCTTCTTGGCAAAGATAAAGACTTTGTCAAGGCTTACTGTGCATTGCTCAAACAGGTGCTTATTGAGTGCCAACTTGAGCCTAATTGTATATATATGAGTAGTGATGGTGCCATCCCCATAAAAGTAGATGCACTCAATAAACAGTTGGTATATGCCTCCCGGATTTACTGGGGCAATACACTTATTTACAAAATTTGTCAGCCTATCAGTAAACCAATGAGTGATGATTCAGAGCTAATTGGATTGCACATGTCAATCCAAAAGGCTATTGCACAAGATGGAGCCATATCCATTGTGTGCTTCCTTGACTCGATGAATGCTATTAATTGCATCATTGATTGCAACCCCCACTCTGTGCAGTCACATTCTATTGCCCTGTGCACTTCATTGCATGCTTGGTTTGCTCAATCTGAGCTGCACCAGATTACATTCTGGCATGTCCCTTCCTGTTGGAAATGGGCTATTCAAGTCAAGGCACACGAGTCAGCACATGGTGCTCCAGTAGCCCAGTGGTTTAATCGCCACTAAAGACTGGAGAGGTGGCTATACAGTCACTGGAAAGGTTGTGGGTTTCATTCCCACTCATCCTCTGTACCTTGAAAGTAGGGATAGGCATGTGACCCATCATTGGTTACAGTCATGTGCTTGGTGACTCAGGTTGATAATCAACTCTGAGGCAGTACTACAGTCATGTGACCTTCTGTAACTAGGATGGTAACCTGGTTACATGATAGGGATGATTGTAGGAGTCCAAAGTGGCAGGTCAGGTGATCCCTAACAGGCCATGCCTAAAATGGTCATGTGATTAATCATGTGATTAAGTAGGGAGCGAAAGCACAGGGTGTGGTAAGCAGGAAAAAGACTGAGAACCATCTGACCTATAATACATACCCTGTAATGGGGTGTTCCAGAGCATGCATGCTTCCAGAAGGTGCCGTGCACCCTGTAATAGGGAGTCTCTTTGAACTATAAGCTTAGGACAGGACACCCTCACTAGTTAATCTTGGGCCCTGTCTAACCAACTGGATTAGGCAGAGAACCTGGTCATTAGTCAGCATTAGTAGTGTGGACTGGTCCTTGGGCACACTTGGGGAGTCCCCAGGCCTAAGGATAGCCACCATATGACCATAAAGCACTGCTCAGGTGGGAGCCTGAGACCTTTTTATGGAGCATGCATAATGAGATTAAGCATGGATATATTTTTTTTTTAATTCAACAATTTATAAAGCAGTGCTCAATGGCAGTCCGCTTGTAAATACATGAAGGTACCTATGATAAATACAACTAGTCCGAATACAACCAGACTGAGGGGATATACATAGAGGGTGCACTAACCCTGTTGTCTCCTGCCCATGCATGTGCCATATAGGCACACGCTCATGCTGACTCACTCGCTAGGCCTGCATCCCCCAGCTCCTAGGAGCCAGATGTGGTCAATTCCACGTAAAGGGTCCAAAAGGGACCATAACAAACAAGCATCACAGAGCCTGCGAATCACAATGAAGCTTAGTGCCCACTTTCATCAAACACCCTGCTAAATTGATGCTCAGGGTCTTCCAGTCCAAAGGCTGGCTGCAGTTACTTCCGTGCAAAGGCCCCGCAAGGAGCCATAACCCTAAGTATCCCCCACTGTGAAGAGGCAGTTACCTGCCCCCCAGATCTGGGATAAAAGCACCTGCCACCTTATTTGACATGAGGTACTTAACAAACCAGGAATGCACAAAGGCGTCATACTGGTGTTTGGCTGGCCTGGTTCAATTATGGCACAGGGTCATGACATGAACAGGGTCCTCAGGCCCCCATCTGTAGGAGCATTCATTGCTCTCGACAAAATTGAACCATGCTTGATACACATTAATTGGCATGTGTCCACAGGCAATGCGACAGTAGCGAGTGAATAGCTCATTGCCTGTCACCAACTTCATGAAGCCTGTTCTTTTTCGAAGTGGGTGTTTAAAGGACTGTGGCTTTCCTGCATCATGAAAACGAAACGTGGAGGCACTAATATATTTCTTGATCCCCGAATCATGGAACCACGAAGCATGCATTTCATCATCCGCATCCTTCCAGAGCACATCAGTGGTATACAAGGAATGAGGTCCCTGAGGGATATCGAGGCCACATGCTGACTCATGTGCTTTGACTTGAACAGCCCACTTCCAGAAGGAAGGGACGTGCCAGAATGTAATCCGGTGTAGCTCGGATTGAGTCAACCAAGCATGCAATGAAGTGCACAGGGCAATAGAGTGCTGCTGTGCAGAGTAGGGGTTGCAATCGACGATGAGATTAATAGCATTCATCGAGTCGAGGAAGCACACGATGGATGTAGCTCCATCCTGTGCTATCAATAGCCTTTTGAATTGAAATACACAATCCAATTAGCTCAGAGTCATTACTTGTTGCTTTGCTGACAGGCTGACGAGTTTTGAAAATAAGTATATTGCCTTGGTAAACCTGGGACAAATATACTGATTGTCTGAGTGTATCTGCTTTCATGGGCATGGTGCCATCACTACTTATGTATATACAATTAGGCTCGAGCTGGCACTCAGTGAGCACCTGTTCAAGTGATGCATGATAAGCCTTGACAGAGTCATTTAAGCATGGGTATAGAACTCCCTGGCCTAGGCCTTAGGTCTAGGATGCACACTGGGGCTGGATGCTGGCCAGGCAGAGACCTGAGACACGATTGGGAGTCTGTACCCTCTGAGCATCAGTGAACCATGTGCTCAGAAACAGGAAAAGTAAAGTAGGTGGGGCTTACCAATACCCAACTTGTTGTCAGCTTGGCCTCTTGGTAACTCACTCTCTGGCCAAAATTCGGACCATGGCAGACTAGGGCAGTCCCCTGACTCTGGCCTGAGAGGACTCATCCTCTGCCAGTTCACCTGGATGACTAATCCAGGCTTTGAATCCAAGTTGATTCCAGGGTCTCGACATGGAATTCTACTGGTTAGGCTAGCACCTATCCTGCAAAGGAGACAGTGATAAGAGTCCTCCACTTGTAGAGCTCTAAACTTTGTGTATTTATTATAGATACTCCCATGTATTTACAAGCAGACTGCCATTAAGCACTGCTATAAAAATTGTTGATTTTTAAATAAAAAAAAAAAAATAGATCATCACCAGATGCGATGGTTACCTTTAGACTGGGTATGCCTGAAGGTGTCCAAAGTTTTGGAACAATGCTGGTTCTACCAGCCTTTGCTCTGCTTTGATAGCTTGCATTCCTTAGAATGGAGATCCCAAGCATGATCAACTGACCTGGAGAGGGTGTACAGGACAGTCTTCAGATCATCTGGTGACTTGATTAGCACCAAGTCTGTTAGGCTAGACAAATCTCAGAAGGACTTGGGCAGACTAAGTGCGAGAGTGGTCTTGAAATGATGGCAAAGGGAATATTAAGCCTAGCGCCACTGGTACATCTGGGAGTCCTTATATATGTTACAGTACTCGAGCATGGACCATGGGCTGTGCAATGCTGTGGACTGCGGATGAGTAAGACTGGAGGAAGCTGACTCAGGATGACTAGGGAAGTGAGATGACTCGATGGCTGTGCACTGCACAGCATGATGGGGAAGATAAGGAATATGGGAAAGATAAGATAAGAAATTGAATGGTCCTTTGGGCGACGTCTGTAACAAAGTCCATACCAAGCAAATCACTAGCAATGTCAGAAATAAATTCTGGCATGCTGTCCTTTGGAAGAGTCCGGTATGGATCAGAAAGGTCCAGCAGTGGAATATCTAAGGAAAGCAATAATGGACAATGGTCCGAAGTCAGTCTCAGGTCATCACAAATGACTGGTGCCATCCCAGTGAGATCGATAGGGATGAACATTAAATCAATAACTGAGAGCCGAAGCTCCAGGTTATGTGAAATGAAGGTCAGGCCATGATTAGATGGCTCTGTCCATTCTAATCCAAGGTTGAGTGCTGCATTACACAGCATCTCCCAGAGTGGAGAAGCTAATCACTATCAGATTGCAACTATCAACAAGATCATGTCTGAGGGAGGGACACAGCCACCATAGGCAGTTGTGGATATAAGCCATCACACGAGGTGGATTCTTATATGATGAGTGGCAAATAATACAAGTCCAGTTGGAATGACTGGGACCTCCAATCACTGGCTCACTATCAGTGCTATACACTGACAGGGCTTGTCTCAACAGGTTCCAAGCAGGCTCTTGGAAAAAACAGAATATCATAATCCTCTTCCAGAGTGGAGAGGAGAATGTCCATATGTACATATTTCCTATTTACATTTTGAGAGAAAATATGAAACAAAGAAATCAATAAGTGCCTGCCTGATCCAAGGATGACAGCCTAGGCTGGCCCACTAGAGGTGTTGCTCATGATGCATCGGCCTCCGCATTATGCTGTGGGGAGGCATGAGAATATTTGGGACTTGATTGTACTCGATCACATACCAGCTGATAATACTGCTTGATCCACTCAGAATCAAAACAATTCTTCTAGAAGGCATACTTCCGGTCATCAGTGGAGTGGTCTTTGCCACAACTAAGACACTTTGGAGCATGGGGGCAGGGCTGGCCTGCCAGAGTTGCCTTGTGAGGAGGGTTTGCCTTAGGTCTCGCTTTGCAGCAGGACATGAGCATGCAGTGGTGTTTCTTTCTATAGGATTCCCTACAGATTGGGCACCAGAGGGATTGCTGGTTGCACTTCAAGGCAGAGTGCCCCCAGCGCTAACAATGTTCATAGAGAGGGACTCCCAGTAATGAAAGAGCAGTGCAGAACCGGCAGCACCAGTTCCAGACCATAACCATGCAATTGTCCAGAGCCTTAACATTCTGGCTAGTTGACATGTCCTTGATATTGAACCAGATGGTCACAGTATCAGAGTTCTTGGAGTTGTGCATAATATGAGGAACTCTAACAAGAGTGATGAGATCTGAGAACGAAGAGTCTCAGAGAATCTCATAGGCTTGCCAGGCAGTAATGACACTGCCATTGGTATTGAAATATAGTACGTCAAGTAGTTTTACATAGGAAACACTCATAGGAATGGCGAGCTTGATGGTAGATCCCACCAAAG
Organism: Macrocybe gigantea; assembly: GCA_011319805.1. Classification (NCBI taxonomy): domain Eukaryota; kingdom Fungi; phylum Basidiomycota; class Agaricomycetes; order Agaricales; family Callistosporiaceae; genus Macrocybe; species Macrocybe gigantea. Next base: position 365,457 of record SJRY01000143.1, read on the forward strand.
CACATCGGAGAGTGGCCTCACACAAAATGCCAAGGTCCTTAGGAGATGCCACCTTTGTCATCAAACAAGAGAACGAGGTAGCAGAATGATCCTGGATGGATTCACATCAGATCCAGGACTTGCCAGCAGTCAGCCCTCAATTGAAGGCTGAGAGAAGAGTACTAGCAGCAACAGAGACATTGTCCACAGGAAAAGTGAAGGTCACCCTGACATTATGTCGGGATGGATCATGAGAGGTGGACTTCACCTTCTTCTTAGGTGGTCCAGAAGACTCCCTGGTTGCTTCCTTTTGCAAGAAGACATTCTTTTCTACAGAGAGGTGAGGAAAGGTCTTTGCCAAAGCTACAATAGCTTCAGTGGGGGTATTGGCTAGTTGGGCCAAAGCTTGCACATAAGAGTGCTTGCCAGTAGCAGGGCAGGTAGTCCTATTGACAGGAGGGGGCAGTCCATGACCAGGGGTTTGGAAACAGGACTGTAGTTGTGGCAAAGGGGGACAGTTCACATTTCAAAGCAGTCTCAGAGGGTGAGCACCCATGTTCAATCAGGAGTCTTCCAGGCATATGGTACCAGAAGGGGAGGTATAAGGATCAGCAAAATGAGTCGCCTTTCCATGGGAAGGGAGGTGCACATTGAAGCACTGATAACTATCAGGAAGCACTAACCTACAAACCAACAAGGTGGAATGAAGGAAGCGTCAGTCCCTATCTGAGGCTGTATAAACTATGAGCTGTCCAAGTTGCAGTGTAATCCGAGGGACTGTAGAGTGAAGAGGGGAATGGAACGGAGTGATTATAGATAGTTTTGAGTGGATTTTGGGGATTTCAAGACAAGGTGGTGTAGACTTAGCTGAGTTTCTGAGTGATATCAGGGGCTTCAGTGACAGTTTTGGAAGGGTTTTGACAATGGTGACTTCCACGTGAAGTCATGGACACTGATTTCGAGACTAAGTATTGTGGCTCCACATGAGCATGACACTTTGGGATTGGATAACACAAGGACTCCACACAAGCCATAGACTGCGAGACTGCTGAAGGACTGAGACAGTAACTTTTTCTATTTTATTACAAATACCAAGTACATGGGTTTTTATAGGTAAGACGATTTTGAGTATCAGAATAACTGGCGAAGTCAAAACTGAATGAGAGAACATATCGTATGATTTCAAAAGGGTCGTTTTGAGGCTGAAACATCGGAGAGATATAAGTCCATTCAAAATCTGAATATAAAAGGTGAAACAGTAGGTAAAAGAACATCCTGAAGCCAGTGCCATGCATCATAGAATGGAACATGAAAATAATCTAAGGAACATAGAATATATCAGTGAAATATGAGTCATGAATTTCGAAATGAGAGTGGATGAAATGGTAACATGCTCGAAATCCCTTGTTTCGAATGTACTGTGGCAAGGCAGTGTCAGGAATGCAGGAAGGCGTGAGGTGGTGTAGTACTGAAAATGGTAGTAGTCTTGCCATATCAGGATCTGGAAATTGAGGGAGGCATATAGGAATAGGACTGCCTGACTGGATTGGATGATATAGGAAGTGCAGAATATTCAGAATGTATGGGTGTGATGCATTTGGCAAAGTGTCTGGGACCTGGAATGGAAGCCTTATGGAGTTGTCAATATCCTGAGCACTCAAATGAGAAGTCAGCGGCTGGACTGCAGTATCATGCTGAGGGGGCTGAATAGTGGTAGTGATTTTGAATGCAGGAGTGGAATTACCAGATTAGGACTTATTGGCAGTCAGCAGTGTGGAGCACTTATCAGCGCATTCCAAGGCAGTGCTGAGGTCCATCGAGCATAGGGATGGTGAACATATTGATGTTGCCAGCACTGCTGACCAAGGTTGCAATGCCTTCGGCAATGGCATATTGATATCCAGCTGGGATGGAGACAGACAAAGAGCTGACCTTCAAAATCCAGTCTTTGAGAGTGGCGAGGGATTTGGCGGCAGCCTTGGCTTCACCGTGAAGGAACTGATCTCCTTCAGGGAAGACTGCAATGCCAATGTGGTTGTCATTGTATGCTGCCTCAGTGGACAGAATCGATGGGGAAGGGGGGGCAGGAGGTCTGGTAGGCCCACCTGCATTGGAAATATTGGTGTCATTGGTGTCCATGAGACCATCACCATCTTGGAAAAGAAGGCTCTCATTCCTTGGAGGGGGAGGTGGAGCAGGAGAATGAGATGGGCTAGCAGAGGGCTATCTAGGGTGCGGATTGAGTGGTGCAGGACCACCACCACCAATGATATTGAGCAAGTCATCACTTATAGAAAAACTCTAATAAGTCAGTTGATTTTCAGCCAATTTTCACAAAATGAGAGGTGAAAGTGCTCAAGAGTTTAAGAAACTCGGGTCTGTAGCTTGATTCAAGATCAGCCCAGTCGATGACAGTGTAGAATGATGAAGACAATGGAGGCAAGTGGTTTACACTTGTTTATAAATGGGCATTGTGGAAAGAGGTGATGTGTCTCTCAGATGTGATCTTGTGGATAGTCACGATCTGATAGTTATTAGCTTCTCCATCCCAGGAGAACCTCTATTTCTTGCAAATGCCTACTCTGATGTAGATAGAAGCACCATTTACCTACTGCATGATTGTGCAGAAAGACCTGATTTCCCTAACCTGGCCTATCTGGAGGGGGGGGATTTCAATTGTCATTATGAGCTCTGGAATGGAGTTTATATTTAGCAGCATACACAAGGGGAGATGCTGTGTAATGCAGCCCTTGACCTTGGGCTAGAATGGGTGGAGCCATCTAATCATAGCCCAACCTTTGTCTCCCACAACCCAGAGCTTCGGCCCTCAGTTATTGATTTGATGTTCATCCCTATCGATGTGGTTGGTGGGGGTAGCACCAGTCATTGTTGACCACTTGAGACTGACTTCAGACCATTCTCTGCTATCACTTTTATTAGACATTCTACTGTTGGACCTCTTCAATCCACACCAGACTCTTTCAAAGGATAGTGTGCCAGAATTCATCTCTGATATCACTGGTGATCTGCTTGGTATGGACTTGGTGCCAATCAAGTTACCAGATGACCTGGAAAGCATCCTTCATACTCTCTCCAGATCAGTTTTTTTTTTTTTTTAAATCAACAATTTTTATAGTAGTGCTCGATGGCAGTCTGCTTGTACATACATGATGATATCTATGATAAATACAACTAGTCCGATAGGAACAGACTAAGGTGATATACATGGAGGGCACCCTAACCCTGTTCTCTTGTGCCTGTGCCTAGGCCGCATAGGCTCGTACTTGTGCTCACTTGTCTGCTAGGCCTGCATCTCCCAGCTCCTAAGAGCCAGATGTGGTTAATTCCATGTAATGGGTTCCAAAGGGCCCATAATGAACAGGCATCATAGAATCTGTCATGTACAATAAAGCTCGGTGTTTGCTTTCTTCAACCACTATACTGACTTGGTGCTCTGAGTCCTCCAGCCCGAAGGCTGGCTACAGTTACTTCCACCCAAAGGCCCTGTGAGGAGCCATAACCCCAAGCATCCCCCACTGTGAAAGGGCAGTTACCTGCCCTCCAGATCTGGGATAAAAGCACCCACTGCCTTATTCGATGTTAGATACTTAACGAACCAGGAATGCACAAAGGCATCAAACTGGTGTTCAGTTGGCCTGTTCCAGTTATGGCACAGAGTCATAATGTGGACAGAGTCCTCAGGCCCTCATCCACAGGAGCATTGATCAGCATATGTCTGCAGGCGATGCAGCAGCAGTGAGCAAACAGCTCATTGCCTGTCACTAACTTCATGAAGCCTGTTCTTTTTCGAAGTGGGTGTTTAAAGGACTGTGGCTTTCCTGCATCATGAAAACGAAATGTGGAAGCACTAATGTATTTCTTGATTCTAGCATTGTGGAACTAAGAGGCATGCATGTCATCATCTGCCTCCTTTCAGAGTGTGTCAGTGGTATAAAGGGGACGAGGTCCCTGAGGGACGTTGAGTTCATGTACTGAATCGTGTGCCTTGACTTGAATAGCCCACTTCCAATGGGAAGGGACATGCCAGAACATAATTTGGTGCAGCTTGGATTGGGCCAATCAAGTGTGCAATAAAGTGCACAGAGCAATAGAATGAGACTCCACAGAGTGGGGGTTGCAATCGATAATGCGATTGATTGCATTCAGGGCCCCAGTAGCCCAGTGGTTTAATCACCACTAAAGACTGGAGAGGTGGCTGTGCAGCCACTGGAAAGGTTATGGGTTTGATTCCCACTCATCTCCTGTACCTTGAAAGTAGGGATAGGCATGTAACCCATCATTGGTTACAGTCATGTGCTTGGTGACTCAGGTTGGTAATCAACTCTGAGGCAGTACTATGGTCATGTGACCTTCCATAACTAGGGTGGTAACCTGGTCACATGATAGGAATGATTGCGGGAGCCCAAAGTGGCAGGTCAGGTGACCCCTGACAGGCTGTGCCTGAAATGGTCACATGATTAATCATATGATCAAGTAGGAAGTGAAAGCACAGGGCGTGGTAAGCAGGGAAAGAACTTGAGAACCATCCGACCTATGATGCACACCCTATAATGGGGTGTTCCAGAGCATGTGCACTTCCGGAAGGTGCCGCACACCCTGTAATAGGGAGTCTCTTCAGACTGTGAGCTTAGGACAGGACACCCCCACCAGTTAATCTCATGCCTAGTCTAACCAACTGGATTAGGCTAGGAACCTGGTCATTAGTCAGTATTGGTAGTGTGGACCGGTCCTTGGGCACACTTGGGGAGTCCCCAGGCCCAGGGGTAGCCACCACATGATTATAAAGCACTGCTCAGGTGGGAGCCTGAGACCTCCTTGTGGGGCATGCATAACCGGATTAAGCATGGGTGTAGAACTCCCCAGCCTAGGCCTTAGGTCTAGGGGTGCACACTGGGGCTGGATGCTGGCAAGGCAGAGACCTGAGACATGATTGGGGATCCACGCCCTCTGGGCATCAGTGAATCACATGCTCAGGAACGGGAAAATTAAAGTAGGTGGGGCTTACCAATATCCAGCTTGCTGTCGGCTTGGCCTCTTAGTAACTCACTTCCTGGCTGAAATTCGGACCGTGGCGGACCAGGGCAGTCCCCTGACTCCAGTCCGAGAGGACTCATCCTCTGCCGGTTCATCTGGATGACTAATCCAGGCTTTGAATTCAAGTTGATTCCAGGGTCTAGACACAGAATTCCACCGGTTAGTCTAGCACCTATTCTGCAAAGGAAACGGTGATAAGGGTCCTCCACTTGGAGGGCCCTAAACTTCGTGTATTTATTATAGGTACCCTCATGTATTTACAAGCGGACTGCCATCGAGCACCACTATATAAATTGTTGATTTAAAAAAAAAAAAAAAAAAAAAAGGCATCTGGCAGAACTCTATGAAGGATGCTGGTGTCTTCTTGAGCCATATTATCTGGCAGGGCTGGCTAAAGGTCTCAAGATGAGTGTCATCACATTTAATGTCACTCAATATTTCCCTTCACTTAACTATCATATGCTGGTGAGAATACTGCATCACAGAGGCTTCACACATCAAGTGTCAAGATTCTTCGAGTCATATCTCATTGGGCATAAAACTTCTTATGCCTGGCACAGCGCTATCTCACCTGAGTTTGATGCCAATGTGGGTGTTGGCCAAGGCTCAGCTCTATCCCCTGTACTGTCTGCCCTTTATCTGGCACCAGTGCTGAAAATATACCAGAAGGTTGGCAATATGCCAACTATCATGTCATTTGTAGATGATGGGCTGATCATTGCTTAGTTCAAATCCATCACAGAAAATGTTCTGAAGCTCCAGAGGGCATATGTGTCTGTGCACAACCTCTTTACAGACTTCAGTCTTGTTGTCGAATACAACAAAACTGAACTGCAGTACTTTTCATGCAATAGTAGGGATCCCAGTCCTTCTATCAATCTGGAATTTGCCCCATTCATGGGCAATACACCACTACAATCCAAGGATGTCTAGAGATACCTTGGGTTCTTTTTAGATGCACGTTGTTATGATTTTAGGACTTATTATTATCTTGATGATGGGCATGTGACTCAAGAACCACATGATGAACACGTGATACAAAGCACGATGCAACATACAGGATACAATGTGACGACTCAAGATAACCCTATAACAATGATGTGTCAGCACTGACTAGGGCATAGGGTTATTGCATAGCACCTGTAGAATACCATAAGGAGTGCAGCAGGATCCTTACTCATTCAATTTAGGGTAGGGGGTTGCATGTAACATGAGGATAGTATAGTCATAGTCCATGCTTAGGAGTCATAATGTATAAATAGCTAAAATTGTGTATAGTAGAACTTAGCTTTGAGCTGGCTAAATATTAGCATACTTCTCTCTGCCTCTTACTCTCAGTTAGATAGAGTGACCTGCATGCAGATTTAGTTTTGCATAGCAAAAGCTCGAAGCTAGCCCTTGCGCACCTCACTACTCTCACTCTCCTCCACTGCCCTTCCTTCATTGCCCAACAGCCTTGAGTGCCATGTGACTAAAGGAACCTGCTGCATCGTTATACCTCTTTTCCCTACTGAAACTAATATTTTTACTTTCCACCACCACTCCCCACCCCACACCAACCTTTGTTCTGGTCTCTGTTATTGGTCCTTGTTCATTGCATTTGGAAGTGTGAGAGGACTAGGGGTAACGTTGAGTCTGACCCTGTCTGAATCAAACATCACAAGGCCAGAGAGACCTACTGTGCATCTGACCAGGTAGTTTGCTGACCTGGGGCATACCGAAGCAAGAGAGACCAGAGGACTTGGATGTGTGGACAGTCCCCACCTACCAACCACCTTTTCTCAAACATGCCCTTGAAGATCATTGTTGGGAATGTGTATTGACCCGAAATGAGAAAGGAGTTGCCAGACCGCTAGGACTTCTGATGATAAAACCTTCCTTGACTGCTATTTGGGGCATCCCCATTGTAACAAGGATTTGAGCTGACCCATCTGCAGTTTAACAGGCACCTACCCCTTTTTCTCTGGATCCAACTGAAGTGGGAGTTGATAGTTGCACGCTGCCCACATGGTACTATTCAACAAAAACACACCAAACACCAATCCCTCTTACCTCACACATTATGGAACTCATTACTGCCCTTTTTGCCTTCATCACCATCATCCTTACCACTCTTTTTACTGCCAATCATCTTGCCCTGGCCTGGAGCACTCTTTGAAACAATCTGCAGCAGGCCAAACAGGTTCAGAATGTGACACAGACTTTGGTCAATGCAATCAAAGAAGAACTGGATTTGGGCCAGAAGCCCAAAAGAATGAAATCAGAACTGCCAGATCCATATAAAGGGGATCCCGGTTTGATCAGAAGTTGGCTTTGACATATGGAAGTCTACTTCGACAAAGAAGAAATTACCAACAAGTGGGATATGATCACCTATGCATTGCAATGGATCACAGGAGGCAAGGCTGAACATGCATAGAACTGGGCAGACTCCAAGCTACAAGAGTGGCTAGAGTTCAAGACAGAATTGAATAGATGTAGGCAGGAATTTGGAAACCATTCCATCTACGATGATTGGAAACATGGCCATATCGTTACGCTAGCAACGGCTAATACTCCGGAAGTCAGAATGGACCCCCTTGGACATCTTCCACCATTCAAGGACTGGGAGAACTTCAAGGCAGAAGCCCATGAATTCTTCATGACCACAGAGACAAGGAATAATGCAATCATCTGGATTAAGGAACTGTCGCAGTGACAATGACTAGTCAAGGACTATATCATTGAATTCTGGAGCTGGGCTCCCTTGATGGAATATAACGATATCACTCTCATCAATATCTTTAAACATAGAATTGATCAGGCACTCAGATGTTGAATCATTGAACTAGGAGGTGTCCGTGAAGAGGACATCGACTAGTGGTATAAACAAGTGACAGAACTGGACTGGCAATATCACCAGGCCTAAAAGGAATTCGGAGGCCATAATATGAAGAGGATCCTCAAGTGATGACTGATGAATGATGCAGGTCCAATCAGAATGAGTAAGGCCTCCAATTACTGTCTTGCACTCAACATTGTGAGCAGATGGAGCATGTCTTACTAAATTCCAAGCTGAGAGTGGAGAGGAGAACATCCATATGTATATATTTTCTATTTACGTTTTGAGAGAAAATATAAAGAAAAGAAATCAATGAGCACCTGCCTATACCTGGAACTACAGCCAGAGCTGTGCTACCAGAAGTGTCACTCATGACATGCCAGCCTCTGCATTACTCTGCAGGGAGGCATTAGAATGATTGCTACCTGATCATTTTCAATCACACACCAGTTTGTAATGTTCTTTGATCCAATCAGGATCAAAGTGGTTCTTCTAAAAGGGACACTTCTGATCATCGGTGGAGTGGTCTCAGCCACAGCTGAGATACTTTGGAGGGTAAGAGCAGGAAGGGCTGGTTGGCATAGCAGTAAACGCCTACATGATGCAGGCAGGAAGTATCATAACCCTGTAACAGTTGTTCCCACAAGGGAGGTGACTTGGTCATATGACTAAGCAGCTAGCACATGATATAAGCTAGGTTATGCATCACACATGTGACTTACCCCACAATGTGGGTCAAATGTCACATGACCCTAACTCACGTGACCAGGTTTTCCTTAATGTGGATGGCCTTGGGATGTAAGTGCCGGACAATGCCTTAATCCAGCAGACCATATGTGATCCCTGATGTCAAAGTGTAGGGGCCGAAAGGATAAGGGACCATACCAGGAATTGGGCTGATAACCACCCAATGGTGTTTGAGCCAACAGGGTACCCAGTACCATGTGAGCTGCCTGAAGTAGGGGTCCACAGAGATTAGTCACTGCAGTATGTTACCTGCTTAAGTTGGCAGAAGTAGATCCAGACCCGTTCAGTAAGGGTAACCTTGCTGTGATATCAGATGCCAGTCTGGCAGGCATATGGCAAGACAGAGACCTTAGACAGATGGGAATCCACACACATGATGCATCTGCAAACCATCTGCTGGAGGACAGGAAGGCAGGACTGGGGGTTACACCCCTGATACTGCTGGACCATAGCAAGGCTGGACAGTCTCCAGTCCTTGGCTTGAGAGACCTAACTCCTCTGTCGGTGGTCCCTGGGATAATACACCCAGGTAACTGCTTAAGTTGAATCTGAAGTGTGAAACTCCCAGGTAACGGGCCACCTCTATAGCACAATAGAGGATCGGGCCTGAAGCTGGGGTAAGCTGCCTCTCCCACAAGGGAGCTAAACTTCACACTTATAAATATCTGTAAATAACATTCACACATCGCATCCATCATTCTACAGCATCAACAGTTGGGCCAATCATTGATCAAATTGCATACCCAGATTCTATTATCCTTGAGCACTCCCCATTTCTGAAATTGTGAAAATTGGCTGAAAATTGCCCAGTTTATTAGAGTTTTTCTATGAGTAATGACCTGCTCAACATTGTTGGCGGTGGTGGCCCCCCACTGCTCAATCCGCACCCCAGATGGCCTACTGCTAGTCCGTCCTGCTCTCCTGCTCCACCTCCTCCAGCCTGAGGGAGTGAGAGCCTCCTATTCCAAGATGGCAACAGTCTCATAGACACCGATAACATCAATATCTCTGATTCTGGAGGGCCTGCCAGACCCTCTGCCCCCTCCTCTCCATCAATTCTGTCCACTGAGGCAGCATACAATGACAATAGTATTGGCATTGCAATCTTCTCTGAAGGGGACCAGTTCCTTCATAATGAAGCTAAGGCCATAGCTGAATCTCTCACCACCCTCAAGGCTTGGATCCTAAAGGTCAGCTCATCCTCCATCCCTATCCCAGCAGGATATCAGTATGCCATCACTGAGGGCATTGCGACTCTGGTCAACAGTGCCTATAATATCAATATGTTCTCTGTCTCTACACTAGATGGGCCTCAGCACCCCCTTGGAAGGCGTTTGTAAGAAATTGTCAATGCCCACCTCCCTTCTCGTGGAAAGGTGACTCAGTTTACTGACCCTCACACCTCTCCTTCTGGTACCATACATCCAGAAGACTCTTGATCAAACATAGGCGCCCACCCTCCAAGACTGCCTCAGAACCCAAACTGCCCCCCTCCACCACAACCACAGTCCTGCTCCCAAACTCTGGGTCATAGACCACCTCCTCTTGTCAATAGGGCTACTCGCCCCACTGCTGGTAAGCACTCTTATGTGCAAGCTTTGGCCCAACTAGCCAATACCCCCACTGAAGCTATTGTAGCTTTGGCAAAGACCTTCCCACACCTCCCCATAGAAAAGATTGTCTTCTTGCAAAAGGAAGCGACCGGAGACTCTTCCAGACTACCTAAGAAGAAGGCAAAGTCCACATCTCATGGCCCATCCTGATGTAATGTCAGGGTGATCTTCACCTTCCCTACAGACAATGTCTCTGTTGCCACTGGAACTCTTCTCTCAGCCTTCAATTGAGAGCTGACTGCTGGCAAATCCTGGATCCGATGTGAATCCATCCAGGATCATTCCGCCTCTTCATTCTCTTGCCTGATGATGAGGGTGGCCTCTCCTAAGGACTTCGGCATTTTGCATGAGGCTGCTCTCTGGTGTGCTCCAGTGGGATCTACCATCGAGCTCACTATTCCTATGAGTGTTTCCTATGTAAAACTGCTCAACATACCATACTTCAACACTGATGGGAGTGTTATCACTGTATGACCAGCTTACAAGATTCTCTGAGACTCTTTGTTCTCGGATCTTATCACTCTTGTTGGAGTCCTGCGTGTTATGCACAACTCCAAGAATTCCGATACTGCGACTGTTTGGTTTAATATCGAGGACATGTCAACTGGCCAGAACATTAAGGCTCTGGACAACTGCATGGTTATAGTCTGGAACTGGTGATGCCAGTTCCATGCTGCTCTTGCATCACTGGGAGTTCCTCTCTGAGAATGGTGTTGGTGCTGGAGGCATTCTGCTTTGAAGTGCAACCAGCAATCCCTCCAGTATCCAATCTGTGGGGAATCCCATAGAAAGGAGCACCACTGCATGCTTGCATCTTGCTGCAAAGTGAGACCTAAGGCTAACCCTCCTCACAAGGCCACTCCGGCAGGCCTACCCTGCCCACATGCTCTGAAGTATCTTAGCTGTGGCAAAGACCACTCCACTGATGATCAGAAGTGCACCTTCTGGAAGAACCAATTTGATCCTGAATGGACAGCTAGTATGTGATCGAACATGATCAAGTCCCAAACATTCTAATGCCTTCCCACCACATAATGTGGAGGCCGACACATCATGAGTGACACCTCCAGTGGATCAGCCCTGGCTGTCATCCCTGGATCAGGTGGGTGCTCACTGATTTCTTTGTTTCATATTTTCTCCCAAAATGTAAATAGGAAATATGTATATATGGATGTTCTCCTCTCCACCTTGGGAGAGGATTATGATATTGTGTTCTTCCAAGAGCCCACTTGGAACCTGTTGAGACAAGCCCTGTCAGCACATAGCACTGACAGCGAGCCAGTAATTGGAGTCCCAGTCACCCCAACTAGACTTGCAGCGTCCGCTGCTCATCATATGAGGATCCCCCTGCTGTGATGGCTTATGTTCACAACCACCTATGCCGGTTGTGCTCCTCCCTTAGACATAATCTCGTTGATAGTCACAATCTGAAGCTTCTCTTTCCACAACCCCTACTTGTAAACAACTGTAAACAACTCTTACAAACCACACTCCTCATTCTATGGTGACAACACTTGGGACGATCTCTGATCAGGTTGCAGATCTGGATATCTTTATCCTTGAGCACTTCTTGTTTTTGAAATTGCAAAAATTGGCTGAAGATCCACCGATTTATTAGAGTTTTTCGATGAGCAACAATCCGCTCAACATTGTTGGTGGCGGTGGTCTCCCACCACTGAATCCCCACCCTGGTCAGACGCCCTCAGGTCCCTTTCGATCCTCTGCTCTGCCCCTAGCTCATTCTGGGGACAAGAGCCTTCTTTTTCAAAGTGGTGATGGTCTTATGGATACCGACAATGCTGGCCCCTCCAACACAGGTGGGTCTGCCGAACCCACCATGCCCCCCTCCCTGTCGATGCTGTCTACTGAGGCAGCTTATAATGACAATTCCATTGGTATTGCAATCTTTCCTGAAGGGCATCAGTTCCTTCATGGTGAGGCAAAGGCCGCCACCGAATCTCTCGCCGCCCTTAAGGACTGGATCCTCAAAGTCGGCAAAGCTTCTGTCTCCATTCCGGCAGGCTATCAGTATGCCATCGCCAAGGGCATTGCAGTGCTTGTTACTACTGCTGGCAACATCAACATGTTCTCTGTCCCTACACTTGAAGGACCTCTTTTTTTTTTTTTTTTTTTTAAATCAACAATTTATAAAGCAGTGCTCGATGGCAGTCTGCTTGTAAATATACAATGGTACCTATAATAAATACGCGAAGTTTAGGGCCCTCCAAGTGGAGGACCCTTATCACTGTCTCCTTTGCAGGATAGGTGCTTGCTAGACTAAACCGTGGAATTCTGTGTCTAGACCCCGGAATCAACTTGGATTCAGAGCCTGGATTAGTCATCCAGGTGAACCGGCAGAGGATGAGTCCTCTCGGGCCAGAGTCAGGGGACTGCCCTGGTCTGCCACGGTCTGAATTTCAGCCAGGGAGTGAGTTACTAAGAGGCCAAGCCGACAGCAAGCTGGATATTGGTAAGCCCCACCTACTTTAATTTTCCCGTTCCTGAGCATGTGATTCACTGATGCCCAGAGGGCGTGGATCCCCAATCATGTCTCAGGTCTCTGCCTTGCCAGCATCCAGCCCCAGTGTGCACCCCTAGACCTAAGGCCTAGGCTGGGGAGTTCTACACCCATGCTTAATCCGGTTATGCATGCCCCACAAGGAGGTCTTAGGCTCCCACCTGAGCAGTGCTTTACGATCATGTGGTGGCTACCCCTAGGCCTGGGGACTCCCCAAGTGTGCCCAAGGACCGGTCCACACTACCAACACTGACTAACGACCAGGTTCTCAGCCTAATCCAGTTGGTTAGACTGGCGTGAGATTAACCAGTGGGGGTGTTCTGTCCTAAGCTCACAGTCTGAAGAGACTCCCTATTACAGGGTGCGCGGCACCTTCCAGAAGCGTGCATGCTCTGGAATGCCCCATTACAGGGTGCGCATCATAGGTCGGGTGGTTCTCAAGTCTTTCCCCTGCTTACCACGCCCTGTGCTTTTACTTCCTACTTGATCATATGATTAATCATATGACCATTTCAGGCACAGCCTGTCAGAGGTCACCTGACCTGCCACTTTGGGCTCCCGCAATCATTCCTATCATGTGACCAGGTTACCACCCTAGTTACGGAAGGTCATATGACCATGGTACTGCCTCAGAGTTGATTACCAACCTAAGTTACTGAGCACATGACAGTAACTGATGATGAGTTACATGCCTATCTCTACTTTCAAGGTACAGGGGATGAGTAGGAATTGAACCCACAACCTTTCCAGTGGCTGCACAGCCACCTCTCCAGTCTTTAGTGGTGATTAAACCACTGGGCTACTGGGGCCCCACTTGAGAGATCTCAACAGCATCTTGGAGTGTGCTTGCAGGAAATTGTGAGTGCGCACCTTCCTTCGCATGGGAAATCCACTCGTTTTGCTAATCCCATCCCTCACCACTCCCCCTCTGGTACTGTGTGACCGGAGGACTCTCGTTCAAATCAGGGTGCCCCGCCTCCGAGACCGGCTCAGAATCCGAACTGCCCTCCTCTACCCCTCACGCGTGATCTTGTTCCCGGACCCCTGGACATGGACCACCTCCCCCAGTCAATAGGGCCACCTGCCCTTCTTCCAGCAAGCGCTCTTATGTGCAAGCCTTGGCCCAACCAGCCAATACTCCCGCTGAGGCTATTGTAGCCTTGGCAAAAACTTTTCCACACCTCCCCACTGAAAAGACTGTCTCCTTGCAAAAGGAAGCAACCAGAAAGCCATCTGGACCATCTAAGAAGAAGGCCAATCCACTTTGCATGGACCATCCCAGCATAATGTCCAGGTCAGTTACTCCTTTCTGGGTAACAATGATTCTGTTGCCACTGGAGCTCTTCTTAATACCCTTAATAGGGCGTTAACTGCTGCTAAATCCTGGATTTGATGTGAATCCATCCAGGATCACTCTCTGCCTCCTCGTTCTCCTGCTTGATGATGAGGGTGGTGTCTCCAAAAGATCTCAGCATTTTATGTGAGGCTGCTCTCTGCTGTGCTCTGGAAGGATCTACTGTCGAGCTCACTATTCCGACAAGCATTTCCTATTTGAAACTGCTTGATGTTCCTTACTTCAACGCCGATGGCAGTATTATCACTGCCTGGCAAGCTTACGAGATTCTCTGAGATTCCTCTTTCTCGGACCTCATCACCCTCGTTGGGGTTCCGCATGTTATATGCAACTCCAAAAACTCCGATACTGCAACTGTGTGGTTCAACATCAAAGACATGTCAACTGGCCAGAACGTAAAGGCTCTGGACAATTGTATGGTTATGGTCAGGAATTGGTGCTGCCGATTCAAGGCTGCCCTCTCTTTGCCGGGAGTTCCTCTCTGTGAACGGTGCTAGTGCTGGGGGCACTCAGCTCTGAAGTATAACCAGCAATCTCTTCACTGCCTGCTCTGTGGGAAATCTCACAGAAAGGAACACCACCATACCCTGGCGTCTTGCTGCAAGCCTCAACCCAAGGCCAACCCTCCTTGCGAGGCCACGCCAGCAGGTCAACTCTGCCCCCATCCTCCGAAGTGTCTCAGCTGTGGCTGAGACCACTCCACCGATGACCAGAAGTGCTCCTTCTGGAAGAATCGCTTTGATCCTCATTGGATTAAAGAACATTACAAGCTGGTACGTGATCATAAATGATCAGGTAATAATCATTCTAATGCCTCCCCACAGTGTAATGCGGAGGCCGATGCATTATGAGCATCTTCTCGGATAGCGCAGCTTTGGCTGTGATCCCCGGTCCAGGGAGATGTTCATTGATCTCTTCTTTTCATATTTTCTCTCAGAATGTAAATAGAAAATATGTATATATGGACATGCTCCTCTCTACTCTCAGAGAGAATTATGATATTTTGTTTTTCCAAAAACCTGCTTGGAATCTCATAAGACATGCCCCATCTGCTCACAATGTTGAGGGCGAGGCAGTAATTGGAGGTCCCACCCACCCGGATTGGACCTGCATAGTCCGCTGGTCATCTCTCAAGGACCCCCCTTGAGTAATGGCCTATGTACATAACAGGCTTCATCGCCTGCATCTGTCCCTTCATCGCGACTTAGTGGACAGTCATGATCTTATAATTATCAGCTTCGCCACTCCTGGTGAGCCCCTTTTTCTTGCTAACACCTACTCTGATGTGGATACTAGTGCTATTTGTCTCTTGCATGACTGTGCTGAGTGTTCCGCTTTTCCCAACCTGATTTATCTCAGAGGAGATTTCAATTGTCATTATGAACTATGGGATAGAGTTCATAATTTGCAGTGTTCTCGAGGCAAAATGCTGTGTAATGCAGCTCTAACCTCAGTTTAGAATGGTCGGAATCTAATAACCCTAGGCTGACGTTCATTTCACACAACCCCAAGCTTCAGCCATCGGTTATTGACTTGATGTTCATCCCCATTGATAGTGTGGATTGTCATCCCCACATTGTAGATGCACTCAAGCTGACATTGGATCATGCCCCGTTGTCACTGGCATTGGACGTTCCTCTGCTAGACCTATCTGTCTGGCATTCTATGTTGAGTAAGGATAGCATGCCAGAGTTTATCTCTGACATTGCTAGTGATCTTTTCGGTATGGACATTGTCCCTATCAGGAATAATAACGACCTCGAAAGTGTCTTGTCGACACTTTCAAAGGCCATCAACCAGGCTTGGAATCTTCATTCCAGGGAATGCAAGCTCTCGAAATGGAGCAAGGGCTGGTGGAACCAGCATTGTTCTGAGACTCTTGATACTTTCAGGCAGACCAGGTCTGAAAGGGATCATCACATCTGGCGTCGAGCCGTCAAAGATGCTAAATGTGCCTTCTTCGATCAACGGATCAAGGAGGTGGCTAAAAAGTCTCATCATCCATGGGACTTAGCTGCATGGATGAAACAGAGACCTTTACCAGATTATGAGGCCATCTCTTTTCAGGGACAGCCTTGCAAACTCTATCAAAGCACTCTGGAATGCACTTGATAAGTCTTAGAATGCTGCGTCTGATTGCGCAGTCAATTTGGATTGCCTCAATGATCTTGAGTCACATCCAATGTGGGACTGGTGTTAAAACTAGGCACAGGGAACACTCTGGACGAGCCTTAAAACCTAGAAGTCCTGAGTGAGAACACTAGTAATTGAGTTATGTACAAGTACTTGCCTAGAAGTCCTGAGTGAGAACACTGAGGACTTCAAGGCGCTCTGTGCTACCTATATATATGTGTAGAAGGCTGTGTGCGCAGCCTATGGCTGCGCATTGCTGCAGGCACAGCTGTAGGCTGTGCACTGCTGCGGATACAGCCATTTACTATGCATTGCTGCAGATGCAGCCACAGGCTGCGCATTGCTCCACACACAGCTATAGGCTGTGTGCATTGCTAGGCACATAGCCTGGGTCCTGTCCTATGCACAAGTCCGGACAGGAGGGGCATTTCTAACAACTGGGTCCCGTTCTTTGCTACAGAACTCCGAGAAGCCTTGGAACCCTGTAGCAACACCTCGGCACCAGGACCAGATCATCTATCCTGGAACCATGTTAAACAGCTTGTGAAATTCCCTCACGTAGCTGTGTTTGTCTTAAACATTGCCAATGCATGTCTAGATCTGGGTCATTGGCCCTCCTACTTTAAGCAGAGCTTGTCGGTGATCATTCTGAAACCTGGCAAACCTGCATATGATACCCCAAAAGCCTTTCATCCGATCATGCTTTTGAATATGCTTGGCAAGCTTGTCGAGAAAATGCTGGCACAACGTATGCAATACGAAGTGATTAAATTTGCTGTTTTCAATCCAAAACAGTTCGGCAGCATCCGGCAGAACTCAACTGAGGATGCGGGCATCTTTCTTACCTACATCATCCATCAGGGATGGTCTAAGGGGTTCAAAACAAGCATCATTGCTTTTGATGTCAAATATTTTCCTTCACTTAACCATCATATGGTAGTAAGGATTCTCCAACATGGAGGCTTTGCACGATAAGTGTCAAAGTTCTTTGAATCTTATCTCGTTGTGCACAAAACTTCTTACGCCTGGTGTAGCACTATTTCCCCAGAGTTCGATGCTGATGTGGGTATTGGCCAAGGCTCTGTACTATCTGCACTTTATTTAGTGCCTGTGCTGAAGTTATACCAGAAAACTGGTGATATGCCAGTTATCATGTCATTTGTTGATGATGGACTGATCATTGCTCAGTCCAGATCCACAGCGGACAATGTTCCGAAACTGCAGAGAGCTTATGCATGTCTACATAACCTCCTCACTGACTTTGGTCTTATTGTTGAATACAACAAGACTGAACTACAGCATTTTTCGTGCAATAGTGTAGACCCTCGTCTGTCCACTGACTTGGGATTTGCTCTGTTTACAGGCAACACCCTGCTTTGACCCAAGGATGTCTGGCAATACCTTGGGTTCTTCTTGGATGTGTGCCTATCCTTTAAGGAGCATGTTCGTTTCTATGCTACGAAAGCCCTGACTATGGCCAGAGCCTTTCAAATGTTGGGCAACTCTATTCGAGGCTTATCCCTCAACAGAAACGCATCCTCTACCTGTCATGCACGTGACCAATCGCAATGTATAGCTGCTTATTATGGAATTTCAACAGCATGCATAATGTCGCACTGTTGAAACAATTACACCAGATGTAGTGTAAAGCTTGCATTTGGATTAATGGACAGTTTTGCACTACTCCTGAGGGTGCGGCTGAGACAATGGCCTGTGTCAAACCTATCGGCGGATTCATTAAAAGGCTGAAGGTCAGGTCCTCTGCCCACCTCGCCAATTCCAATCTGAGACATGCTCTCAGGTCAATTAGTACACCTGCCTCAGCTGGGGGTGACCCATCTAAAGTGAGAAATCTTGCTGCTCTATTGGACAGACAGCATTCGTCGCTTAAGTCTCCACTCAAGGATCTGGTGGACCTGAAACCACCACTCTTTCTAATCATGGATTATTTCGCTAAAGCGAATAACCCGGGCAGGTGGCTTGTTGACAAATTTGGCAGTCGCTTTGAGATCCATAAGTGCTTGGCTGAGATGAAGACTCGGTCAAGGCTTATCACGCATCACTCGACCAAGCACTCACCAAGTGCTTGGCTGAGCCTGATTGCTCTTATGTGAGTAGTGATAGCTCCATGCCCACAAAAGCAGAAGTGCTACTGAAGCAGTCTGTTTCCACCTTGCGTGTTTATCACGAGAACAGGCTAGTTTCTGAGTTTTGTCAGCCAGTTGGTAAGTCAACGAGCGATGACACTGAGCTTATTGGATTGTGAATGGTGATCCAAAAGGCTATCACACAAGACAGAGTTAATTCTGTTGTATGTTTTTTAGATTCGATGAATGCTATCAATCGCATCATCAATTGTAATCCTCACTCTGTGCAGTCGCATTCTATTGCACTGTGCAGATCATTGGAAGCCTGGCTCTTGGAGTCGGAGCAGCACCAGGTTGAAGTCTGGCACGTTCCTTCTAAGTGGAAGTGGGCAATACAGGTTGAGGCTCACGAATTGGCTCGGAGCCTCAACGTTCCCCTGGGGCTTTGTCCCCTCTACACTACTGATAGCCTTTGAAAGAGGCTGATGATGACATGCATAACACTTGGTTCTAGAATTCTGGGAATAAGAAATATATTGGCTCTTCCATGTTCCGCTTTCATGAAGCAGGAAAGCCAAACTCCTATGAATGCCCCTCTTGTAAGAGAATGGGATTCATGAAATTGGTGACAGAGAACAAACTTTACACTCACTGTGCATGCCTTGCATGTGGCCATACTCCGATCAATGCATATCAGGTATGGTTTAATTTTGTTGAAAGCGATTTATGCTCATGCAGACAAGGGCTGGAAGACCCTGTCCATGTCATGACTCAGTGCCATAACTGGCACAGGCCAACTGAATGCCAATTTGATGCATTTGTGCATCATTGGTTTATTAAATACCTGGCATCTAACAAGGCTGCAGGTGCTTTTATTCCGGATACAGGGAGCGGTGACTGCCATTCTGTAGCAGAGATTGCCCGGGGCAACCTGGACAATCTTTAAGTAGTTGGGTCAGTGACTGAAGCACTCATCAAGCGGTATGCGAACTCCAAACTTTGCGATGGCATCCATTATAGGTCCTTTCAGATCTTTTATGTGGAATTGACCACAACCGGCCCTTCAGAGCTGGGGGACAGTGCTCGAGCAAGTGAGTATGCATGAGCTCAAGTCGTGTAGCTTGAGCGCGGGTATGAGAGAACAGGGCACTGCAGGCCTCAATGTATCTTTCTTCAGTCTGTTTGTCTCGGACTCGTCGTATTTATGGTAGATACCTTAGTGTATTTACGAGCGGACTGCCACTGTGCACCGCGATATAAATTGTTGATTTAAAAAAAAAAAAAAAAAAGATGGCTCGATACCAGATGCGATGATCCCTTTCAGACCTGGTCTGCCTGAAAGTATCAAGAGTCTCAGAACAATGCTGGTTCCACCAGCCCTTGCTCCATTTCGAGAGCTTGCATTCCCTGGAATGAAGATTCCAAGCCTGGTCAAGCGAAGTTTAGCCTCCCCTTTGCGGGGGAGGCTGCTAACCCAGGCCCAGTCTTATGATCAGACCGTTTAGCCCAGGAGTTTCGCACTCCAGCTTCAACTTAAGCAGTTACCTGGGTGTATTATCCCAGGGACCACCGACAGAGGAGTTAGGTCTCTTGAGCCAAGGACTGGAGACTGTCCAGCCTTGCTATGGTCCAGTAGTGTCTGGGTTGCTACTCTGTGCCTGCCTTCCCGTCTCTTAGCAGATGGTTCACAGATGCATCACATGCATGGATCCCCATCTGTCCAAGGTCTCTGTCTTGCCACATGCCTCCCAGACTGGCATCTGATATCACAGCAAGGTCCATGGTCCTCCCATGACAGGTTCCCACAGGAGAAGCCCTTACTGAACAGATCTGGATCTGCTTATGCCAACTTAAGCAGGTGACATACTGCAGGTGACTAACCAGTTCATGATCATCGCCAACGGCTCCCACTTTACTGGGTACCCTGTTGGCTCAAATGCCATGTGAGCAGAGAAGAGTGTTCTGTTGAGTGGTTTGGAATGAAAGTCTATGCAGGAATCATCAATGACAATCCTGAAAGCTTTGTGTTTGGAGAGATATAGACAGGACAATAGATTGTTTCAGAGTTCTGGCACATGAAAAACCCTGGTAAACTCTACAGATTGGGCTGGTTTTTTTTTTTTTTTTTTTTTTTTTTTTAAATCAACAATTTATATAGCGGTGCATGATGGCAGTCTGCTTGTAAATACACACCGGTACCTACTATAAATACGACGAGTCCGATCTAAACCAGACTGAAGGAAAATACATAGAGGGCTGTACTGCCCTGCTCTCTCGTGCCCGCGCTCGAGCTATACGACTCGAGCTCGTGCGTACTCACTTGCTAGAGCCCCATCCCCCAGCCCCGAAGGGCCAGTTGTGGTCAATTCCACGTAAAAGGTCCAAAAGGACCTATAACGGATGCTGTCGCGAAGTTTGCGGTTCGCATAGTGCTCGATCAGCGCTTCGGTCGCTGGTCCTGCTGCTTTAAGATTGCCTAGGTTGCCCCGGGCAATCTCCGCTACAGAATGGCAGTCACCCGCTGCCTGGATCCGGGATAAAAGCTCCTGCTGCCTTGTTGGACGCGAGATACTTAATAAACCAGTGACGCACAAATGCATCGAACTGGCATTCAGTTGGCCTGTGCCAGTTGCGGCACTGAGTCATGACATGGACGGAGTCTTCCAGCCCTCGTCCGCAAGAGCATAAGTCGCTCTCAACGAAATTAAACCGTGCCTGATACGCATTGATCGGGGCGTGGCCGCATGCAAGTCGTGCACAGCAAGCAAAAAGCTCATTCTCTGTCACTAACTTCATGAAGCCCGTTCTCTTCCGAGAGCGAAGTTTAGCCCCCCCTTGTGGGGGAGGCTGCTACCTAGGTGGGTCTGCCAGATTAAGGCTATTGTCCAGCACTTTCACCCCAGGGCCATCCACGCCCAGGGGAACCCTTAACCTAGGACTCCTTATGTGGGTCCAGTGTGCATCCGTCGGCTTACGCCCTCCCTATTTGGTCTGCGGACCCCCCCTTGCCAACGGCCGAGGCCTCCCCAAATTGGGTGTGGACTCAGGGATGGTACCGTCTTACTCAGCTGTGGTCTGCCGGATTAAGGCTTTTTGTCCGACACTTGCACCCCAAGGCCATCCACGCCAAGGGGAACTGTTTAAGCCTGCCAAGTAGGTCGGCATGGACTTTCACCTACACACTGGGGTCCCCAGAGTCCCACGGAGCCCAGGAGTTCGCACTTCGGATTCAACTTAAGCAGCAACCTGGGTGTATTATCCCAGGGCCACCGACAGAGGAGTTAGGTCTCTCGAGCCAAGGACTGGAGACTGTCCAGCCTTGCTACGGCCCAGCGGTGTCTGGGGCACGACCCCCAGTCCTGCCTTCCCGTCCTCTGGCAGATGGTTCGCTGATGCCCCTTAGGGCGCGGATCCCCATCTGTCCAAGATCTCTGTCTTGCCATGTGCCTGCCAGACTGGCCTCCGATATCACAGCAAGGTCCATGGTCCTCCCATGACAGGTTCCCACAGGGGAAGCCCTTAGCTGAACGGGTCTGGATCTACTTCCGCAAAGCGTACTGCACCATGACTAACCTCCGTGGACCCCTACTTCAGGCAGCTCACACGGTACCGGGTGCCCTGTTGGCTCAAACGCTATCGGGTGGTTATCAGCCCAATTCCCGGTATAATCCCTTATCCTTTCGGCCCCTACACTTTTAGATCGGGGATCACGTGCTTGCACGTGAGTTAGGGTCATGTGACACTTGACCCACATAGTGGGGTAAGTCACATGTGTGACGCATAACCCAGCTTACATCATGTGCCAGCTGCTTAGTCACATGACCAAGTCACCTCCCTCGTGGGAACAACTGTCACAGGGTCGTGATACTTCCTGCCTGCGTCACGTGGAACCAGCTCCGGACACTTCCGGATGCAAACCTGAAGATGCCACCTCCAGGACTAGAACCCGCGGCTTCGTGGCTTACCACAGCCACAGGACTACCTAAGTTGACGTGTCTTCGATATTGAACCAGACGGTTGCAGTATCGGAATTTTTAGAGTTGCGCATAACACGCGGAACTCCAACGAGAGTAATGAGATCCGAGAATGAAGAATCTCGGAGAATCTCATAAGCTTGCCAAGCAGTAATAATACTGCCATCGGTGTTGAAGTAGGGCACGTCGAGCAGTTTCAAATAGAAAACGCTCGTCGGAATAGCTAGCTCGACAGTAGAACCTGCCAGAGCACAGCAGAGAGCAGCCTCGCGCAAAATGCCAAGGTCTTTCGGAGAAGCCACCCTCGTCATCAAACAGGAGAACAAGGAAACGGAATGATCCTGGATGGATTCGCAGTGAATCCAGGACTTGCCAGTAGTCAACGCCCTATTAAGGGCATTCAGGAGAGCTCCAGCGGCAATGGAGTCGTTGTCACCTGGGAAAGAGTAACTGATCCGGACATTACGCCGGGACGGTCCATGAGAGGTGGACTTCACCTTCTTCTTGGGCGGTCCCGATGGCTCCCCGGTTGCTTCCTTTTGCAAGGAGACAATCTTCTCAGCAGGGAGGTGTGGAAATGTTTTTGCCAGGGCTACAATAGCCTCGGCGGGAGTATTGGCCAGTTGGGCCAAGGCTTGCACATAAGAGCGCTTACTGGAAGATGGGCGAGTGGCCCTATTGACCAGGGGGGGCAGTCCACATCCAGGGGTCCGGGAATGAGATCGTGCATGAGGGGGTGGAGGAGGGCGGTTCGGGTTCCGAGCCAGTCTCAGAGGGGGAGCACCCTGATTCGAATGAGAGTCCTCCGGTTGCACAGTACCAGAAGGAGAGTGGTGAGTGGCAGGGTTGGCAAAGCGGGTTGACTTCCCGTGAGAGGGAAGGTGCGCGTTCACAATACTCTGCAAGCACGCACCGAGTTGATGCTGAGGTCCCTCCAATGTAGGGACGGAAAACATGTTGACATCGCCAGCAGTGGTGATCAGGGCCGCAATACCCTCAGCGATGGCAAACTGGTAGCCTGCCGGGATGGAGACAGAGGCTTTGCTGACCTTAAGGATCCAATCCTTGAGGGCGGCGAGGGACTCAGTAGCGGCCTTCGCTTCACCGTGAAGGAACCGATGCCCTTCTGGAAAGATCGCTATCCCGATAGAATTGTCATTGTAAGCTGCCTCAGTGGACAGCATCGACGGTGAGGGGGGCACAGTGGGTTCGGCAGACCTGCCAGTGTTAGAAGGGCCGGCGTTGTCGGTGTCCATAAGGCCATTGCCGCCTTGAAAGAGGAGGCTCCTGTCTCCAGAGCGATCTGGGGGTGGAGCAGAGGATCGAGAAGGACCAGAGGAGGTCCGACCTGGGTGGGGATTTAGCGGTGGAGGTCCACTGCCGCCAACAATATTGAGCAGATCATCGCTCATCGAAAGACTCTAATAAATCGGTGGATTTTCAGCCGATTTTCGCGATTTTAAGAACGGGGAGTGCTCAAGGATATAGGTATCCGGATCTGTAACCTGATCAAAGATCGTCCCAAGTGTCGTCACCGTAGAACGAGGAGTGCAATTTGTGAGAGTTGTTTACAGTTATTTACAAGTGGGGGTTGTGGAAAGAGAAGCGGTTGCGTCCGTTTCTATGCAATGAAAGCGCTGACTACTGCCAGGGCTTTCCAGATATTGGGCAATTCTGTGTGAGGGTTATCCCCTCAACAGAAGCGCATTCTTTACCTGTCATGCACGCGTCCTATCGTGACGTATGGCTGTCTGTTATGGAACTTCAACAGTATGCACAACGTTGCACTGTTGAAGCAGTTAAGCCAGATGCAGTGCAAGGCATGCATTTGGATCAATGGTCAGTTCCGCACCACCCCGGAGGGTGTGGCTGAAACGATGGCCTGTGTTGAGCCAATTGCCAGGTTCATCAACCGTTTGAAGGTCGGGTCCTCTGCCCGTCTCGCTAACTCTAACCTGAGGCATGCCCTCAGGTCTCTGACCACTCCGGCACAGGTGGGGGGTGATCCTTCGAGGTCGAAGAACTTGACTTCGCTCTCGGACAGGCAGCATACTGTGCTTAAGTCCCCTCTCAAGGACTTGGTGGACCTTAAACCACCTAACTTTTTATCCATGGACTATTTTGCAGATGCAAATAATCCGGCCAGGCAACTCGTTGACCAGTTCAGCAGCCGCCTTGAGATCCATAAGCTCCTTGGCAGAGACAAAGACTCTGTCAAGCCTTATCATGCATCGCTCGAACAGGCGCTTGCTGAGTGCCAGCTTGAGCCCAACTGCATATATACCAGTAGTGATGGCGCCGTGCTCACGAAAGCTGATACACTTAGACAGTCCATGTACTCATCCCGGGTTTACCGAGGCAATACGCTTGTGTTCGAAACTTGTCAGCCTGTCAGCAAAGTGACAAGCAATGACTCCAAGCTGATTGGATTGCATATGTCAATCCAAAAGGCTATCGCACAGGATGGAGCTATATCCATTGTGTGCTTCCTCGACTCGATGAATGCAATCAATCACATCATCAATTGCAACCCCCACTCTGTGCAGTTGCATGCTATTGCACTGTGCACCTCATTGCATGCTTGGTTTACCCAGTCCGAGCTGCAAAGGATTACATTCTGGCATGTCCCTTCCTCCTGGAAGTGGGCTATTCAAGTTGAAGCACACGAGTCAGTGCGTGGCCTCAACATCCCTCAGGGACTTCGTCCCTTCTATACCACAGATGCACTCCAGAAGGAGGTGGATGATGACATGCATGCCTCCTGGTTCCATGAATCTAGAATCAAGAAATATATTGGTGCTTCCACATTTCGATTCCATGACACTGGAAAGCCTGAATCCTATAAGTGCCCGCTTCATAAAAGAATGGGTTTCATAAAGTTGGTGACAGGCAACGAGCTTTTCGCTCAGTGCTGTCGCATCACATGCAGACATGTGCCAATCAATGCGTATCGAGTGCGGTTCAATTTTATCAAGAGCCATGAATGCTCCTACAGATGGGGGCCTGAGGACCCTGTTCATGTCATGACCCTGTGCCATAACTAGAACAGGCCAACCGAATGCCAGTATGATGCCTTTGTGCGCTCCTGGTTCATTAAGTACCTAACGTCTAATAAGGCAGTGGGTGCTTTTATCCCAGATCTGGGGGGCAGGTAAACCGCCTCTTCATAGTGGGGATACTCAGGGTTATGGCTCCTTGTGTGGCCTTTGCACAGAAGTAACCACAGCCGGCCTTTGGACTGGGGGACCCAAAGCATCAATTCAACATGGTGTTTGACGAAAGCAAATACCGAGCTTCAGATCCATAAGCTACTTGGCCGAGACAAGGACTCGGTGAAAGCTTATCGTGCATCGCTGGATCAGACACTTGCTCAGTGTTCAATCCAGCATGATTGCTCTTATGTGAGTAGTGATGGCTCCATGCCCACGAAAGCAGAAGTGCCCTTCAAGCAGTCTGTTGCCGCTTCGCGTGTGTATCGTGAGGACAGACTGGTTTCTGAAATTCGTCAACCGGTTGGCAAAGCAACGAGCGATGATGCTGAGCTTATTGGGTTGCGAATGGCGATCCAAAAGGCTATCACACAAGATGGAGTCAATTCTGTCATGTGTTTTTTGGACTCGATGAATGCAATCAATCGCATCATCGATTGCAATCCTCACTCTGTGCAGTCGCATTCTATTGCACTGTGCAGATCTTTGAAAGCTTGGCTCTCAGAAACTGAGCAGCGCCGGATTGACTTCTGGCACGTCTTTTTTTTTTTTTTTTTTTTTTTTTTAAATCAACAATTTATATAGCGGTGCACGGTGGCAGTCCGCTTGTAAATACACACAGGTACCTACTATAAATACGACGAGTCCGATCCAAACCAGACTGAAGGAAAATAGATAGAGGGCTACAGTGCCCTGCTCTCTCGTGCCCCGGCTCGAGCTAAAAGACCCGAGCTCATGCATACTCGCTTGCTTGAGCACCGTCCCCCAGCCCCGAGGGGCCGGTTGTGGTCAATTCCACATAAAAGGTCCAAAAGGACCTATAACGGATGCTGTCGCAAAGTTTGCGGTTCGCATAATGCTTGATCAGCGCTTCAGCCGCTGGTCCTACTGCCTAAAGATTGCCTAGGTTGCCCCGGGCGATCTCCACTACAGAGCAGCAGTCACCCGCCGCCTGGATCCAGAATAAAAGCTCCTGCCGCCTTGTTGGATGCAAGGTACTTGATAAACCAGTGACGCACAAATGCATCGAACTGGCGTTCAGTTGGCCTGTGCCAGTTGCGGCACTGAGTCATGACGTGGATGGAGTCTTCCGGCCCTCGTCCGCAAGAGCATAAGTCGCTCTCAACGAAATTAAACCGTGCCCGATACGCATTGATCGGGGCATGGCCGCATGCAAGTCGTGCGCAGCGCGCAAAAAGCTCGTTCTCTGTCACTAACTTCATGAAGCCCGTTCTCTTCCGAGAGGGCCGTTCATAGGAATTTGGCTTTCCTGCTTTATAAAAACGAAATGTGGAAGCACCAATGTATTTCTTGTTCCCAGAATTCTGGAACCAAGTGCTATGCATATCATCGTCAGCCTCCTTTCGAAGGCCATCGGTGGTATAGAGGGACGAAGTCCCAGGGGAACCTCCAGGCTCCGGGCAAACTCGTGAGCCTCGACTTGTATTGCCCACTTCCATTTGGAAGGGACGTGCCAGAATTCAATCCGGCGCTGCTCGGACTCAGAGAGCCAAGCTTCCAGTGATGCACAAAGTGCAATAGAATGCGACTGCACAGAGTGGGGGTTGCAATCGATGATGCGATTAATTGCATTCATCGAATCTAAAAAGCACACGACAGAATTAACTCCATCTTGTGCGATAGCCTTTTGGATTGCCATTCGCAACCCAATGAGCTCAGCATCGTCGCTCGTTGATTTACCAACTGGCTGACGAATCTCAGAGACCCGAAGTTTAGCCCCCCCTTGAAGATTCCAAGCCTGGTCAAGTGAAGTTTAGCCTCCCCCTTGCGGGGGAGGCTGCTAGCCCAGGCCCAGTCCTATGATCGGACCGTTTAGCCCAGGAGCTTCGCACTCCGGCTTCAACTTAAGCAGTTACCTGGTTGTATTAGTCCAGGGTCCACTGACAGAGGAGTTAGGTCTCTCGAGCCAAGGACTGGAGACTGTCCAGCCTTGCTACGGCCCAGCGGTGTCCGGGTGCTACCCACGTGCCTGCCTTCCCGTCCCCCAGCAGATGGTTCGCTGATGCCCTTAGGCACGGATCCCCATCTGTCCAAGGTCTCTGTCTTGCCACATGCCTCCCAGACTGGCATCCGATATCACAGCAAGGTCCATGGTCCTCCCATGACAGGTTTCCACAGGGGAAGCCCTTACTGAACGGGTCTGGATCTGCTTCTGCCTTTGGCATACTGCACATGACTAACCATCTCGTGATCATTGCCAACGGCTCCCACTTAGACTGGGTACCCTGTTGGCTCAAACGCCATCGGGTGGTTATCAGCCTAATTCCCGGTATGGTCCCTTATCCTTTCGGCCCCTACCTTTTAAGATCGGGGATCACGTGTGGTCTGCCGGATTAAGGCATTGTCCGGCACTTACATCCCAAGGCCATCCACGCCAAGGGAAACCCGGTCACGTGAGTTAGGGTCATGTGACACTTGACCCACATAGTGGGGTAAGTCATATGTGTGACGCATAACCCAGCTTACATCACATGCCAGCTGCTTAGTCACATGACCAAGTCACCTCCCTCGTGGGAACAACTGTCACAGGGTCGTGATACTTCCTGCCCGCGTCACGTGGAACCAGCTCCGGACACTTCCGGATGCAAACCTGAAGATGCCACCTCCAGGACTAGAACCCGCGGCTTCGTGGCTTGCCACAGCCACAGGACTACCTGACTTGCGTTTTACCGCTATGCCAACCAGCCCCTGACTTCTGGCATGTCCCTTCTAAATGGAAGTGGACAATACAAGTCGAAGCTCACAAGTTTGCTCGGAGCCTCGACGTCCCCTGGGGATCCGTCCCCTTTTTACCACCGACGGCCTTCAAAAGGAGGCTGACGATGATATGCATAACACTTGGTTCCAGATTTCTGGGAACAAGAAATATATTGGTGTTTCCACGATTCATTTTCATGAAGCAGGAAAGCCAAATTCCTATGAACGACCCTCTCAGAAGAGAATGGGCTTCATGAAGCTTGTGACAGACAATGGGCTTTATGCTCACTGTGCACGACTTGCATGCGGCCATGCCCCGATCAATGTGTATCGGGCATGGTTTAATTTTGTGGAGAGCGACTTATGCTCTTGTGGACGAGGGCCCGAAGACTCCGTCCATGTCATGACTCAGTGCCGCTACTGGCACAGGCCAACTGAACGCCAGTTTGATGCATTTGTGCGTCACTGGTTTATTAAGTATCTCGTGTCCAACAAGGCGGCGGGAGCTTTTATCCCGGATCCAGGTGGCGGGTGACTGCCGTTCTGTAGTGGAGATTGCCCAGGGCAACCTAGGCAATCTTAAAGCAGCAGGACCAGCGACCGAAGCGCTGATCGAGCACTATGTGAACCGCAAACTTCACGACAGCATCCGTTATAGGTCCTTTTGGACCTTTTACATGGAACTGACCACATCCGGCCCTTCGGGGCTGGGGGACGGGGCTCTAGCAAGTGAGTATGCATGAGCTTGAGTCGTGTAGCTTGAGCGCGGGCACAAGAGAACAGGGCAGTGCAGCCCTCTATGTATTTTCCTTCAGTCTGGTTTGGATCGGACTCGTCGTATTTATAGTAGGTACCGGTGTGTATTTACAAGCAGACTGCCATTGTGCACCGCTATATAAATTGTTGATTTAAAAAAAAAAAAAAAAAAATACCGAGCTTCGACCCTTTACATGGAACTGACCACGTCTGGCTCCTAGGAGCTCGGGGATGCGGGCCGAGTGAGCAAGCCAGCACAAGCGCATGCCTAAGAGACACATGCACAGGCAGGAGACAGCAGGGTGAATATGCCTTCTATGTACATCCCTTCAGTCCGGTTTCCATCGAACTAGTCATATTTATTGTAGGTACCATTGTGTATTTACAAGCGGACTGCCATCGAGCACCGCTCTATAAATTGTTGATTTAAAAAAAAAAAAAAAAAAAAAGAGAAGGCTCGCATTCCCCGAAGGGGGAGGAGGAGCAGGGGAGCGGGATGGGCCAGCAGTAGGCCGTCCTGGGTGCGGGTTGAGTAGTGCATGACCGCTGCCACCGACGATGTTGAGTGGGTCATCACTTATCGAAAACCTCTAATAGATCGGTTGATTTTCAGCCGACTTTTGTGATATAAGAAACAGAAGTGCTCAAGAGTGTTTAGAACTCGGGTGTGCAACTCGATGCAAGGTCAGCCCAGTTGATGCTAGTGTAGAACGAAGACAACGATGAGGAGGATTGTTTACACTTATTGACAAATGGGCATTGCAGACAAAGGTGCTGATGTACCAGTAGTGCTAGGGTTAACATTCCTTTTGCCATCATCTTAAGACCACTCTCACACTTAGTCTGCCTGATTCCTTCTGAGATTCGTCTAGCCTAACACTTCATCTTTGCCAAGGAGCTTATGGATCTCAAGGTGACTGCTGAATTCATCAACAAGCCACCTGCCCAGATTATTCACATCTGCGAAATAGTCCGTGGATAAAAAAATTAAGTGGTTTAAGGTCCACCAAATCCTTGAGGAGGGACTTGAGTACACTGCACTGCCTGTCTGAGAGGGAGGTCAAATTTCTTTCACTTCTCTGACTCAGGATTTTCCCTTCTTCTTCTTCTTGCAGTTCCATGCATAGTGTCCCTTTAAGCCACAATTGAAACATGTGACATTTGCTGCTCCCTTTCATGGTTCCAGGCAGTTTCGTGAGAGGTGCCCTGGTTTATTGCAGTTGAAGCAGTTGTTGCTTCATACTTTGTCAACTTCCATAGCCTGTCCTGCTCCTTGGCTTGGATTTCCGGGCTTGTGCTGATTGCTTATGAATTCTCCTCTCATCACATTCCTGTGTTCATCGATGTTTCATCCAATCACTCAAACTGTTTTGATATATTCATCTCCCGCTTTCATGAAGCAGGAAAGCCAAACTCCTATGAATGCCCCTCTCATAAGAGAATGGGTTTCATGAAACTGGTGACAGAGAACAAACTTTACGCTCACTGTGCATGCCTTGCATGCAGCCATGCTCCAATCAATGCATATTGGGCACAGTTTAATTTTGTCGAAAGTGATTTATGCTCGTGCAGATGAGGGCCAGAAGACCCTGTCCATGTCATGACTCAGTGCCGTAACTGGCACAGGCCAACTGAACACCAATTTGACACCTTTATGCATCATGGGTTTATTAAGTACCTGGCATCTAACAAGGCTGCAGGTGCTTTCATTCCGGATCCAGGGGGCGGGTGACTGCCTTCTGTAGCGAAAGCAGTTGGGTCAGCAACCGAAACGCTGATTGAGTAGCATGCTAACCCCAAACTTTGCGAAGGCATCCGTTATAGGTCCTTTTGGACCTTTTACATAGAATTAACTACAACCGGCCCTTCAGGGCTGGGGGACGGTGCTCAAGCAAGTGAGTATGCATGAGCTCAAGTCATGTAGCTCGAGCGCGGGCACGAGAGAACAGGGCATTGCAGCCCTTAGTGTATCTTTCTTCAGTCTGTTTGTCTTGGACTCATCATATTTATAGTAGATACCTTGGTGTATCTACGAGCAGACTACCACCATGCACTGCTATATAAATTGTTGATTTAAAAAAAAAAAATAAAAAAATCTTCTTTGACATCCAGTAGGCTCCTGGTCCATCGGTCATTCTAGATAGGACCGCTCCGATCTTCTGTGTATCCATGAGGTCTCCATATGCAGTTATATAAAGCTTCATCTTCCTCCACCAAATGTCAAAGGGTGTTTGATCTCCTGTAAAGGATTTTGGGTCAGCGATGATTCCCTTGTATTCTGTCATCATCCTTTGGGGAGTTTCTTCGTCATTATCTTAGTCTTGGTTTTCTTCCTGGATCTGTTGTTCTTGGGTCTGCTATACTTGTACTTGGGCTTGCTATTCTTGAAGTTGTTTCTATCTTTGCTCCTCTCTCTGTTCTTTCCAGTAGTCTAGGTCGACTCCTGCAATTCTACAAGCTTGTTCGAAATCGACCCACTCTGCAGCAGTCAGTCTATTTGTCTTTGGTAGTCCTTTTTGCTCCCTTCACCAATAGTATTTGTCCCAGTTATTGTTGCTTACTTTCACCACAGTAGTGCGATTCTCTCCTTATGCAGTGCTTCAGTAGGTTGGTCCTCTGAAGGAGTTTGGTGGTTTCATTCCTGTATGTCCTTGACTTTGGTATCATTCTCATTGGTTCTATCATATGCTCTGTGCATCATGCCCTCTCTGTATCAGTATGTCTTCCTTCTGTGTTCGGTGATTATAGTTCTCAATCTGTTGTTATCTGAAGTCTTGGGCTTGTATTCATTCTTCTCTTGTTTTCTTGTAGATAGGTTCGTCCTCTTCTTTGGCAAGAAGATTTTGATCTGACCACAGCTCTTCTAGGCTTATCCTGTATTCTCTTGCTAGGAAAAGTTCTGCAATGAGTTGTGCTGCTCCTTTGCTAAGGATTTCAGCAGGTTCATCTGTAGTGGTGAAGGCAAACTCAAGGGCTGGTTGGAATAGCGGTAAATGCAGTCAGATAGTCCTGTGGATGTGGCAATCCATGAAGCCATGGGTTCTAATCCTGGAGGTGGCATCTTCAGGTTTGCATTCAGAAGTGTCCAGAGCTAGTTCCATGTGACGCAGGCAGGAAGTATCACGATCCTGTGATAGTTGTTCCCATGAGGGAGGTGACTTGGTCATATGACTTAGCAACTGGCATGTGATGTAAGCTGGATTATGTATCACACATGTGACTTACTCCACAATGTGGGTCAAGTATCACATGACTCTAACTCATGTGACCAGATTTCCCTTGGCATGGATAGCCTTGGAATGTTTTTTTTTTTTTTTTTTTTTTTTTTTAAATCAACAATTTATATAGCGGTGCATGATGGCAGTCTGCTTGTAAATACACACCGGTACCTCCTATAAATATGACGAGTCCGATCCAAACCAGACTGAAGGAAGATACATAGAGGGCTGCACTGCCCTGCTCTCTCATGCCTGCGCTCAAGCTACACGACTCGAGCTCGTGCGTACTCACTTGCTAGAGCCCCGTCCCCCAGCCCCGAAGGGCCGGATGTGGTCAGTTCCATGTAAAAGGTCCAAAAGGACCTATAACGGATGCTGTCGCGAAGTTTGCAGTTCGCATAGTGCTCGATCAGCGCTTTGGTCGCTGGTCCTGCTGCTTTAGGATTGCCTGGGTTGCCCCAGGCAATCTCCGCTATAGAACGGCAGTCACCCGCCACCTGGATCCGGGATAAAAGCTCCCGCCGCCTTGTTGGACACGAGATACTTAATAAACCAGTGACGCACAAATGCATCAAACTGGCGTTCAGTTGGCCTGTGCCAGTAGCAGCACTGAGTCATGACATGGACGGAGTCTTCGGGCCCTCGTCCACAAGAGCATAAGTCGCTCTCCACAAAATTAAACCATGCCCGATACACATTGATCGGGGCATGGCCGCATGCAAGTCGTGCACAGTGAGCATAAAGCCCATTGTCTGTCACAAGCTTCATGAAGCCCATTCTCTTCTGAGAGGGTCGTTCATAGGAATTTGGCTTTCCTGCTTCATGAAAACGAATCGTGGAAGCACCAATATATTTCTTGTTCCCAGAATTCTGGAACCAAGTGTTATGCATATCATCGTCAGCCTTCTTTTGAAGGCTGTCGGTGGTAAAGAGGGGACGGATCCCCAGGGGGACGTCGAGGCTCCGAGCAAACTCATGAGCTTCGGCTTGTATTGTCCACTTCCATTTAGAAGGGACGTGCCAGAAGTCGATC
The DNA here is from genome assembly GCA_011319805.1 of Macrocybe gigantea. NCBI lineage: Eukaryota > Fungi > Basidiomycota > Agaricomycetes > Agaricales > Callistosporiaceae > Macrocybe > Macrocybe gigantea. The sequence goes on from SJRY01000143.1 coordinate 398,672, forward strand.
TGGCGCTGCTCAGTTTCTGAGAGCCAAGCTTTCAATGATCTGCACAGTGCAATAGAATGTGACTGCACAGAGTGAGGCTTACAATCGATGATGCAATTGATTGCATTCATCGAGTCCAAAAAACACACGACAGAATTAACTCCATCTTGTGTGATAGCCTTTTGGATCGCCATTCGCAATCCAATAAGCTCAGCATCATTGCTTGTTGCTTTGCCAACCGGCTGACAAATTTCAGAGACCAGTCTGCCCTCATGATACACACGTGAAGTGGCAACAGACTGCTTGAAGGGCACTTCCGCTTTCATGGGCACGGAGCCATCACTACTCACATAAGAGCAATCATGCTGGATCGAACACTGAGTAAGTGTCTGATCCAGTGATGCACGATAAGCTTTTACCGAGTCCTCGTCTCGGCCAAGTAGCTTATGGATCTCAAAGCAACTGCCAAACTCGTCGACAAGCCGCCTGCCCAGGTTATTTGCATCAGCAAAATAATCTGTGGTTAAAAAGAGTAGTGGTTTCAGATCCACCAGATCCTTGAGAGGGGACTTGAGCGCAGACCGCTGCCTGTCCGATAAAGCAGCGAGATTTCTCACTTTAGATGGGTCGCCCCCAGCTAAGGCGGGCATACTGATTAATCTGAGAGCATGTCTTAGATTGGAATTGGCGAGGCGGGCAGAGGACCTGACTTTCAGCCTTTTGATGAACCCGCCGATAGGTTCGACACAGGCCATCATCTCAGCCGCACCCTCGGGAGTGGTGCAGAACTGTCCATTAATCCAGATGCAAGCTTTACGCTGCATCTGGCGTAGTTGTTTCAACAGTGCGACATTACGCATGCCATTGAAGTTCCATAATAAACAGCCATACGTTGCGATCGGACGTGCGCATGACAGGTAGAGGATGCGTTTCTGTTGAGGGGATAAGCCTCGGACAGAGTTCGAAGTTTAGCCCCCCCTTGCGGGGGAGGCTGCTAGCCCAGGCCCAGTCCTATGATCGGACCGTTTAGCCCAGGAGCTTCGCACTCCGGCTTCAACTTAAGCAGTTACCTGGTTGTATTAGTCCAGGGTCCACCGACAGAGGAGTTAGGTCTCTCGAGCCAAGGACTGGAGACTGTCCAGCCTTGCTATGGCCCAGCGGTGTCCGGGCACTACCCACGTGCCTGCCTTCCCGTTCCCCAGCAGATGGTTCACTGATGCCCTTAGGTGTGGATCCCCATCTGTCCAAGGTCTCTGTCTTGCCACGTGCCTCCCAGACTGGCATCCGATATCACAGCAAGGTCCATAGTCCTCCCATGACAGGTTCCCACAGGGGAAGCCCTTACTGAACGGGTCTGGATCTGCTTCTGCCTTTGGCATACTGCACATGACTAACCATCTCGTGATCATTGCCAACGGCTCCCACTTAGACCGGGTACCCTGTTGGCTCAAACACCATCGGGTAGTTATCAGGTCCTTCCCGGTATGGTCCCTTATCCTTTCGGCCCCTACCTTTTAAGATCGGGGATCACGTGTGGTCTGCCGGATTAAGGCATTGTCCGGCACTTACATCCCAAGGCCATCCACGCCAAGGGAAACCCAGTCACGTGAGTTAGGGTCATGTGACACTTGACCCATATAGTAGGGTAAGTCATATGTGTGACGCATAACCCAGCTTACGTCACGTGCCAGCTGCTTAGTCACATGACCAAGTCACCTCCCTCATGGGAACAACTGTCACAGAATCGTGATACTTCCTGCCTGCGTCACGTGGAGCCAGCTCCGGACACTTCCGGATGCAAACCTGAAGATGCCACCTCCAGGACTAGAACCCGCGACTTCGTGGCTTGCCACAGCCACAGGACTACCTGACTTGCGTTTACCACTATGCCAACCAGCCCTGCACAGTCTCTCTCTCTGTTGTGGAACCCTGCCCAAGCAAGAGGATTGTGGTTGTATTCCCAACCTCCCATCATTCCATTCCATTCCATCTCCTTGCCTCTATCCCTTTGCCATCTCCCTGCCTCTAGCATCTTGCCATTATGTCTTCCTCTACCTCCATGCCTTCATTCACCAAACTCAACTCCACCAACTATCCTACTTGGTCTGGAGAAATGGAGGCTTGGCTCAGAGCCTGTGGCCTTTGGAGGATTGTCTCTGGTTCAAATCCAAGACCAGTAGACTCCACTTCTGCTGAAGCATGGGACCTAAAGTCAGACAAAGCAGCTGGCCAGCTCTACCTTATGGTGGAGCAGGAACAAAGAATTCATTTCCATGGGATTAAAGATGATCCTGTGAAGATGTGGGCTGCTTTGGAAAAGGTGCATCTTCAAAAGAAGCCTGGCTCCAGGTTCAATGCCTATGATGATCTCTTCTCTATCAGAAAGAAGGAGGATGAAACTCTGCAATCCCTTATGAACAGAGTTGATGACTGTCTGGTCAAAATCCAAAATCTTCGCCCAGCAGACTTCACTCTATCCAGCCTGGATAGTGAACTTGCTTCCATGGCCTTGATCAGAGCTCTTCCTGAGGAGTACAACTCCTTTGTCTCCTCCCTCCTTCTTCATGACAAGCTTGACAAAGACACTATCAAACAAGCCTTTGTTACTGAAGAGATCCAAAGGACTAGAAGATCTGCTGATGCTGCAGAGTCTGCCTTAAAGGCCACCACTACTTCTTCCCATTCCTCCAATTCATCTAAACAGAAGAACTCCAACTCCAATACATCACAGAAAAAGGACAAAACATGTGGATTCTGTGGTCTGGATCACTTCTGGAGGAATTGCCAACTTTACAAGGAGGCTCAAAAGGTGGCTAGGCAAAAGACTAAAGGGCAGGAGCAAGCCAACAAGGCTACAGAGTCCAAAGTAACCGAATTTGCAGGCAATGCAAGTGCCAAACTCTCTCATCCACTCCAACTGGATGCTGACTTTGATTGGATCGCAGACACAGGGGCCACTTCTCATATGACCCCTCATAAACACTGGGTCAGAAACTATACCCCTCTCAAGATTTCAATCAAGTTGGCAGATAGTTCTATTATTTATTCAGCTGGAGTAGGGACTGTGATTTTCAATCCAGTCATTAGAGGCAAACCAGCCCAATCTGTAGAGTTTACCAGGGTTTTGCATGTGCCAGAACTCCGAAACAATCTATTGTCCTGTCTATATCTCTCCAAACACAAAGCTTTCAGGATTGTCATTGATAATTCCTGCATAGACTTTTATTCCAAACCACTCAACAGGATACTCTTCTCTGCTCACATCACTCCCAATAATACTGCTCAGTTGGATGGTGTAACAGAGGCAATTTCGGAGTTTGCAAACCTTGCTAGCACACTTCCTTTGGACCTTAGCTTATGGCATAGGAGATTGGCTCATTTCAGTTATGACACTGTCAAACTAATGGCCAAGGATAACTTGGTAACTGGATTGGATCTCAAAACCTTGGACAAGCCAGACCCCATCTGTGAACCATGTCTTGCAGGCAAAATGTCTTCAAACCCATTCCCCTCCTCAGACAGTCATGCTTCTCAACCCCTAGAACTCGACCATTCTGATCTTTATGGCCCTCTTCCTATTAAATCCCACTCTGGATTCAAGTATTGGATTACTTTCATTGATGATTGTACCAGATTCAGAGTGGTGATACCTCTTAAACAGAAGAGTGATGCATTTGATGCCTTTAGACAGTTTAAGGCCTATGCTGAAAACCAACTTGGCCTAAAGATCAAAGCTTTACAGGATGACAAGGGTGGAGAGTACATGTCTAATGCCTTTATCAAATTTACCAATGATTGTGGCATTATCCGGAGACATACTGTCAGGAATAGGCTTCAACAGAATGGAGTTGCAGAAAGAGCTAATCGGACTATGGCAGAAGAGTTAACTGCTATGCTGTCTGAATCCAAGCTGCCTGCTTCATTCTGGGGAGATGGTCTTGCTTCTATGGTGCATATTTGGAACAGAGTACCTACTTCTGCTCTGTCTGGGACCACACCTTATCAGGCTTGGTTTGGGCAGAAACCAGATGTCAGTCACCTCAGAATCTGGGGATGCACTGCATATGTCTTTGTGCAAAAGGATCAGAGGAAGAAACTCCAATCACACTACCAGAAATGCGTCTTTATTGGCTATCCTGATGGTTATAAGGGTTGGAAGTTTTACAATCCTACCACCAAAAAGACCATTATCTCGGAGAGGGCTGAATTTGATGAGAGATACTTCCCTGGTACCTCTCAGAAACATTACAGCACTCAACCTTCCCCGCAGCGTAATGCGGAGGCCGACGCATCATGAGTGTCTCCTCAGGTAGTGCAGCCTCGGCTGTGGTCCCCGGTTCAAGGGGACGCTCATTGATTTCTTCTTTTCGTATTTTCTCTCAGAATGTAAATAGAAAATATGTACACATGGACATGCTCCTCTCTACTGTCGGGAGGGATTATGATATTCTGTTTTTCCAAGAACCCGCTTGGAATCTCATAAGACACGCTCTGTCTGCCCACAATGTTGAGGGTGAGGCAGTAATTGGTGGTCCCACTCATCCAGACTGGACCTGTATCGTCCGCCGATCATCTCTCAAGGATCCTCCTCGGGTTATGGCCTATGTACATAACAGGCTTCGTCGCCTGTGTCCATCCCTTCGTCGTGACCTAGTTGATAGTCGCGATCTTATGATTGTTAGCTTTGCCACCCCTGGCAAGCCTCTCTTTCTCGCTAACGCATACTCTGATATGGATGCTAGCACCATCCGTCTCCTGCATGATTGTGCGGAGCGTCCCGATTTCCCCAACTTGATTTATCTCGGAGGGGACTTCAATTGTCATTATGAACTCTGGGATGGAATTCATAATTCGCAGCGCTCTCGAGGAGAGATGCTGTGTAATGCAGCTCTTGATCTCGGTCTAGAATGGTCGGAACCCAGTAACCCTGGGCCGATGTTCATTTCACATAACCCTGAGCTACGGCCCTCAGTTATTGATTTGATGTTCATCCCCATCGATAGTGTGGATTGTCATCCTCACATTGTTGATGCGCTCAAGTTGACATCGGACCATGCTCTGTTATCACTTGTATTGGATGTTCCCTTGCTTGACCTATCTGTCCGGCATCGAACACTGAGCAAAGACAGTGTGCCGGAGTTTATCTCTGACATTGCTGGCGATCTTCTTGGGATGGACATAGTCCCTATCGAGACCACCAACGACCTCGAAAGTGCCTTGCTGACACTCTCGAAGGCCATTGACCGAGCTTGGAACCTTCATTCTAAGGAATGCAAGCTTTCAAAACGGAGCAAAGGTTGGTGGAAAGGCAAACCCGTACTGAAAGGGATCATCGCATCTGGCGGCGAGCTGTCAAAGATGCTAAACATGCCTTCTTTGATCAGCGGATCAAAGAGGTTGCCGAGAAATCTCATCGTCCATGGGACCTAGCTGCGTGGATGAAACAGAGACCTTTACCAGACTACGAAGCTATCTCTTATCAGGAACAGCCATGCAATTCTATCGAAGCACTTTGGAATGTGCTTGATAAGTCTTATAATGCTGCGTCTGATCGCGCAGTTAATTTGGATTGCCTTAACGACCTCGAAGTGCATTCGGTGAGGGACTGGGTCCCTTTCTCTGCTACAGAACTCCGAGAGTCCTTGGAGCCTTGTAGCAATACATCGGCACCAGGACCAGATCATCTGTCTTGGAGCCATGTTAAACAGCTGGTGAAGTTCCCTCACGTAGCTGCATTTATCTTGAACATTGCAAATGCATGTTTAGATCTGGGGCATTGGCCCTCTTACTTCAAGCAGAGCTTGTCGGTTATCATTCCGAAACCTGGCAAACCTGCATACGATACCCCAAAAGCCTTTCATCCGATTGTGCTTTTGAATACCCTCGGCAAGCTTGTCGAGAAGATGCTGGTGCGGCATATGCAGTACGAAGTGACCAAATTTGCTGTATTCGATCCAAAACAGTTCAGCGGCATTCGTCAGAATTCAACTGAGGATGCCGGAGTCTTCCTTACCCACATTATCCGCCAAGGATGGTCTAGAGGCTTCAAAATGAGTGTCATCGCCTTTGATGTTGCTCAATATTTCCCTTCACTCAACCACCGTATGTTAGTGAAGATTCTTCAACATGGAGGCTTTGCACGACAAGTGTCAAAGTTCTTCGAATCGTATCTCGTTGGGCGTAAGACTTCCTATGCCTGGCGCAGCGCTATCTCTCCAGAGTTCGACGCTGACATTGGGGTTGGTCAAGGCTCTGCTCTCTCTCCAGTATTGTCAGCGCTTTACTTAGCGCCGGTGCTGAAACTATATCAGAAAGCTGGTGACATGCCAGTTATCATGTCATTCATCGATGATGGACTGATTATTGCTCAGTCCAAATCCACAGCGGACAATGTCCCGAAACTGCAGAGGGCTTATGCATCTATACATAACCTCTTCACTGACTTCGGCCTTGTTGTAAAACACAACAAAACTGAACTTCAGCATTTTTCGCGCAATAGTGCGGACCCTCGTCCATCTATTGACTTGGGATTTGCTCCGTTCACGGGCAATACCCCTCTTCGACCCAAGGATGTCTGGCGATACCTTGGCTTCTTCTTGGATGCGTGCCTCTCGTTTAAGGAGCACGTTCGTTTCTACGCTACAAAGGCCCTGACTACGGCCAGAGCCTTTCAGATGTTAGGCAACTCTGTCCGAGGCTTATCCCCTCAACAGAAGCGCATCCTCTACCTGTCATGCGCGCATCGATCGCAACGTATGGCTATTTATTATGGAACTTCAACAGCATGCATAACATCGCACTGTTGAAACAATTATGCCAGATGCAGCGTAAAGCTTGCATTTGGATCAATGGACAGTTTCGCACCACTCCGAGGGTGCGGCTGAGATGATGGCCTGTGTCGAACCTATCAGCAGGTTCATCAAAAGGTTGAAAGTCGGGTCCTCTGCCCGCCTCGCTAATTCCAATCTAAGACATGCTCTCAGATCAATCAGTACACCCGCTTCAGCTGGGGGCGACCCATCTACAGTAAGAAATCTTGCTGCTCTATCGGACAGGCAGCGATCTGCACTCAAGTCCCCTCTCAAGGATCTGGTGGATCTGAAACCACCACTCTTTTTAACCACGGATTATTTTGCTGATGCAAATAACCCGGGCAGGCAGCTTGTTGACGAGTTTGGCAGTCGCTTTGAGATCCATAAGCTACTTGGCCGAGATGAGGACTCGGTGAAAGCTTATCATGTATCGCTGGATCAGACACTTGTTCAGTGTTCGGTCCAGCATGATTGCTCTTATGTGAGTAGTGACGGCTCCATGCCCACGAAAGCAGAAGTGCCATTCAAGCAGTCTGTTGCCGCTTCACATGTGTATCGTGAGGGCAGACTGGTTTCTGAAATTCGTCAACCAGTTGGTAAAGCAACCAGCGACGATGCTGAGCTTATTGGATTGCGAATGGCAATCCAAAAGGCTATCGCACAAGATGGAGTCAATTCTATCGTGTGTTTTTTGGACTCGATGAATGCAATCAATCGCATCATCGATTGCAATCCTCACTCTGTGCAGTCGCATTCTATTGCACTGTGCAGATCTTTGAAAGCTTGGCTCTCAGAAACTGAGCAGCGCTGGATTGATTTCTGGCACGTCCCTTCTAAATGGAAGTGGACAATACAAGTCGAAGCTCACGAGGTTGCTCGGAGCCTCGACGTCCCCTGGGGATCCGTCCCTCTTTACCACCGACAGCCTTCAAAAGAAGGCTGACGATGATATGCATAACACTTGGTTCCAGAATTCTGGGAACAAGAAATCTACTGGTGCTTCCACATTTCGTTTTCATGAGGCAGGAAAGCCAAATTCCTATGAACGCCCCTCTCAGAAGAGAATGGGCTTCATGAAACTTGTGACAGAGAATGGGCTTTATGCTCGCTGCGCACGACTTGCATGCGGCCATGCCCCGATCAATGTGTATCAGGCACGGTTTAATTTTGTGGAGAGCGACTTATGCTCCTGTGGACGAGGGCCCAAAAACTCCGTCCACATCATGACTCAGTGCCAACTGGCACAGGCCAACTGAACGCCAGTTCAACGCATTTGTACGTCACTGGTTTATCAAGTACCTCGCATCCAACAAGGCGGCAGGAGCTTTTGTCCTGGATCCAGGTGGCGGGTGACTGCTGCTCTGTAGCGGAGATTGCCTGGGGCAACCTAGGCAATCTTAAAGCAGTAGGACCAGCGACCGAAGCACTGATCGAGCACTATGCGAACCGCAAACTTTGCGATAGCATCCGTTATAGGTCCTTTTGGACCTTTTACATGGAATTGACCACAACCGGCCCTTCGGGGCTGGGGGACGGTGCTCAAGCAAGTGAGTATGCATGAGCTCGGGTCTTTTAGCTCGAGCGCGGGCACGAGAGAGCAGGGCATTGTAGCCCTCTATGTAGTCTCCTTCAGTCTGGTTTGGATCGGACTCGTCGTATTTATAGTAGGTACCGGTGTGTATTTACAAGCGGACTGCCATCGTGCACCACTATATAATTGTTGATTTAAAAAAAAAAAAAAAAAAAAAAAAAAACAGCACTCAACCTTCTCTTATCCTTCCTCTTAACCCACCTGCCTTGCAACCAGTTTCTCCAGACTCAGCTGTGCTGGAGTTAGGGGGAGGCTTTGATACATCAAACCCTATTGTGCAAGCAGCTCCCTCTACTCCTGATCCAGATCCTACCCCTCCACAAAGTCCAAATCTTCGTCCTAGAACGCCTCCTGCTATTCACCAGGATGATAACCTGCCCCACACACCTCCTGTTAGACACAGAGTTCCAACTCCACCACCTCTTCCCAAAAACTCCACCCATTGCTGTCAGGAAACCAGTCAGAAATGTCAAACCACCTGGTAATTGGTGGGTCATCAGACCTGCTCCCCACCAGTTCGAGATGATTCTGATTCAGAAGACTCAATTCATGAGGATCCTGATCCTAATCCTGATGAAGAGGCTGGTCTTGTGGATGTCCAATTTGCTGGTCTAGCTGAAGGTGCAAATCCAAGCACTTACAAGCAAGCTATGCAATGTCCGGATGCCCATCGCTTCTCTTTCCACAACCCCCACTTGTAAACAACTATAAACAACTCTCACAAATCGCACTCCTCGTTCTATGGTGACGACACTTGGGACGATCTTTGATCAGGTTGCAGATCCGGATACCTATATCCTTGAGCACTCCCCGTTTTCAAAATTGCAAAAATCGGCCAAAAATCCACTGATTTATTAGAGTTTTTCGATGAGCGACGATCCGCTCAATATTGTCGGTGGCGGTGGACCTCCACCGCTAAATCCCCACCCAGGTCAGACCCCCTCTGGTCCTTCTCGATCCTCTGCTCCACCCCCAGCTCGCTCTGGAGATGGGAGCCTCCTCTTTCAAGGCGGCGACGGCCTTATGGACACCGACAATGCTGGCCCTTCTAACACTGGTGGGTCTGCCGAACCACTGTGCCCCCTCTCTGTCAATGCTGTCCACTGAGGCAGCTTACAACGACAATTCTATCGGAATAGCGATCTTTCCAGAAGGGCATCGGTTCCTTCATGGTGAAGCGAAGGCCACTACCGAGTCCCTCGCTGCCCTCAAGGATTGGATCCTTAAGGTCAGCAAAGCCTCTGTCTCCATTCCAGCGGGCTACCAGTTTGCCATCGCTGAGGGTATTGCAGCCCTGGTCGCCACTGCTGGCGATGTCAACATGTTCTCCGTCCCTACACTGGAGGGACCTCAGCATCAACTCGGTGCACGCTTGCAGAGTATTGTGAACGCGCACCTTAGGGGCTGGTTGGCATAGCGGTAAACACGAGTCAGGTAGTCCTGTGGCTGTGGCAAGCCACGAAGCCGCGGGTTCTAGTCCTGGAGGTAGCATCTTCAGGTTTGCATTCGGAAGTGTCTGGAGCTGGTTCCACGTGACGCGGGCAGGAAGTATCATGACCCTGTGACAGTTGTTCCCACGAGGGAGGTGACTTGGTCATGTGACTAAGCAGCTGGCACGTGACGTAAGCTGGGTTATGCGTCACACATGTGACTTACCCCACTATGTGGGTCAAGTGTCACATGACCCTAACTCACGTGCAAGCACGTGATCCCCGATCTTAAAAGGTAGGGGCCGAAAGGATAAGGGACCATACTGGGAAGGACCTGATAACCACCCGATGGCGTTTGAGCCAACAGGGTACCCGGTCTAAGTGGGAGCCGTTGGCAATGATCACAAGATGGTTAGTCATGTGCAGTATGCCAAAGGCAGAAGCAGATCCAGACCCGTTCAGTAAGGGCTTCCCCTGTGGGAACCTGTCATGGGAGGACTATGGACCTTGCTGTGATATCGGATGCCAGTCTGGGAGGCACGTGGCAAGACAGAGACCTTGGACAGATGGGGATCCGCACCTAAGGGCGACCCCAGTGTGTAGGTGAAAGTCCATGCCGACCTACTTGGCAGGCTTAAACAGTTCCCCTTGGCGTGGATGGCCTTGGAGTGCAAGTGTCAGACAAAAAGCCTTAATCCGGCAGACCAGCAGCTGAGTAAGACGGTACCATCCCTGAGTCCACACCAATTTGGGGAGGCCTCGGCCGTTGGCAAGAGGGGGTCCGCAGACCAAATAGGGAGGGCGTAAGCCCGACGGATGCACACTGGACCCACATAAGGAGTCCTAGGTTAAGGGTTCCCCTGGGTGTGGATGGCCCTAGGGTGAAAGTGCTGGACAATAGCCTTAATCTGGCAGACCCACCTAGGTAGCAGCCTCCCCCGCAAGGGGGGGGCTAAACTTCGCAAAGTGGCAGGTCAGGTGACCCCTGACAGGCCATGCCTGAAATGGTCACGTGATTAACCATATGATCAAGTAGGGAGCGAAAGCATAGGGCGTGGTAAGAGGGGGAGAGACGTGAGAACCATCCGACCTATGATGCGCACCCTGTAATGGGGCGTTCCAGAGCATGCGCGCTTCCGGAAGGTGCCGTGCACCCTGTAATAGGGAGTCTCTTCGGACTGCAAGCTTAGGACAGGACACCCCCCACCGGTTAATCTCACGCCCAGTCTAACCAACTGGATTAGGCTGAGAACCTGGTCGTTAGTCAGCATTGGTAGTGTGGACCGGTCCTTGGGCACACTTGGGGAGTCCCCAGGCCCAGGGTAGCCACTACATGATCGTAAAGCACTGCTCAGGTGGGAGCCTGAGACCTCCTTGTGGGGCATGCATAACCGGGTTAAGCATGGGTGTAGAATCCCCAGCCTAGGCCTTAGGTCTAGGGGTGCACACTGGGGCTGGATGCTGGCAAGGCAGAGACCTGAGACACGATTGGGGATCCGCGCCCTCTGGCATCAGCGAACCACGTGCTCAGAAACGGGAAAATTAAAGTAGGTGGGGCTTACCAATACCCAGCTTGCTCTCGGCTTGGCCTCTTGGTAACTCGCTCCCTGGCCGAAATTCGGACCGTGGCGGACCAGGGCAGTCCCCTGACTCCGGCCCGAGAGGACTCATCCTCTGCCAGTTCACCTGGATGACTAATCCAGGCTTTGAATCCAAGTTGATTCCGAGGTCTAGACACGGAATTCCACCGTTTAGTCTAGCACCTATCCTGCAAAGGAGACGGTGATAAGGGTCCTCCACTTGGAGGGCCCTAAACTTCGCGTATTTATAGTAGGTACCTGTGTGTATTTACAAGCGGACTGCCATCGTGCACTGCTATATAAATTGTTGATTTAAAAAAAAAAAAAAAAAAAAAAGTGAACGCACACCTTCCCTCTCGCAGGAAGTTGACCCACTTTGCCGACCCCGCTACTCACCACTCTCCTTCTGGTACTGTGCGACCGGAGGACTCTCGTTCGAATCAGGGTGCTCCTCCCCGAGACCAGCTTGGAACCCGAACCGCCCTCCTCCACCCCCTCGCGCATGATCTCATTCCCGAACCCCTGGACGTGGACTGCCCCCCCCGGTCAATAGGGCTACTCGCCCATCTTCCGGCAAGCGCTCTTATGCGCAAGCCTTGGCCCAACCAGCCAATACTCCTGCCGAGGCTATTGTAGCCCTGGCAAAAACATTTCCACACCTCCCTGCTGAGAAGATTGTCTCCTTGCAAAAGGAAGCAACCGGAGAGCCATCGGGACCACCCAAGAAGAAGGCGAAGTCCACCTCTCATGGACTGTCCCGGCGTAATGTCCGGGTCAGTTATTCTTTCCCAGGCGACAACGACTCTGTTGCTGCTGGAGCTCTCCTGAATGCCCTTAATAGGGCATTGACTACTGGCAAGTCCTGGATTCACTGCGCATCCATCCAGGATCATTCCGCCTCCTCGTTCTCCTGTTTGATGATGAGGGTGGCTTCTCCGAAAGACCTTGGCATTTTGCGCGAGGCTGCTCTCCGCTGTGCTCCGGCAGGTTCTACTGTCGAGCTAGCTATTCCAACGAGCGTTTCCTATTTGAAACTGCTTGACGTGCCCTACTTCAACACCGATGGCAGTATTATCACTGCTCGGCAAGCTTATGAGATTCTCCGAGATTCTTCGTTCTCGAATCTCATTACTCTCGTTGGAGTTCCGCGTGTTATGTGCAACTCTAAAAATTCTGATACTGCAACCGTCTGGTTCAATATCGAAGACACGTCAACTGGCCAGAATGTCAAAGCTCTGGACAATTGCACCGTCATGGTCAGGAACTGGCGCTGCCGATTCAAGGCCGCCCTCTCTTCGCCGGGAGTTCCTCTCTGCGAACGCTGTTGGCGCTGGGGGCACTCAGCTCTTAAGTGCAACCAGCAGTCCCTTCGCTGTCCGCTCTGTGGGGAATCCCACAGAAAAGAACATCACCGCACCCTGGCGTCCTGCTGTAAGGCATGACCCAAGGCCAACCCTCCTCGTGAGGCAACCCCGGCAGGTCAACCCTGCCCGCATGCTCCAAAGTGTCTTAGCTGCAGCAAAGACCACTCCACTGACGACCGGAAGTGTGCCTTCTGGAAGAATCGCTTTGATCCCGAGTGGATCAAACAACACTATCAGCTGGTACGTGATCGAACACGATCAAGTCCCAAACGTTCTAATGCCTCCCCGCAGCATAATGTGGAGGCCGACGCATCATGAGCGACACCTCCAGTGGATTAGCCCCAGCTATTGTCCCTGGGCCAGGCGGACACTCTTTGATTTCTTCGTTTCGTATTTCTCTCAAAACATAAATAGGAAATATGTACATATGGATGTTCTCCTCTCCACTCTTGGAGAGGACTATGATATTTTGTTTTTCCAAGAACCCGCTTGGAATCTCATAAGACATGCTCTGTCTGCCCACAATGTTGAGGGTGAGGCAGTAATTGGTGGTCCCACTCATCCAGACTGGACCTGCATTGTCCGCCGATCATCTCTCGAGGATCCTCCTCGGGTTATGGCCTATGTACATAACAGGCTTCGTCGCCTGCGTCCATCCCTCCGTCGTGACCTAGTTGATAGTCATGATCTTATGATTGTTAGCTTTGCCACCCCTGGCAAGCCTCTCTTTCTCACTAACGCCTACTCTGATGTGGACGCTAGCGCCATCCGTCTCCTGCATGATTGTGCGGAGTGTCCCGATTTCCCCAACTTGATTTACCTCGGAGGGGACTTCAATTGTCATTATGAACTCTGGGATAGAGTCCATAATTTGCAGCGTTCTCGAGAGAGAAATGCTGTGTAATGCAGCTCTTGATCTCAGTCTAGAATGGTCAGAACCTAGCAACCCTGGGCTGACATTCATTTCACATAACCCTGAGCTCCGGCCCTCAGTTATTGATTTGATGTTCATCCCCATCGATAGTGTGGATTGTCATCCTCACATTGTTGATGCGCTCAAGTTGACATCGGACCATGTTCCGCTGTCGCTTGTGTTGGATGTTCCCCTGCTTGACTTAGCTGTCTGGCATCGAACGCTAAACAAAGACAGTGTGCCAGAGTTTATCTCTGACATTGCTGCTGATCTTTTTGGATGGACATAGTCCCTATCAATACTAACAATGACCTCGAACGTGTCTTGGTAACACTCTCGAAGGCCATTGACCGAGCTTGGAACCTTCATTCTAAGGAATGCAAGCTTTCGAAATGGAGCAAAGGTTGGTGGAACCAACACTGCTCTGAGACTCTTGATACTTTCAGGCAAACCCATACTGAAAGGGATCATCGCATCTGGCGGCGAGCTGTCAAAGATGCTAAACATGCCTTCTTTGATCAGCGGATCAAAGAGGTTGCCGAGAAATCTCGTCGTCCATGGGACCTAGCTGCATGGACGAAACAGAGACCTTTACCAGACTACGAAGCTATCTCTTATCAGGGACAGCCATGCAATTCTATCGAAGCACTTTGGAATGTGCTTGATAAGTCTTATAATGCTGTGTCTGATCGCGCAGTTAATTTGGATTGCCTTAATGACCTCGAAGTGCATTCGGTGAGGGACTGGGTCCCTTTCTCTGCTACAGAACTCCGAGAGTCCTTGGAGCCTTGTAGCAATACATCGGCACCAGGACCAGATCATCTGTCTTGGAGCCATGTTAAACAGCTGGTGAAGTTCCCTCACGTAGCTGCATTTATCTTGAACATTGCAAATGCATGTTTAGATCTGGGGCATTGGCCCTCTTACTTCAAGCAGAGCTTGTCGGTTATCATTCCGAAACCTGGCAAACCTGCATACGATACCCCAAAAGCCTTTCGTCCGATTGTGCTTTTGAATACCCTCGGCAAGCTTGTCGAGAAGATGCTGGTGCGGCATATGCAGTACGAAGCGACCAAATTTGCTGTTTTCGATCCGAAACAGTTTGGCGGTATCCGTCAGAATTCAACTGAGGATGCCGGAGTCTTCCTTACCCACATTATCCATCAAGGATGGTCTAGGGGCTTCAAAACGAGTGTCATCGCTTTTGATATTGCTCAATATTTTCCCTCACTTAACCACCATATGTTAGTGAGGATTCTTCAACACGGAGGCTTTGCATGACAAGTGTCAAAGTTCTTTGAATCATATCTTGTTGGGTGCAAGATTTCCTATGCCTGGCGCAGCGCTATCTCTCCAGAGTTCGATGCCGACGTTGGAGTTGGCCAAGGCTCTGCTCTCTCTCCAGTATTGTCAGCGCTTTACTTAGCGCCGGTGCTGAAATTATATCAGAAAGCTGGTGACATGCCAGTTATCATGTCATTCGTCGATGAGGGCTGGTTGGCATAGTGGTAAAACGCAAGTCAGGTAGTCCTGTGGCTGTGGCAAGCCACGAAGCCGCGGGTTCTAGTCCTGGAGGTGGCATCTTCAGGTTTGCATCCGGAAGTGTCCGGAGCTGGTTCCACGTGACGCAGGCAGGAAGTATCACGATTCTGTGACAGTTGTTCCCATGAGGGAGGTGACTTGGTCATGTGACTAAGCAGCTGGCATGTGACGTAAGCTGGGTTATACGTCACACATGTGACTTACCCTACTATGTGGGTCAAGTGTCACATGACCCTAACTCACGTGACTGGGTTTCCCTTGGTGTGGATGGCCTTGGGATGTAAGTGCCGGACAATGCCTTAATCCAGCAGACCACACGTGATCCCCGATCTTAAAAGGTAGGGGCCGAAAGGATAAGGGACCATACTGGGAAGGACCTGATAACCACCCGATGGCGTTTGAGCCAACAGGGTACCCGGTCTAAGTGGGAGCCGTTGGCAATGATCACGAGATGGTTAGTCATGTGCAGTATGCCAAAGGCAGAAGCAGATCCAGACCCGTTCAGTAAGGGCTTCCCCTGTGGGAACCTATCATGGGAGGACCATGGACCTTGCTGTGATATCGGATGCCAGTCTGGGAGGCATGTGGCAAGACAGAGACCTTGGACAGATGGGGATCCGTGCACGTGATGCATCAGCAAACCATCTGCTGGGGACGGGAAGGCAGGCACGTGGGTAGTGCCCAGACACCGCTGGGCCGTAGCAAGGCTGGACAGTCTCCAGTCCTTGGCTCGAGAGACCTAACTCCTCTGTCGGTGGACCCTGGACTAATACAACCAGGTAACTGCTTAAGTTGAAGCCAGAATGCGAAGCTCCTGGGCTAAACGGTCCGATCATAGGACTGGGCCTGGGCTAGCAGCCTCCCCCACAAGGGGGGGGCTAAACTTCGACTTCAATGGCATGCATAATGTCGCACTGTTGAAACAACTATGCCAGATGCAGCGTAAAGCTTGCATTTGGATTAATGGACAGTTCCGCACCACTCCCGAGGGTGCGGCTGAGATGATGGCCTGTGTCGAACTTATCGGCGCGTTCATCAAAAGGTTGAAAGTCGGGTCCTCTGCCCGCCTCGCCAATTCCAATCTAAGACATGCTCTCAGATTAATCAGTACGCCCGCCTTAGCCGGGGGCGACCCATCTAAAGTGAGAAATCTCGCTGCTTTATCGGACAGGCAGCGGTCCATGCTCAAGTCCCCTCTCAAAGATCTGGTGGATCTGAAACCACCACTCTTTTTAACCACGGATTATTTTGCTGATGCAAATAACCCGGGCAGGCGGCTTGTCAACGAGTTTGGCAGTTGCTTTGAGATCCATAAGCTACTTGGCCGAGACGAGGACTCGGTAAAAGCTTATCGTGCATCACTGGATCAGACACTTACTCAGTGTTCGATCCAGCATGATTGCTCTTATGTGAGTAGTGATGGCTCCATGCCTACGAAAGCGGAAGTGCTCTTCAAGCAGTCTGTTGCTGCTTCACGTTTGTATCGTGAGGGCAGACTGGTTTCCGAAATTCGTCAGCCGGTTGGCAAAGCAATGAGCAACGATGCTGAGCTTATTGGATTGCGAATGGCGATCCAAAAGGCTATCGCACAAGATGGAGTTAAGTCTGTCGTGTGTTTTTTGGACTCGATGAATGCAATCAATTGCATCATCGATTGTAATCCTTACTCTGTGCAGTCGCATTCTATTGCACTGTGCAGATCATTGAAAGCTTGGCTCTCAGAAACTGAGCAGTGCCGCATTGACTTCTGGCACGTCCCTTCTAAATGGAAGTGGACAATACAAGTCGAAGCTCACGAGGTTGCTCGGAGCCTCGACGTTCCCTTGGGGATTCGTCCCCTCTATACCACCGACGGCCTTCGAAAGGAGGCTGACGATGATATGCATAGCACTTGGTTCCAGAATTCTGGGAACAAGAAATCTACTGGTGCTTCCACGTTTCGTTTTCATGAGGCAGGAAAGCCAAATTCCTATGAATGACCCTCTCGGAAGAGAATGGGCTTCATGAAGCTGGTGACAGACAATGGGCTTTATGCTCGCTGTGCACGACTTGCATGCGGCCATGCCCCGATCAATGCATATCGGGCACGGTTTAATTTTGTGGAGAGCGACTTATGCTCTTGCAGACGAGGGCCTGAAGACTCCGTCCATGTCATGACTCAGTGCCGCAACTGGCACAGGCCAACTGAACGCCAGTTTGATGCATTTGTGCATCACTGGTTTATTAAGTATCTCGCGTCCAACAAGGTGGCAGGAGCTTTTATCCCGGATCCAGGCGGTGGGTGACTGCCGTTTTGTAGCGGAGATTGCCCAGGGTAACCTAGGCAATCTTAAAGCAGCAGGACCAGCGACCGAAGCACTGATCGAGCACTATGCGAACTGCAAACTTCGCGACAGCATCCGTTATAGGTCCTTTTGGACCTTTTACGTGGAACTGACCACATCCGGCCCTTCGGGGCTGGGGGACAGGGCTCTAGCAAGTGAGTACGCACGAGCTCGAGTCATGTAGCTCGAGCATGGGCACGAGAGAGCAGGGCAGTGCAGCCCTCTATGTATTTTCCTTCAGTCTGGTTTGGATTGGACTCATCGTATTTATAGTAGTTACCAGTGTGTATTTACAAGTGGACTGCCATCGTGCACCGCTATATAAATTGTTGAATTAAAAAAAAAAAAAAAAAAAAAATGTCCGGATGCTCACAAGTGGCAGGAAGTGTGTAATGAAGAGATTATGTCTCTTATGGGACATGGGACATGGGAGATTGTGGACTTGCCTCCAGGAAAGAAGGCTATTGGTTGTGGATGGGTTTTCAAGGTTAAACGCAATGCAGATGGCTCGATTGAGCGCTACAAAGCTCGATGTGTTGCTAAAGGTTTCAGTCAAAGACCTGGCATTGACTATACTGAAGTCTTTGCCCCCACATTTTGCCCTGCTGCCTTGAGACTTATCCTAGCCATGGCTGGTATTGAGGACATGGAACTTCGTTCTGTAGATGTTACCTCTGCCTTTCCTAATGGTGATTTGGAGGAGGAGATTTATATGGTTCAACCAGAGGGGTTTCACCAAGGTGGTCCAAACCAAGTCTGCAAACTCTACAAATCGCTTTATGGGCTTAAACAGTCCGCCAGACAGTGGAACAAGAAGCTACACTCCGTCTTATTGTCTATGGGATTCAAACGACTCGAATCTGACCGCTCTATCTACCTCTATGTCAAGGGGAGGTAAAGGTCATTGTTCCCATTTACATTGATGATATCACACTGGCTTTAAAGAACACTGCTGCTATTGACAAAGTGGTTGCAGAGCTGTCTAGGCACTTCAAGATCAGAGACTTGGGACCAAGCACTTTTTTATTGGGTGTGGAGATTATTAGAGACAGGCAGAAGCGGACCATTGCACTTTCCCAGAAGCAGTACATCTTAAACACACTGGAGCACTATGGGATGGCGGATTGCAAGCCTGTCAAGACACCTATGATGACAGGTCTTAACCTTTCCAAGGCAATGGCACCTCAGACTTCAGAGGAAGTGGACTTTATGAAGAACATCCCCTACCTCAGTGCTGTTGGATCACTCCAGTACTTAGCCACCATGACTAGACCAGATATAGCAGCTGCTGTGTCATGCCTAGGACGCTTCAACTCGAATCCTGGTCCACAGCATTGGAATGCAGTCAAGCATTTGCTGAGATACTGCAAAGGGACTTTGGATCTCAAGCTGACATACTCTGGAGATCTTGGTCCAGAGATGTTTACATCATTCTGTGATGCTTCCCATGGTGATTGCCCGGACTCTGGACGCTCAACTGGTGGATATGTAACAATCCTTGGTGGTGGAGCTATTGGATGGTCATCCAAACTGCAGCCTTTTGTCATGCTTTCTACAACTGAAGCGGAGTATATTGCTGCAGTAGAAGCTGGAAAGGAGATCTTATGGATGCGCAACATTATGCAGGAGATGGGATACCCTGTGTTGCAAGCATCACCACTCAAGATTGACAATCAGTCTGCACTGAGTGTCACAAAGAATCCAGAGCATCATGGGCATATGAAACAGCTGGATTTGCGATACTTCTGGCTTAGGGATACAGTGGAGCAGAAGAGGATATGGCCTGAGTTTATTCCAGGAACTGAACAAGTTGCAGACTTTTTTTTTTTTTTTTTTTTTTTTTTTAAATCAACAATTTATATAGCGGTGCACGGTGGCAGTCCGCTTGTAAATACACACAGGTACCTACTATAAATACGATGAGTCCGATCCAAACCAGACTGAAGGAAAATACATAGAGGGCTGCACTGCCCTGCTCTCTCGTGCCCGCGCTTGAAACATGTGACTCGAGCTCGCGCGTACTCACTCGCTCGAGCACCATCCCCCAGCCCCAAAGGGCCGAATGTGGTCAGTTCCACGTAAAAGGTCCAAGAGGATCTATAACGGATACTGTCGCGAAGTTTGCAGTTCGCATAGTGCTCGATCAGCGCTTGGGTCGCTGGTCCGACTGTTTCCGCTACAGAACGGCAGTCACCCGCCGCCTGGATCTGGAATGAAAGCACCTGCAGCTTTATTAGGTGCGAGATACTTAATGAACCAGTGACGCACAAAGGCGTCAAACTGGCATTCAGTTGGCCTGTGCCAGTTACGGCATTGAGTCATGACGTGGACGGAGTCTTCAGGCCCTCGTCCACAAGAGCATAAGTCGCTCTCCACGAAATTAAACCGTGCCCGATACGCATTGATCGGAGCATGGCCGCATGTGAGACGTGAACAGCGAGCATAAGAGGGCTGGTTGGCATAGCGGTAAACGCGAGTCAGGTAGTCCTGTGGCTGTGGCAAGCCACGAAGCCGCGGGTTCTAGTCCTGGAGGTGGCATCTTCAGGTTTGCATTCGGAAGTGTCCGGAGCTGGTTCCACGTGACGCGGGCAGGAAGTATCACGATCCTGTGACAGTTGTTCCCACGAGGGAGGTGACTTGGTCATGTGACTAAGCAGCTGGCACGTGACGTAAGCTGGGTTATACGTCACACATGTGACTTACCCCACTATGTGGGTCAAGTGTCACATGACCCTAACTCACGTGCTTGCACGTGATCCCCGATCTAAAAGTGTAGGGGCCGAAAGGATAAGGGATTATACCGGGAATTGGGCTGATAACCACCCGATGGCGTTTGAGCCAACAGGGCACCCGGTACCGTGTGAGCTGCCTGAAGTAGGGGTCCACGGAGGTTAGTCATGGTGCAGTACACTTTGGCGGAAATAGATCCAGACCCGTTCAGCTAAGGGCTTCCCCTGTGGGAACCTGTCATGGGAGGACCATGGACCTTGCTGTGATATCGGAGGCCAGTCTGGCAGGCACATGGCAAGACAGAGACCTTGGACAGATGGGGATCCGCGCCCTAAGGGGCATCAGCGAACCATCTGCCAGGGGACGGGAAGGCAGGACTGGGGGTCACGCCCCAGACACCGCTGGGCCGTAGCAAGGCTGGACAGTCTCCAGTCCTTGGCTCGAGAGACCTAACTCCTCTGTCGGTGGCCCTGGGATAATACACCCAGGTTGCCGCTTAAGTTGAATCCGAAGTGCGAACTCCTGGGTTCCGTGGGACTCTGGGGACCCCAGTGTGTAGATGAAAGTCCATGCCGACCTACTTGGCAGGCTTAAACAGTTCCCCTTGGCGTGGATGGCCTTGGGGTGCAAGTGTCAGACAAAAAGCCTTAATTCGGCAGACTGCAGCTGAGTAAGACGGTACCATCCCTGAGTCCACACCCAATTTGGGGAGGCCTCGGCCGTTGGCAAGGGGGGGTCCGCAGACCAAATAGGGAGGGCATAAGCCCGATGGATGCACACTGGACCCACATAAGGAGTCCTAGGTTAAGGGTTCCCCTGGGCGTGGATGGCCCTGGGGTGAAAGTGCTAGACAATAGCCTCAATCTGGCAGACCCACCTAGGTAGCAGCCTCTCCCGCAAGGGGGGGCTAAACTTCGGATCATCTCTCGAGGACCCTCCTCGGGTTATGGCCTATGTACACAACAGGCTTCGTCGCCTGCGTCCATCCCTTCGTCGTGACCTAGTTGATAGTCGCGATCTTATGATTGTTAGCTTCGCCACCCCTGGCGAGCCACTCTTTCTCGCTAACGCCTACTCTGATGGAGATGCTAGCGCGATTCGTCTTTTGCATGATTGTGCTGAGCGCCCCGACTTCCCCAACTTAGTTTATCTCGGAGGGGATTTCAATTGTCATTATGAACTCTGGGATAGAGTTCATAATTCACAGCGGTCTCGAGGGGAGATGCTGTGTAATGCAGCTCTCGATCTCGGTCTGGAATGGTCGGAACCTAGCAACCCTGGGCCGACATTCATTTCACATAACCCCGAGCTTCGGCCCTTGGTTATTGACTTGATGTTCATCCCCATTGATAGTGGGGATTGCCATCCTCGCATGATTGATGTGCTCAAGCTGACATCGGACCATGTCCCATTGTCACTTGTATTGGATGTTCCTCTGCTAGACCTATCCGTCCAGTGACGAACGTTAAGTAAGGACAGCATACCGGAGTTTATATCCGACATTGCCAGTGATCTTCTCGGAATGGACATTGTCCCTATCGAGACTAATAACGACCTCGAGAGCGTCTTGTCGACACTATCAAAGGCCATTGATCGAGCTTGGAATCTCCATTCTAGGGAATGCAAGCTCTCAAAACGGAGCAAGGGTTGGTGGAACCAACACTGCTCTGAGACTCTTGATACTTTCAGACAAACCCAGTCTGAAAGAGATCATCGCATCTGGCGGCGAGCTGTCAAAGATGCTAAGCGCGCCTTCTTTGATCAACGGATCAGGGAGGTTGCAGAAAAGTCTCGTTGTCCATGGGATCTAGCTGCATGGACAAAGCAGAGACCCCTACCTGACTACGAAGCTATCTCGTTCCAGGGACAGCCTTGCAACTCTATCGAAGCGCTTTGGAATGTGCTTGATAAGTCTTATAATGCTGCGTCTGATCGCACAGTTAATTTGGATCGCCTCAATGATCTTGAAGCACATCCAGTACGGGACTGGGTCCCGTTCTCTGCTGCCGAGCTCCGAGAGTCCTTAGAGCCCTGTAGCAATATGTCTGCACCAGGATCAGACCATCTGTCTTGGAGCCACATCAAACAGCTGGTGAAATTTCCTCACATAGCTGCATTTATCTTGAACATTGCAAATGCGTGTCTAGATTTGGGGCACTGGCCCTCTTACTTCAAGCAGAGTTTGTCGGTTATCATTCCGAAACCTGGCAAACCTGCATACGATACCCCGAAAGCCTTTCGTCCGATTGTGCTTTTGAATACCCTTGGCAAGCTCGTCGAGAAGATGCTAGCGCGACGTATGCAGTACGAAGCGACCAAATTTGCTGTCTTCGATCCAAAGCAGTTCGGCGGCATCCGTCAGAACTCAACTGAGGATGCTGGGGTCTTCCTTACCCATATTATCCGTCAGGGGTGGTCTAAGGGATTCAAAACAAGTGTCATCGCTTTCGATGTCACTCAGTATTTTCCTTCACTCAACCATTGTATGTTGGTGAAGATTCTTCAACACAGAGGCTTTGCACGACAGGTGTCAAAGTTCTTTGAATCATATCTCGTTGGGCGCAAAACTTCCTATGCCTGGCGTAGTGCCATTTCTCCAGAGTTCGATGCCGACGTGGGAGTTGGTCAAGGCTCTGCACTCTCCCCAGTATTGTCAGTGCTTTACTTGGCGCCGGTACTGAAACTTTATCACAAAGCTGGTGATATGCCAGTAATCATGTCATTCGTCGATGACGGACTGATCATTGCTCAGTCCAAATCCACATCGGACAATGTTCCGAAACTGCAGAGGGCTTATGCCTCTGTGCATAACCTCTTCACCGACTTTGGTCTTGTTGTAGAACACAACAAGACTGAACTACAGCACTTTTCGCGCAATAGTATGGACCCTCGTCCGTCTATTGACTTGGGCTTTGCTCCATTTACGGGCAATACCCCGCTTCGACCCAAGGATGTCTGGCGATACCTTGGTTTCTTTTTGGACGCGCGCCTCTCTTTTAAGGAGCATGTTCGATTCTATGCTACGAAGGCCTTGACTACTGCCAGAGCCTTTCAGATGTTGGGCAATTCTGTTCGGGGCTTATCCCCTCAGCAGAAACGCATTCTCTACTTGTCATGCGCGCGTCCCATCGCAACGTACGGCTGTTTATTATGGAACTTCAATGGCATGCGTAATGTCGCACTGTTGAAACAACTACGCCAGATGCAGCGTAAAGCTTGCATCTGGATCAATGGACAGTTTCGCACTACTCCCGAGGGTGCGGCTGAGACAATGGCCTGCGTCGAACCCATCGGTGGGTTCATCCAAAGGCTGAAGGTCGGGTCCTCTGCCCACCTCGCCAATTCCAATCTGAGGCATGCTCTCAGGTCAATTAGTACGCCCGCCTCGTCTGGGGGCGACCCATCTAAAGTGAGAAATCTCGCTTCTTTGTCAGACAGACAGCGTGCTGTGCTTAAGTCCCCACTCAAGGATTTGGTGGATCTGAAACCACCACTCTTTCTAACCACGGATTATTTTGCGGATGCAAATAACCCGGGCAGGCGGCTTGTCGATGAGTTTGACAGTCGCTTTGAGATTCATAAGTTACTTGGCCGAGATGAGGACTCGGTCAAGGCTTATCACGCATCGCTGGATCAAACACTTACCCAGTGTTCGACCCAGCATGATTGCTCTTATGTGAGTAGTGATGGCTCCATGCCTGCGAAAGCAGAAGTGCCATTTAAGCAGTCTGTGTCAGCTTCGCGTGTTTATCGCGAGGGCAGGCTGGTTTTCGAAATTCGTCAGCCTGTTGGCAAATCAACGAGCGGTGATGCCGAGCTTATTGGATTGCGAATGGCAATCCAAAAGGCTATCACACAAGATGGAGTTGACTCCATTGTGTGCTTTCTGGATTCGATGAATGCGATTAATCGCATCATTGATTGCAATCCCCACTCTGTGCAGTCGCATTCTATTGCACTTTGTAGATCATTGAAAGCTTGGCTCTCAGAGTCCGAGCAGCGCCGGATTGAATTCTGGCACGTCCCTTCCAAATGGAAGTGGGCAATACAAGTCGAGGCTCACGAGTTCGCTCGAAGCCTGAACGTTCCTCTGGGGCTTCATCCCCTTTATACCACCGATGGCCTTCGAAGGGAGGCAGACGATGATATGCATAGCACTTGGTTCCAGAATTCTAGGAACAAGAAATACATTGGTGCTTCCACATTTCGTTTTCACGAAGCAGAAAAGCCAAATTCCTATGAACACCCCTCTCAGAAGAGAACGGGCTTTATGAAGTTAGTGACAGAGAACGAGCTTTTTGCTCACTGTTCACGTCTAGCATGCGGCCATGCTCCGATCAATGCGTATCGGGCACGGTTTAATTTTGTCGATAGCGATTTATGTCGTCCGGGGCAACCTGGACAATCTTAAAACAGTTGGGTCAGTGACCGAAGCACTGACCAAGCGGTATGCGAATCGCAAACTCTGCAACAGCATTGTTATAGGTCCTTTTGGACCTTTTACGTGGAATTGACCACAGCCGGCCCTCTGGGGTTGGGGGACAGTGCTCGAGCGAGTGAGTATGCGTGAGCTCGAGTCCCATAGCTTGAGCGCGGGCACGAGAGAACAGGGCAGTGCAGCCCTCTATGTATCTCCCTTCAGTCTGGTTTGCCTCGGACTAGTCGTATTTATAGTAGGTACCTTGGTGTATTTACAAGCGGACTGCCACCGTGCACCGCTATATAAATTGTTGAAATAAAAAAAAAAAAAAAAAAAAAAAAAAAAAAGAACAGCGAGTATAAAGCTCGTTCTCTGTCACAAGCTTCATGAAGCCTATTCTCTTCCGAGAGGGGCGTTCATAGGAATTTGGCTTGCCTGCTTCATGAAAACGAAATGTGGAAGCGCCAATATATTTCTTGTTCCCAGAATTCTGGAAACCAAGTGCTATGCATATCATCGTCAGCCTCCTTTCGAAGGCCGTCGGTGGTATAGAGGGGACGAAGTCCCAGGGGGACGTCGAGGCTCCGGGCAAACTCGTGGGCCTCGACTTGTGTTAGGCTAGACGAATCTCAGAAGGACTCGGGCAGACTAAGTGCGAGAGTGGTCTTGAGATGATGGCAAAAGGAATATTAAGCCTAGCATTACTGGTACATCTGGGAGTCCTTATATACACTACAGTACTCGAGCACGGACCATGGGCTGCGCAATGCTGTGGACTGCGGATGAGTAAGACTGGAAGAAGATGACTCAGGATGACTAGGGAAGTGAGATGACTCGATGGCTGCGCGCTGCGCAGCATGATGGGGGAGATAAGGGATGTGGGAAAGATAAGATAAGAAAATGAATAGTCCTTTGGGCGGCGTCTGTAACATCACCCTCTCTTTAGATTCGCGTCCTCGCGAAAAACCTTAGTCCAGCTGTCCCCACCCAGTATTGGTCTCCCAGGCGGTCGCGGCACGCGGGGCCCATGTATGAATGAGCTCTTCATTATAGGCGCGAATGTGGTGGAGTGTGGTGGCGAGGAGTTTAAGCCGCCGGTTTTCTGTGCGAAGCATTTCCATTGCTTCGCGAAGCGCGATACGTTCAGCTGCAGTGGGGCCGGTCCCATCAGGGGTTCTCCCGGTCCAGAGGTGCGTGCGGACGGTCATAACATAGCGCATATATGCGCCGAGTGTGATGGCGAGGGGGTCCATGTAGTCGCTAGCATTGAGAATCCTTGCCAGATTCTCGAGGTCGCTTGGGCGGTTGGGGGTAGGTGCGCGGCTGCCCTCGCTGCTGTCGATGCTGATGGGGGCGTTGGTGGTCATGAAGTGCGATTTTTGGTCTTCTTCCCTCTTGTCGTGATCCTTTTATCCTGGTTCGCAGTCTTCTTTAGAAGTGGTCTAGAGCTTGCTGCGCATTCCCCAGCTCCTTCTCTTTGATCCATGTGTTCTCTTCGTGTCCGTATCCTTTCCATTTGACCAGGAATAGTGTCCCCTTCCCTTGTTTCTTCCTTTTTAGGATCTCTTCTATCTCGTACTCTTCTTCATCATTTACGATTTCAGGGGGTGGTGGTGATGGTCGCTCTTGTATCTTGAAACGGGGTCCTTTGTAAGGCGTGAGCAGTGTTTCATTGAACACGGGGTGTATCAGCTGCCATGATGCTGGGAGTTCCAGGCGATATGCCGAGGCTCCTTTCTTTTCAACCACCTTGAACGGTCCGTATCGGAGTGCCGATAACTTCTTTGATGGTCGATTGACTGTGATATTGGTGGCTTCTAGCCATACTCTATCTCCTTTCTTGTATTCCGGGCAGGTTTTCGTCTCGCGTCGTAATTGTCTTTGGCTCGTGTTTGTGCATATTGCAGCGCGGCATTTGCTTCCTTTCGTATTTGGCTCATTCTTTTGACGAAGTCTTTTGCTGCGGGGTTATTCCCTTCTGTCGTCTGCGGCTCTCCCTTCCAGGGGTGCATTCCATAGTTGAGGTAGAATGGTGTCTCCTTCGTTCCCTGGTGTGCTTTGTCATTGTATTGGTACTCTGCAATTGCTATCCATTCTGCCCAATCGTCCTGTAGGTTGTTTGTGAAGCTTCTGAGGAAGGCTTCCGTTTCTTGGTGGGATCGCTCCGCCTGTCCATCTGTCTGTGGGTGATAGGCCGTTGATAGGTTTTGCTTTGTTCCGAGTAATTTTAGAAGTGCTGTCATGAATCGTGCTGCGAACTGGGGTCCTCGATCACTGATGATCTTTCGTGGATTCCATGAAGCCGCCACACGTTGTCTCGGTATAGTCGTGCGAGACCTTCTGCTGTGAGTTCGGTCTTTGTGGGAACTAGGTGGATCATCTTGGTCAGGCGGTCTGTGACTGCGGCGATGGCATTAAAGCCATTCGAGCTGGGTAGCGGTCCTATGAGATCTACTCCGATATCTTCCCATGGTTGTTGTGGGACTTCGTGCGGGTGCAGGGGTGCGTGTTTCTTTTGTCGGATGATTTTGTTTCGCTGACATGTTTCGCATCCATTGACATACTTCTTGATGTCTGTCAGCATTGATGGCCACCAATAGGTGCGGCTTATGAGCTCGTGCATGCGGTATTGCCCTGGGTGTCCTCCGATGGGTGTGTCGTGGTGTTCAAACATGATGTTTTCCTTCAGTTTGTTGTCTGGAGGAACATAGATTTTCCCTCCTACATATACGATGTGGTCGTCTTCTGTGAACCAGTGTGGTTTTTCCTTCAGTCCTGTTGTTACGATCGTTTCCCTTCGTGCGCATTGTCGAATTTGTTCTATCCTTGAGGATTCGATCATCGTGATTCCTCTTGTTTGTATTGTTTCGTTATTTTCTGCTTCTTCTTTCTGTGGGTGTTCGTCCTCGAACATCATAAATTCGAAGTCTCGTTCATTATTCTCTTCCAGATGTCGAATGAATGCTGCTTCTTTGATCATTTGTATGTCGTCCTTCTCTGCTAGGTTTTCTTCATATCCTGCCATTCGTGACAGGACATCCGCTTTTCCATTCGCCTTTCCTGGTACGTGTCGTAGTTCGTAGTCGTATTCCTGTAATTTCAGGTACCAGCCAATCTGTCTCGAATTGAGTCGCTGCGGCTTCGGAAGTATGATAGGTTCTTGTGATCCGTCAATATTTCGAACTTCTCTCGAGCTTCGAGGAGGTATTGTCTCCATGTCTTTAGTGCGACCATTATCGCAAGAAGTTCCTTGTCGTAGATTTCGTAGTTTTGCTCTGCTGGGGTCATGCATCTCGAAATGAATGCAATCGGATGCCATAGTCCTTTCTGCTGTTGTGATAGTACCGCTCCAATGGCATATCCTGAGGCGTCCGTTTCGACTCGGAATTTTCCTTCTGTCTGTGGTAGTGCTAGAATGGGTGCTGAGGTTATATGTTGGATCAGTTCTTTGAAAGCGCCTTGTTGCTTGTCTGTCCACTGGAATGTTTTGTTTCCAGTCAACTCCGTCAGGGGTTTAGCGACCTTTGCATATCCCTTGATGAATCGTCGGTAAAAGTTCGTGAATCCCAAGAACTTTTGTAGTTCTTTCTTCGTCTTTGGGGTTGGCCAGGATTGTACGGCTGTGATCTTTTCTGGTTCCATTTCTACCTTCCCTTCTCCTACGATGTATCCTAGTACTGGGACTTTCGATGATTCCCAGACGCATTTCGGTCCTTTGATGAATAGGTCGTTCTTGTTCAGTATTTCCATGACTTCTATGGTGTTCTTTTGGAGTTCCTCTCGTGTTCGTCCGATGATTATAATGTCATCCATATAGATTATGCACACTCTTCTTCGTATTTGGTCTTGGAAGAGGCTCGCCATCATTCGGCTAAAAGTGCCTGGTGCGTTGCACTGCCCAAAATACATGACTGTCGGTTCGAAGAGTCCTCTTGCTGTTAGGAAGGCTGCCTTCCATTCGTCCCCTTTCCGGATGCGCACGTTATTGTACCCCCAGATAATATCGATCTTGCTAAAGTACTTTGCTCCTTGTAGTACGTCGAGGAGCTCGCTGATGCGTGGTAGTGGAAACTTGTCCTTGACCGTATATTTGTTTATTTCCCGGTAGTCTTGGATGAGTCGCTTGCTTCCATCCTTCTTATTGCGAAAGAAGCAGGGTGCTGCGTAAGGTGATTTCGATGGGCGTATTTTTCCTGTTCGTAATCCTTCTTCGACGAAGGCATCTAGTTCCTCTAGCTCTTTCTGTGTCATCGGGTAGACCTTGCTCGGTATCGTTTTGGGTGCATCCTTCGTTAAGTTTATTTCATGGTCCCATTCTTTGTGGTCTGGTAAGCGATCAAAGTTCTTCTCCTTGAAGAGGTGTTTGAATCTGATCAGATATGGGGGTATCTGGGTTCCTGTCTTGTCGCTGGCTGTGGTTTTCGCTGGTTCAGCCACCTTCTGTATCTTGATCGTCTGGTGGTTTATTTTGCACGTTTTGGGGCATCTGTCGAAGACAATTTCTCCTGTCCTCCATTTGATTGTTGGGTTGTGGTAGACAAGCCAGTCATGTCCTAGTAGCATGTCGGTTTTTCCGATATCGAGTACGATGGCTTCCATATGCTCCTTGTGTCCTTTAATGTCGATGTGGACCTCCGCTACTCGGTCTGCTGTTTTCTGACGATTGGGTGATCCGTCTGCATTTATGATGGGAATCTTCTTGATTCGTCGTGTCTTCAGTCCTGTTTTTGCTACTATCGCGGTGTTGATGCAGGTCCTATCCGCTCCGCTATCGACTTCTGGTGTTATCGTTGATTCCTTTTCGTGTTCGTATCCTCGCTGGTACTGCGAGCTCTTTCCTCTTTGGTGGTTTGTCCCCTTGGATGGTTTTTCTTGGTGCTTCAGATCGCTTGGGGAATGGTGTATTTCAGAGTATGGGATGATCTACATCCGGTATCGAAGCGAGTCTGTTTCAGTTGTATGGGTCGCGATTTAGCACCTCCTAGTCGGACCCTTCGGCAAAACCCTCTTTGTCAGAGCTTTCTTCATCCTTGTCTTCTTCGTCCTCTCCTTCTTCTTCTTTCACTTCTCTGACCCGGGATTTTCCTTTCTTCTTCTTCTTGCAGTTTCGTGCATAGTGTCCCTTTAAGCCACAGTTGAAACATGTGACATTTGCTGCTCCTTTTCGTGGTTCCGGGCAGTTTCGTGAGATGTGTCCTGGTTTATTGCAGTTGAAGCAGTTGTTGCTTCGTACTTTGTCGACTTCCATGGCCTGTCCTGCTCCTCGGCTTGGATTTCCGGCCTTGCGCTGATTGCTTGTGAATTCTCCTCTCATCACATTTCTGTGTTCATCGATGTTTCGTCCAATCGCTCGAACTGTCTTGATATATTCATCTCCATCTGTTGGAAGTGTGGAGATTGAGTGTACGGCTTCTGCTGTCCTTCGGTTTAAGCTCTTCTCGAGTAGGAAACGAGGGGCTGTTCCTGTCATTCCTGCTTTCCCTGCGAGGTCTACGAATTCATCCAGAAATTCGTCGATGGGTCGGTTTCCCTGTCTGATGTTGAATAGTTTGCTTCCTGCTTGTGATGGCGACATGACATTGCTGAATCGTGTCTCTATCTCGGTTATGAAGTCGGCCCATGTGCTTTGGTTTGTAGTGGTGTCGATCTTCTTTGATGCCCAATGGGCTCCGGGTCCGTCGGTCATTCTAGACAGGACCGCTCCAATCTTCTGTGTATCCGTGAGGTCTCCATGTGCGGTTATGTAGAGTTTCATCTTTCTCCACCAAATATCGAAGGATGTTCGATCTCCTGTAAAGGATTTCGGGTCGGCGATGATTCCCTTGTATTCTGTCGTCATCCTTTGGGGGTTTTCTTCGTCGTTCTCTTGGTCTTGGTCTTCCTGTTCCTGGATCTGTTGTTCTTGGGTCTGCTGTGCTTGTACTTGGGCTTGCTGTTCTTGGAGCTGTTTCTGTCTTCGCTCCTCTCTCTGTTCTTTCCAGTAGTCTAGGTCGACTCCTGCGATTCTACAAGCTTGTTCAAAATCGGCCCACTCTGCGGCGGTTGGTCCGGTTGTCTTTGGTAGTCCTTTTCGCTCCCTCCACCGATAGTATTCGTCCCAGTCGCTGTTGCTTACTTTCGCCACGGTGGTGCGATTCTCTCCTTATGCAGTGCTTCGGCGGATTGGTCCTCTGAAGGGATTCGGTGGTTTCGTTCCTGTGTGTCCTTGACTCTGGTGTCGTTCTCGTTGGTTCTGTCGTACGCTCTGTGCGTCGTGCCCTCTCTGTATCAGTATGTCTTCCTCCTGTGTTCGGCGATTATAGTTCTCGATCTGTTGTCGCCTAAAATCTCGGGCTTGTGTTCGTTCTTCTCTCGTTTTCTTGCGGATGGGTTCGTCCTCTTCTTCGGCAAGAAGATTCTGGTCTGACCACAGCTCTTCTGGGCTTATCCCGTATTCTCCTTCTAGGAAGAGTTCTGCAATGAGTTGTGCTGCTCCTTCGCTGAGGATCTCAGCGGGCTCGTCTGTGGTGGTGAAGGCAAACTCTCTCAGAAATGCCTGTTCTTCGTCGTCGCTACTTGGTGTAGGCGTGCGCTCTCTCTTTCGTTTGTTTGGATTGCTAGTGTCTCTGCGGATGGCGTGGACTGTCTCTGCGAATGGCGTGGACTGCAATGTCTGGTCTACTTCTCTGAGCCAAGTGCTCTCGTCGCTCGTGCTAGTGCTCGCTGGGTCGGCGACCGCTTGTCGTCGAATGTTGATCAAGTCTTTGATAAAGCGTGACGTGGTGTGTGTGTGAGTCTGAGCGAGTCTCGACGAGGCTTAATATCTTGTTAGGCTAGACGAATCTCAGAAGGACTCGGGCAGACTAAGTGCGAGAGTGGTCTTGAGATGATGGCAAAAGGAATATTAAGCCTAGCGTTACTGGTACATCTGGGAGTCCTTATATACACTACAGTACTCGAGCACGGACCATGGGCTGCGCAATGCTGTGGACTGCGGATGAGTAAGACTGGAAGGAGATGACTCAGGATGACTAGGGAAGTGAGATGACTCGATGGCTGCGCGCTGCGCAGCATGATGGGGGAGATAAGGGATGTGGGAAAGATAAGATAAGAAAATGAATAGTCCTTTGGGCGGCGTCTGTAACAACTTGTATTGTCCACTTCCATTTGGAAGGGACGTGCCAGAATTCAATCCGGCGCTGCTCACGTCAGCCTCCTTATAGGAATTTGGCTTGCCTGCTTCATGAAAACGAAATGTGGAAGCGCCAATATATTTCTTGTTCCCAGAATTCTGGAACCAAGTGCTATGCATATCATCGTCAGCCTCCTTTCGAAGGCCGTCGGTGGTATAAAGGGGATGAAGCCCCAGAGGAACGTTCAGGCTTCGAGCGAACTCGTGAGCCTCGACTTGTATTGCCCACTTCCATTTGGAAGGGACGTGCCAGAATTCAATCCGGCGCTGCTCACGTCAGCCTCCTTTCGAAGGCCATCAGTGGTATAGAGGGGACGAAGTCCCAGGGGAACCTCCAGGCTCCAGGCAAACTCGTGAGCCTCGACTTGTATTGCCCACTTCCATTTGGAAGGGACGTGCCAGAATTCAATCCGGCGCTGCTCGGACTCAGAGAGCCAAGCTTCCAGTGATGCACAAAGTGCAATAGAATGCGACTGCACAGAGTGGGGGTTGCAATCGATGATGCGATTAATCACATTCATCGAATCCAGAAAGCACACGATGGAGTCAACTCCATCTTGTGCGATAGCCTTTTGGATTGCGATTCGCAACCCAATGAGCTCAGCATTGTCGCTCGTTGATTTACCAACTGGCTGACGAATCTCAGAGATCAGCCTGCCCTCGTGATAAACACGCGAAGCT
This sequence comes from Macrocybe gigantea, assembly GCA_011319805.1. NCBI lineage: Eukaryota > Fungi > Basidiomycota > Agaricomycetes > Agaricales > Callistosporiaceae > Macrocybe > Macrocybe gigantea. Next base: position 431,209 of record SJRY01000143.1, read on the forward strand.
GACACAGACTGCTTAAGTGGCACTTCTGCTTTCGCAGGCACGGAGCCATCACTACTCACATAAGAGCAATCATGCTGGATCGAACACCGGAAAGTGTTTGATCTAGCGATGTGCGGTAAGCCTTGACCGAGTCCTCGTCTCAGCCCAGTAACTTATGGATCTCAAAGCAACTGCCGAACTCATCGACAAGCCGCCTGCCCGGGTTATTTGCATCAGCAAAATAATCCGTGGTTAGAAAGAGTGGCGGTTTCAGATCCACCAAATCCTTGAGTGGGGACTTAAGCATAGCATGCTGTCTGTCTGACAAAGAAGCGAGATTTCTCACTTTAGATGGGTCACCCCCAACTGAGGCGGGCGTACTAATAGATCTGAGGGCATGTCTCAGATTGGAGTTAGCTAAGCGGGCAGACGAGCCGACTTTCAGCCTTTTAATGAACCCGCTGATAGGTTCGACGCAGGCCATTGTCTCAGCTGCACCCTCAGGAGTGGTGCGAAACTGTCCATTAATCCAAATGCATGCTTTGCGCTGCATTTGGCGTAGTTGTTTCAACAGTGCGACATTACGCATGCCATTGAAGTTCCACAATAAACAGCCGTACGTTGCGATGGGATGCGCGCACGACAAGTAGAGAATGCGTTTCTGTTGAGGGGATAAGCCCCGAACAGAATTGCCCAACATTTGGAAGGCCCTGGCAGTAGTCAAGGCCTTCGTAGCGTAGAATCGAACATGCTCCTTGAAAGAGAGGCGCGCGTCCAAAAAGAAACCAAGGTATCGCCAGACATCCTTGGGTCGAAGCGGGGTGTTGCCCGTGAATGGAACAAAACCCAAGTCAATAGACGGACGAGGGTCCATACTATTGCGCGAAAAGTGCTGTAATTCAGTCTTGTTGTGTTCTACAACAAGACCAAAGTCGGTGAAGAGGTTATGCACAGAGGCATAAGCCCTCTGCAGTTTCGGAACATTGTCCGATGTGGATTTGGACTGAGCAATGATCAGTCCGTCATCGACGAATGACATGATTACTGGCATATCACCAGCTTTGTGATAAAGTTTCAGTACCGGCGCCAAGTAAAGCACTGACAATACTGGGGAGAGTGCAGAGCCTTGACCAACTCCCACGTCGGCATCGAACTCTGGAGAAATGGCACTACGCCAGGCATAGGAAGTTTTGCGCCCAACGAGATATGATTCAAAGAACTTTGACACCTGTCGTGCAAAGCCTCTGTGTTGAAGAATCTTCACCAACATACAATGGTTGAGTGAAGGAAAATACTGAGTGACATCGAAAGCGATGACACTTGTTTTGAATCCCTTAGACCACCCCTGACGGATAATATGGGTAAGGAAGACCCCAGCATCCTCAGTTGAGTTCTGACGGATGCCGCCGAACTGCTTTGGATCGAAGACAGCAAATTTGGTCGCTTCGTACTGCATACGTCGCGCTAGCATCTTCTCGACGAGCTTGCCAAGGGTATTCAAAAGCACAATCGGACGAAAGGCTTTCGGGGTATCGTATGCAGGTTTGCCAGGTTTCGGAATGATAACCGACAAACTCTGCTTGAAGTAAGAGGGCCAGTGCCCAAATCTAGACACGCATTTGCAATGTTCAAGACAAATGCAGCTATGTGAGGAAATTTCACCAGCTGTTTGATGTGGCTCCAAGACAGATGGTCTGGTCCTGGTGCCGACGTATTGCTACAGGGCTCTAAGGACTCTCGGAGCTCGGTAGCAGAGAATGGGACCCAGTCTCGTACTGGATGCGCTTCAAGATTGTTGAGGCGATCCAAATTAACTGTGCGATCAGACGCAGCATTATAAGACTTATCAAGCACATTCCAAAGCGCTTCGATAGAATTACAAGGCTGTCCCTGGAACGAGATAGCTTCGTAATCAGGTAGGGGTCTCTGCTTTGTCCATGCAGCTAGATCCCATGGACGACGAGACTTTTCTGCAACCTCCCTGATCCGTTGATCAAAGAAGGCACGCTTAGCATCTTTGACAGCTCGCCGCCAGATGCGATGATCTCTTTCAGACCGGATTTGTCTGAAAGTATCAAGAGTCTCAGAGCAGTGTTGGTTCCACCAATCCTTGCTCCGTTTTGAAAGCTTGCATTCCTTAGAATGGAGATTCCAAGCTCGATCAATGGCCTTTGATAGTGTCGACAAGACGCTCTCGAGGTCGTTATTAGTCTCGATAGGGACAGTGTCCATTCCGAGAAGATCACCGGCAATATCGGATATAAACTCCGGCATGCTGTGCTTACTTAACGTTCATCGCTGGACAGATAGGTCCAGCAGAGGAACATCCAAAACAAGTGACAATGGGACATGGTCCGATGTCAGCTTGAGCGCATCAATCATGCGAGGATGGCAATCCCCACTATCAATGGGGATGAACATCAAGTCAATAACCGAGGGCCGAAGCTCGGGGTTATGTGAAATGAATGTCAGCCCAGGGTTGCTAGGTTCCGACCATTCCAGACCGAGATCAAGAGCTGCATTACACAGCATCTCCCCTCGAGACCGCTGCATGTGGAAAGAGAAGTGAGCTTGACAAGTTGCAGACTTGTTAACCAAACCACTTACTGTACCAAAGGTGGAATTCTGTAGACAGAAAATGGGACTTGTAGGTACATAGTTTAGACAGTTCAGGTCAGGGGGAGGTGTTAGAAATGCCCCTCCTGTCCGGACTTGTGCATAGGACAGGACCCAGGCTATGTGCCTAGCAATGCACACAGCCTATAGCTGTGTGCGCAGCCTGTGGCTGCGTCTGCAGCAATGCACAGCACAAGCTGTGCATGCAGTAATGCGCAGTAAATGGCTGTGTCCGCAGCAGTGCACAGCCTACAGCTGTGCCCGCAGCAATGCGCAGCCTATGGCTGTGCACACAGCCTTCTACACGTATATATAGGTAGCACAGAGCGCCTTGAAGTCCCCAGTGTTCTCACTCAGGACTTTTAGGCAAGTACTTGTACATAACTCAATTACCAGTGTTCTCACTCAGGACTTCTAGGTTCTAAGGCTCGTCCAGAGTGTTCCCTGTGCCTAGTTTTAACAGACTGGACTTATATCATTTGCTGCTCATCATACAAGGATCCGCCTCGTGTGATGGCATATATTGACAACTGTTTACATCAGTTGCACCCCTCCCTTAGACATGATCTTGTTGATAGTCATGACCTGATAGTCATTAGCTTCTCCACTCCTGGAGAGCCTCTGTTTCTTGCAAACGCCTACTCTGATGTAGATGGAAGTGCTATTCACTTGCTGCATGACTGTGTGGAGCATCCTGACTTTCCCAACCTAACTTATTTGGGAGGGATTTCAACTGTCACTATAAACTCTGGGACGGAGTCCATATCTTGCAGCGTACATGAGAAGAGATGCTGTGCAATGCAGCACTTGACCTTGGTCTTGACTGGTTGGAGCCATCTAATCATAGCCTGACCTTCATTTCACATAACCCGGACCTGCAGCCTTCAGTTATCAATTTGATGTTCATCCCTGTCGATGTGGTGGAGATGGCACTGGTCATTTGTGATGACCTGAGATTGACTTCGGACCACTATCCATTGTTGCTCTCCTTAGATATTCCATTACTGGACCTTTCTAATTCATACTAGACTCTCCCAAAGGACAGTATGCCTGAGTTTATCTCTGACATTGCTAGTGATCTGCTCGGTATGGACTTGGTGCCAATCGAGTCACCAGATGACTTAGAGAGTATTGTTGAGACTCTCTCCAGGTCAGTCAATCATGCTTGGGACCTCCACTCCAAGGAGTGCAAGCTATTGAAGCAGAGCAAAGGCTGGTAGAACCAGCATTGCTCTGAAACATTGGACACCTTCAGACAGACCTAGTCTGAAGGTGACCATTGCATCTGGCATTGAGCTATTAAGGATGCTAATGCACCTTCTTTGATCAGCGAATCAAGGAGGTTGCGGAAAAGTCGCGACATCCATGCGATTTAGCTGCATGGATGAAGCAAAGGCTGCTCCCAGCCTATGAAGCTATTTCCTTTCAGGGATAACCTTATAATTCTATCGAGTTGCTGTGGAATGCACTCGATAAATCCTATAATGCTGCGTCTGACTGACCAGTCAATTTGGACAAGCTTGATGACATCGAGCCTCATCCAATTTGGGACTGGGTCCCGTTTTCTGCTGCATAACTCCAAGAGTCCTTAGAGCCCTGTAGCAATACCTCTGCTCTAGGACCTGATCATTTGTCCTGGGGCCATGTTAAGCAGCTTGTGAAATTTCCTCACATGGCTGATTTTGTCCTGAACATTGCTAACACATGTCTGGAACTGGGTCATTGGCCCTCTTACTTCAAGCAGAGCCTGTCGGTGATCATCAACAACCTCTTCATAGACTTCAGTCTGGTTGTCGAGCATAACAAAACTGAGTTGCAGCACTTCTTGTGCAATAGTAAGGATCTCCATTCATGGGCAACACTCCCTTATGACCCAAGGATGTCTGGAGATACCTTAGTTTTTTTTTTTTTTAAATCAACAATTTATAAAGCAGTGCTCAGTGGCAGTCCGCTTGTAAATACACAGAGGTATCTACGATAAATACAAGAAGTTTAGGGCCCTCCAAGTGGAGGACCCTTATCACCATCTCCTTTGCAGGATAGGTGCTAGACTAACTGGTGGAATTCCATGTCTAGACCCTGGAATCAACTTGGATTCAAAGCCTGGATTAGTTATCCAGGTGAACCAGCAGAGGATGAGTCCTCTCAGACTGGAGTCAGGGGACTGCCCTGGTCCGCCACAGTCCAAATTTTGGCCAGGGAGCAAGTTACCAAGAGGCCAAGTGAACAGGCGAAGTTTAGCCCCCCCCTTGCAGGAGAGGCGGCTTACCCCAGCTTCAGACCCGACCCTCCATTGTACTATGGAGGCAGTCCGTTACCCGGGAGTTTCACACTTTGGATTCAACTTAAGCAGTTACCTAGGTGTATTATCCCAGAGATCACCGACAGAGGAGTTAGGTCTCTTGAGCCAAGGACTAGAGACTGTCCAGCCTTGCTATGGCCCAGCAGTGTTAGGGGCGTGACCCCCAGTCCTGACTCCGTCCACATCATGACTCAGTGCCGCAACTGGCACAGGCCAACTGAACGCCAGTTTGACGCATTTGTGCATCACTGGTTTATCAAGTACCTCGCATCCAACAAGGCGGCGGGAGCTTTTATCCCGGATCCAGGCAGCGGGTGACTGCCGCTCTGTAGCAGAGATTGCCCGGGCAACCTAGGCAATCTTAAAGCAGCAGGACCAGCGACCGAAGCGCTGATCGAGCACTATGCGAACCGCAAACTTTGCGACAGCATCCGTTATAGGTCCTTTTGGACCTTTTACATGGAATTGACCACAACTGGCCCTTCGGGGCTGGGGGACGGTGCTCAAGCAAGTGAGTATGCATGAACTCGGGTCTTTTAGCTCGAGCGCGGGCACGAGAGAACAGGGCATTGTAGCCCTCTATGTACTCTTCTTCAGTCTGGTTTGGATTGGACTCATCGTATTTATAGTAGGTACCGGTGTGTATTTACAAGCGGACTGCCATCGCGCACCGCTATATAAATTGTTGACTTAAAAAAAAAAAAAAAAAGACCCCCAGTCCTGCCTTCCCATCCTCCAGCAGATAGTTTGCAGATCCATCACATGCATGGATCCCCATCTGTCTAAGGTCTCTGTCTTGCCACGTGCCTGCCAGACTGGCATCCGATATCACAGCAAGGTTACCCTTACTGAACGGGTCTGGATCTCCTTCTACCAACTTAAGCAGGTGACGTACTGCAGTGCGCTTCTCTTTCCACAACCCCCACTTGTAAACAACTGTAAACAACTCTCCCAAATCGCACTCCTCGTTCTACAGTGACAATACTTGGGACGATCTTTGATCAGGTTGCAGATCCGGATACCTATATCCTTGAGCACTCTCCGTTCTTAAAATCGCGAAAATCGGCTGAAAATCCACCGATTTATTAGAGTTTTTCAATGAGCGACGATCCACTCAACATTGTTGGCGGCAGTGGGCCTCCACCGCTAAATCCGCACCCTGGGCGGACCCCCTCAGGCCCCTCTCGACCCCCCGCTCCTTCCCCCTCGGGGGACAGGAGCCTTCTCTTCCAAGGCGGCGACGGTCTAATGGATACCGATGACGCTGGCCCCTCGAATCGGACTGGGTCTACCGAACCCCCCATTCCTCCATCTCCGTTGATGCTGTCCATGGAGGCAGCTTATAACGACAATTCTATCGGTATTGCGATCTTTCCCGAAGGGCATCGGTTCCTTCATGGTGAAGTGAAGGCCGCCACCGAGTCCCTCGCCGCCCTTAAGGATTGGATCCTCAAGGTCGGCAAAGCATCCGTCTCCATCCCGGCGGGCTACCAGTATGCTATCGCTGAGGGTATTGCGGCCTTGGTCGCTACTGCTGGCGATGTTAACATGTTCTCTGTCCCTACTCTTCAGGGACCTCAGCATGAACTCGGAGCACGCTTGCAGAGTATTGTAAATGCGCACCTTCCCTCGCGCGGGAAATCAACTCGCTTTGCTGATCCCGCCACTCATTACTCCCCCTCTGGTACAGTGCGACCGGAGGACTCACGTTCGAACCAGGGCGCCCCGCCTCCGAGACCGGCTCGGAACCCAAACCACCCTCCTCCACCCCCTCGTGCACGATCTCGTTCCCGGACTCCTGGACATGGACCGCCTCCTCCGGTCAATAGGGCTACTCGCCCATCTTCCGGTAAGCGCTCCTATGCGCAAGCCTTGGCCCAACCAGCCAACACTCCTGCCGAGGCTATTGTAGCCTTGGCAAAGACATTCCCACACCTCCCCGCAGAGAAGATTGTCTCCTTGCAAAAGGAAGCAACCGGGGAGCCGTCTGGACCACCTAAGAAGAAGGCAAAGTCCACTTCTCATGGACCGTCCCGTCGTAACGTCCGGGTCAGCTACTCTTTTCCGGCTGACAACGATTCTGTTGCCGCCGGAGCTCTCCTTAATGCCCTTAATAGGGCGTTGACCACTGGTAAGTCCTGGATTCGATGCGAATCTATCCAGGATCATTCCGCCTCCTCGTTCTCTTGCTTGATGATGAGGGTGGCTTCTCCGAAAGACCTCAGCATTTTGCGTGAGGCCGCTCTCCGCTGTGCTCCAGCAGGATCTACTGTCGAGCTCGCAATCCCGACAAGCGTTTCTTATTTGAAACTGCTCGACATTCCCTATTTCAATGCCGATAGTAGCATTATCACTGCCCGGCAGGCTTACGAGATTCTTCGAGACTCTTCCTTCTCAGATCTCATTACTCTCGTTGGGGTACTGCGTGTCATGTGCAACTCCAAGAATTCCGATACTGCAACCGTCTGGTTCAACATCGAAGACACGTCAACTGGCCAGAACGTAAAGGCTCTGGACAATTGTACAGTTATGGTCAGGAATTGGCGCTGCCGATTCAAGGCCGCTCTCTCTTCACCGGGAGTTCCTCTTTGCGAATGCTGCTGGCGCTGGGGGCACTCTGCGTTGAAGTGCAACCAGCAATCTCTCCGCTGCCTGATCTGTGGGGAATCTCACAGAAAGGAACACCATCGCACCCTGGCGTCTTGCTGCAAGGCTCGACCCAAGGCTAACCCTCCTCGCGAGGCTACTCCGGCGGGCCAGCCCTGCCCTCATCCTCCTAAGTGTCTCAGCTGCAGCCGAGACCATTCCACCGACGACCGGAAGTGTCCCTTCTGGAAAAATCGCTTTGATCCAGAGTGGATCAAGGAACACTATAAGCTGGTACGTGATTGCAAACGATCAGGTAGCAATCATCCTAATGCCTCCCCGCAGCGTAATGCAGAGGCCGACGCATCATGAGCGTCTCCTCGGGTAGCACAGCCTCGGCTGTGGTCCCCGGTTCAAGGGGATGCTCATTGATTTCATCTCTTCGTATTTTCTCTCAGAATGTAAATAGAAAATATGTACACATGGACATGCTCCTCTCTACTCTCGGGAGGGATTATGATATTCTGTTTTTCCAAGAGCCCGCTTGGAATCTCATAAGACATGCCCCGTCTGCCCACAATGTTGAGGGCGAGGCAGTAATCAGAGGTCCCACTCATCCGGATTGGACCTGCATCATTCGCCGATCATCTCTCGAGGACCCTCCTCGAGTCATGGCCTATGTACATAATAGGCTTCGTCGCCTACGTCCATCCCTTCGTCGCGACCTAGTTGATAGCCGCGATCTTATGATTATCAGCTTCACCACCCCTGGCGAGCCACTCTTTCTCGGGGGCTGGTTGGCGTAGCGGTAAACACAAGTCAGGTAGTCCTGTGGCTGTGGCAAGCCACGAAGCCGTGGGTTCTAGTCCTGGAGGTGGCATCTTCAGGTTTGCATCTGGAAGTGTCCGGAGCTGGTTCCACGTGACGCGGGCAGGAAGTATCACGACCCTGTGACAGTTGTTCCCACGAGGGAGGTGACTTGGTCATGTGACTAAGCAGCTGGCATGTGACGTAAGCTGGGTTATGCGTCACACATGTGACTTGCCCCACTATGTGGGTCAAGTGTCACATGACCCTAACTCACGTGACCGGGTTTCCCTTGGCGTGGATGGCCTTGGGATGTAAGTGCCGGACAATGCCTTAATCCGGCAGACCACACGTGATCCCCAATCTTAAAAGGTAGGGGCTGAAAGGATAAGGGACCATACCGGGAATTAGGCTGATAACCACCCGATGGCGTTTGAGCCAACAGGGTACCCGGTCTAAGTGGGAGCCGTTGGCAATGATCACGAGATGGTTAGTCACGTGCAGTATGCTAAAGGCAGAAGCAGATCCAGACCCGTTCAGTAAGGGCTTCCCCTGTGGGAACCTGTCATGGGAGGACCATGGACCTTGCTGTGATATCGGATGCCAGTCTGGGAGGCACGTGGCAAGACAGAGACCTTGGACAGATGGGGATCCGCGCCTAAGGGCATCAGCGAACCATCTGCTGGGGGACGGGAAGGCAGGCATGTGGGTAGCGCCCAGACACCGCTGGGCTGTAGCAAGGCTGGACAGTCTCCAGTCCTTGGCTCGAGAGACCTAACTCCTCTGTCGGTGGACCCTGGACTAATACAACCAGGTAACTGCTTAAGTTGAAGCCGGAGTGCGAAGCTCCTGGGCTAAACGGTCCGATCATAGGACTGGGCCTGGGCTAGCAAGCTCTCAAAATGGAGCAAGGGTTGGTGGAACCAACACTGCTCTGAGACTCTTGATACTTTCAGACAAACCCGGTCTGAAAGAGATCATCGCATCTGGCGGCGAGCTGTCAAAGATGCTAAGCGCGCCTTCTTTGATCAACGGATCAGACAGGTTGCAGAAAAGTCTCGTCGTCCATGGGATCTAGCTGCATGGACAAAGCAGAGACCCCTACCTGATTACGAAGCTATCTCGTTCCAGGGACAGCCTTGTAATTCTATCGAAGCGCTTTGGAATGTGCTTGATAAGTCTTATAATGCTGCGTCTGATCGCACAGTTAATTTGGATCGCCTCAACAATCTTGAAGCGCATCCAGTACGAGACTGGGTCCCATTCTCTGCTACCGAGCTCCGAGAGTCCTTAGAGCCCTGTAGCAATACGTCGGCACCAGGACCAGACCATCTGTCTTGGAACCACATCAAACAGCTGGTGAAATTTCCTCACATAGCTGCATTCATCTTGAACATTGCAAATGCATGTCTAGATTTGGGGCACTGGCCCTCTTATTTCAAGCAGAGTTTGTCGGTTATCATTCCGAAACCTGGCAAACCTGCATACGATACCCCGAAAGCCTTTCATCCGATTGTGCTTTTGAATACCCTCGGCAAGCTCGTTGAGAAGATGCTAGCGCGACGTATGCAGTACGAAGCGACCAAATTTGCTATCTTCGATCCGAAGTAGTTCGGCGGCATCCGTCAGCACTCAACTGAGGATGCTGGGATCTTCCTTACCCATATTATCCGTCAGGGGTGGTCTAAGGGATTCAAAACGAGTGTCATCGCTTTCGATATCACTCAGTTTTTTCCTTCACTCAACCATCGTATGTTGGTGAAGATTCTTCAACACGGAGGCTTTGCACGACAGGTGTCAAAGTTCTTTGAATCATATCTCGTTGGGCGCAAAACTTCTTATGCCTGGCGTAGTGCCTTCTCTCCAGAGTTCGATGCCGATGTGGGAGTTGGTCAAGGCTCTGCACTCTCCCCAGTATTGTCAGCGCTTTACTTGGCGCCGGTACTGAAACTTTATCAGAAAGCTGGTGATATGCCAGTAATCATGTCATTTGTCGATGACGGACTGATCATCGCTCAGTCCAAATCCACATCAGACAATGTTCCGAAACTGCAGAGGGCTTATGCCTCTGTGCATAACCTCTTCACTGACTTTGGCCTTGTTGTAGAACACAACAAAACTGAACTACAGCACTTTTCGCGCAATAGTATGGACCCTCATCCATCTATTGACTTGGGTTTTGCTCCATTTACGGGCAATACCCTGCTTCGACCCAAGGATGTCTGGCGATACCTTGGTTTCTTTTTGGACGCGCGCCTTTCTTTTAAGGAGCATGTTCGATTCTATGCTACGAAGGCCTTGACTACCGCCAGGGCCTTCCAAATGTTGGGCAATTCTGTTCGGGGCTTATCCCCTCAACAAAAACGCATTCTCTACTTGTCGTGCGCGCATCCCATCGCAATGTACGGCTGTTTATTGTGGAACTTCAATGGCATGCGTAATGTCGCACTGTTGAAACAACTACGCCAAATGCAGTGCAAAGCATGCATTTGGATTAATGGACAGTTTCGCACCACTCCTGAGGGTGCAGCTGAGACAATGGCCGGCGTCGAACCTATCAGCGGGTTCATTAAAAGGCTGAAAGTCGGCTCGTCTGCCCGCTTAGCTAACTCCAATCTGAGGCATGCCCTCAGATCCATTAGTACGCCCGCCTCAGTTGGGGGTGACCCATCTAAAGTGAGAAATCTCGCTTCTTTGTCAGACAGACAGCATGCTGCGCTTAAGTCCCCACTCAAGGATTTGGTGGATCTGAAACCACCACTCTTTCTAACCACGGATTATTTTGCTGATGCAAATAACCCGGGCAGGCGGCTTGTCGATGAGTTTGGCAGTCGCTTTGAGATCCATAAGTTACTTGGCCGAGACGAGGACTCGGTCAAGGCTTACCGCACATCGCTGGATCAAACACTTTCCCAGTGTTCGATCCAGCATGATTGCTCTTATGTGAGTAGTGATGGCTCCGTGCCTGCGAAAGCAGAAGTGTCACTTAAGCAGTCTGTGTCAGCTTCGCGTGTTTATCGTGAGAGCAGGCTGGTCTCCGAGATTCGTCAGCCAGTTGGTAAATCAACGAGCGATGATGCTGAGCTTATTGGGTTGCGAATGGCAATCCAAAAGGCTATCGCACAAGATGGAGTTAATTCTGTCGTGTGCTTTTTGGATTCGATGAATGCAATTAATCGCATCATCGATTGCAACCCTCACTCTGTGCAGTCGCATTCTATTGCACTTTGTGCATCACTGAAAGCTTGGCTCTCTGAGTCCGAGCAATGCCGGATTGAATTCTGGCACGTCCCTTCCAAATGGAAGTGGGCAATACAAGTCAAGGCTCATGAGCTTGCCCGGAGCCTGGATGTTCCCCTGGGACGTCATCCCCTCTATACCACTGATGGCCTTAGAAAGGAGGCTGACGATGATATGCATAGCACTTGGTTCCAGAATTCTGGGAACAAGAAATATATTGGTGCTTCCACGTTTCGTTTTCATGAGGCAGGAAAGCCAAATTCCTATGAACACCCCTCTTGGAAGAGAATGGGCTTTATGAAGCTTGTGACAGAGAATGGGCTTTATGCTCGCTGTGCACGACTTGCATGCGGCCACACCCCGATCAATGCGTATCGGGCACGGTTTAATTTCGTGGAGAGCGACTTATGCTCTTGCGGACGAGGGCCCGAAGACTCCGTCCACGTCATGACTCAGTGCCGCAACTGGCACAGGCCAACTGAATGCCAGTTCGATGCATTTGTGCGTCACTGGTTTATTAAGTATCTCGCATCCAACAAGGCGGCGGGAGCTTTTATCCCGGATCCAGGCAGTGGGTGACTGCCGTTCTGTAGCGGAGATCGCCCGGGGCAACCTAGGCAATCTTAAAGCAGCAGGACCAGTGACCGAAGCACTGATCGAGCACTATGTGAAGCGCAAACTTCGCGACAGCATCCGTTATAGGTCCTTTTGGACCTTTTACGTGGAACTGACCACATCCGGCCCTTCGGGGTGGGGGACAGGGCTCTAGCAAGTGAGTACGCACGAGCTCGAGTCGTGTAGCTCGAGCACGGGCACGAGAGAGCAGGGCAGTGCAGCCCTCTATGTATTTTCCTTCAGTCTGGTTTGGATCGGACTCGTCGTATTTATAGTAGGTACCGGTGTGTATTTACAAGCGGACTGCCAGCATGCACCGCTATATAAATTGTTGATTTAAAAAAAAAAAAAAGACGTACTGCAGTGACTAACACTGCTGCGGCCGGTAGGTAGAACCATGGGAGAAAGCTACTAAGATCCACTTCCACTTTATTTCTAAATTTTTCAAGAATATCAACCTGAGGTCTATAATAGCTTAATCTGGTAGAAATACATACAGGCAATATCACCTTTCTTCAAGTTTTTTCTGCATAAAAAAGGTGATATTGATTAATGGCTAGTAATGTGCAATCAGTATTTAATGCTGAAAATAGATATGCCACAGGATTATATCTTAGCTTTATTGAAGTGGAAAATAAATAAATAAAGGTATCCCCTGTCCCTGCGAAAAATAAAATAAAATAAATAAATGATTTTTCGCTGTGAAAGAGCCAAGGAAAAACTGATCGCGTCGCTCATCGCGTCGATGCCAGGCGCGATGAGCGCATCCCAAGCGAGACGATAAGTGTCATATTCAGCAACAAACTGATACCGGTTGTAGTCTTGGAGGACAGACAGTGGTCGATAAGTGGGCTGAGATGTGCGCACTTCATCACAACAACAGCATGTTGTTTTGAGCTTATTTTCGCATCATAGCAATTATCGCGCATCGCTCTCTGCCAACAACAAGCGCGAACACGCCCTAGGAATCACAGACATGCATTCCTAAGCTCATCGCGATCGGCAAACGACAAACGCGTTCCATAAGACATGGGCATCATCTGCTTCGACGCGATTCCCGAGGTCCAGCACGATACGCTGCACGAAAGGGTAAAGGCAGCAGCACAGAAGCACGAAGAAGACATTGTCGACAACTTTAAGAGCTCAGACGTCGACTGGGTTGTCATGTAAGTATATGAACTTATCCTACAACACAAATTCAATCGACTTACCTACATTAAACCAATCCACGTTTCCAATGAAAAAAAATTGCATTGGACGGTGCGAGGGTTCATTAATGGTCGCGCGCATGGGACATTGCACGTTTAGCCCGTGGGGAGCAGTGCCGCATGGTTTCGTAATGGAGGGAAGACATGGGGAGGAAGGGACAAATCGTCTGAGGTGATGGATATTGAGACAATGTGTAATTAACTTTAATATTGCGACGGAGAAAACAATATGCACTACAATACCATTTCCTGAATTGCGCATCACAGCAATGTAGGGTTGTCGCCTTTCACAGCTCGCCTTTTGCTTTGAAATGTCGCACGACACCTAAAGCCAATGTCGTCTCCCATTTTCATCAACCTCTCAGCAACTATAAGTCCAGGTCATTGCAGGATGCATTTTATTATAAACTAGATGTGTGTTCTTATCAGCGGTGCACTGCAACATCACGTATGGCAGGAGAAATGCACAGCCTGAGCCACGCTTGATGCAAATAAATATACAATACCTCCTTGACAGGTCTATACATATGGCAGTGGTTTATTGCAGCATTGAGGGGATATTGAGTCCCAGAGACAAAGCTGATAGCGACATTGCGGCTTCCTCCGCTGTCGCATGCACATGTAGCGTGCTGGCTGGTCCTACCTGTGCACACGGCACAACTTCGCCAGCGCGTGCGCCTAATTGGCAAACTTGAAAGATAAAGCACGGGCAAAATAACCACGGTCCATCATGATCATTGTATCCAATGCGGTTAGCTCAAAGTATAATTGGGGATCCGTTCTAATGACATACATCATCATTACTTGGGTAGATGCGGCAAGGACCAGCGATCGTACGGGAAAATGTCATGGGAACGAGCAGTTTGGATGAACCCGCATAAGCGAGGCATGGAAGAACCCCGAGCTCCTGGCGATCCATTGAATTCGAACTGGCTATGTCCAAGTGGCGCCTTAGGGTTACATCGCTGCAGTGTTGAATGCATGTCAAGTCCTGATGTCGAAACTTCGGCGAGTGCCTTAGGCTTAGCGCCTATCATCGCGTTGTCGGTACGAACAGAGTCGTAGTTCCACAAGCATGCACTTCAGTGAATTGGTGTGAAGTGCGATGTCGTAAAGATGCTCTGCTCTTTACTTGTTAGTGAAAATTAAAAGGACAGCACCATTATGCCTTGCATGGAATTCTGAGGTGGATCACGCACCAATTTTCATCAAATTTCGGAAAGTTTATGCCAACAATGTCCAAGAGATGAAATCAAGTAAAACGCGCACCAGCTGGAGGTATTGCTGGCCCTGCCGTGCTATTTTGGGAGTTCCGCTGATAGCTCCTGAATATTTGGATGCGCAGGATACGATGCATGTTGCACATCCCTACGGTGTGACCAGAAACCTAATAGCTTGATGCTGATGTGCTAAAGACATATAGAGATGCTCGCCTTGATTTGTTGCTGACAACTGCAGGTTGTGAGCATGTAGCATGTGAGCTGAACAGCATGTTTCGGTAGGCTAATCTTCGATGTCCTCGCTGGCAGTCAATATCTCAGGATCCTACATAACACGAGGGCGCCGTATGATCTCAGTTCTCAGTGACTGTCATCATTAGCACCACCTGCCTACTCACACTATTTGCCGTAGCATCGCTCATCATCCCGCGCGACTAACATTTCCTCTCAGGCAAGTGGGGCACGCTCCTCGTCGCCTCGTATGTTGTTGCGATCACGATCACCATCATCATTGAAATGCACACGAAGTCACAATATGACCCGACTGGCGCACACAGGTCTTCAATGGTCGCCCCATACCGCCTACATGTTTCTTCGTGACGTCGCACGGGCTTTTTTTTTTTTTTTTTTTTAAATCAACAATTTATATAGCGGTGCACGATGACAGTCCGCTTGTAAATACACACCGGTACCTACTATAAATATGACGAGTCCGATCCAAACCAGACTGAAGGAGAATACATAGAGGGCTACACTGCCCTGCTCTCTCATGCCCGTGCTCGAGCTAAACAACTCAAGCTCGTGCATACTCACTTGCTTGAGCCCCATTCCCCAGCCCCGAAGGGCCGGATGTGGTCAATTCCATGTAAAAGGTCCAAAAGGACCTATAACGGATGCTGTCGCGAAGTTTGCGCTTCGCATAGTGCTCGATCAGTGCTTCGGTCACTGGTCCTGCTGCTTTAAGATTGCCTAGGTTGCCCCGGGCGATCTCCGCTACAGAACAGCAGTCACCCACTGCCTGGATCCAGGATAAAAGCTCCTGCCGCCTTGTTGGATGCGAGGTACTTGATAAACCAGTGACGCACAAATGCGTCGAACTGGCGTTCAGTTGGCCTGTGCCAGTTGCGGCACTGAGTCATGACGTGGACGGAGTCTTCGGGCCCTCGTCCGCAAGAGCATAAGTCACTCTCCATGAAATTAAACCGTGCCCGATACGCATCGATCGGGGTGTGGCCGCATGCAAGTCATGCGCAGTGAGCATAAAGCCCATTCTCTGTCACAAGCTTCATAAAGCCCATTCTCTTCCAAGAGGGGCGTTCATAGGAATTTGGCTTTCCTGCCTCATGAAAACGAAACGTGGAAGCACCAATATATTTCTTGGTCCCAGAATTCTGGAACCAAGTGCTATGCATATCATCGTCAGCCTCCTTTCGAAGGCTGTCGGTGGTATAGAGGGGACAAATCCCCAAGGGAACGACGAGGCTCCGAGCAAACTCGTGAGCTTCGACTTGTATTGTCCACTTCCATTTAGAAGGGACGTGCCAGAAATCAATCCGGCACTGCTCAGTTTCTGAGAGCCAAGCTTTCAAAGATCTGCACAGTGCAATAGAATGCGACTGCACAGAGTGAGGATTGCAATCGATGATGCGATTGATTGCATTCATCGAGTCCAAAAAACACATGACAGAATTGACTCCATCTTGTGTGATAGCCTTTTGGATCGCCATTCGCAATCCAATAAGCTCAGCATCGTTGCTGGTTGCTTTACCAACCGGTTGACGAATTTCAGAAACCAGTCTGCCCTCACGATACACACGCGAAGCGGCAACAGACTGCTTGAAGGGCACTTCTGCTTTCGTGGGCATGGAGCCGTCACTACTCACATAAGAGCAATCATGCTGGACCGAACACTGAACAAGTGTCTGATCCAGCGATACACGATAAGCTTTCACTGAGTCCTCATCTCGGCCAAGTAGCTTATGGATCTCAAAGCGACTGCCAAACTGGTCGACAAGCCGCCTGCCCGGGTTATTTGCATCAGCAAAATAATCCATGGTTAAAAAGAGTGGTGGTTTCAGATCCACCAGATCCTTGAGAGGGGACTTGAGTGCAGATCACTGCCTGTCCGATAGAGCAGCGAGATTTCTCACTGTAGATGGGTCGCCCCCAGCTGAAGCGGGTGTACTGATTGATCTGAGAGCATGTCTTAGATTGGAATTAGTGAGGCGGGCAGAGGACCCGACTTTCAACCTTTTGATGAACCTGCTGATAGGTTCGACACAGGCCATCGTCTCAGCCGCACCCTCGGGAGTGGTGCGAAACTGTCCATTGATCCAAATGCAAGCTTTACGCTGCATCTGGCGTAATTGTTTCAACAGTGCGATGTTATGCATGCTGTTGAAGTTCCATAATAAATAGCCATACGTTGCGATCGGATGCGCGCATGACAGGTAGAGGATGCGCTTCTGTTGAGGGGATAAGCCTCGGACAGAGTTGCCTAACATCTGAAAGGCTCTGGCCGTAGTCAGGGCCTTTGTAGCGTAGAAACGAACGTGCTCCTTAAACGAGAGGCACGCATCCAAGAAGAAGCCAAGGTATCGCCAGACATCCTTGGGTCGAAGAGGGGTATTGCCCATGAACGGAGCAAATCCCAAGTCAATAGACGGACGAGGGTCCGCACTATTGCGCGAAAAATGCTGAAGTTCAGTTTTGTTGTGTTTTACAACAAGGCCGAAGTCAGTGAAGAGGTTATGTATAGATGCATAAGCCCTCTGCAGTTTCGGGACATTGTCCGCTGTGGATTTGGACTGAGCAATAATCAGTCCATCATCGATGAATGACATGATAACTGGCATGTCACCAGCTTTCTGATATAGTTTCAGCACCGGCGCTAAGTAAAGCGCTGACAATACTGGAGAGAGAGCAGAGCCTTGACCAACCCCAACGTCAGCGTCGAACTCTGGAGAGATAGCGCTGCACCAGGCATAGGAAGTCTTACGCCCAATGAGATACGATTCGAAGAACTTTGACACTTGTCGTGCAAAGCCTCCATGTTGAAGAATCTTCACTAACATATGGTGGTTGAGTGAAGGGAAATATTGAGCAACATCAAAGGCGATGACACTCGTTTTGAAGCCCCTAGACCATCCTTGGCGGATAATGTGGGTAAGGAAGACTCCGGCATCCTCAGTTGAATTCTGACGGATGCCGCCGAACTGTTTCGGATCGAATACAGCAAATTTGGTCGCTTCGTACTGCATATGTCGCGCCAGCATCTTCTCGACAAGCTTGCCGAGGGTATTCAAAAGCACAATCGGACAAAAGGCTTTTGGGGTATCATATGCAGGTTTGCCAGGTTTCGGAATGATAACGGACAAGCTCTGCTTGAAGTAAGAGGGCCAATGCCCCAGGTCTAAACATGCATTTGCAATGTTCAAGAAAAATGCAGCTATATGAGGGAACTTCACCAGCTGTTTAACATGGCTCCAAGACAGATGATCTGGTCCTGGTGCCAATGTATTGCTACAAGGCTCCAAGGACTCTCGGAGTTCTGTAGCAGAGAAAGGGACCCAGTCCCTCACCGGATGCGCTTCGAGATCGTTAAGGCAATCCAAATTAACTGCGCGATCAGACGCAGCGTTATAAGACTTATCAAGCACATTCCAAAGCACTTCGATAGAGTTGCATAGCTGTCCCTGATAGGAGATAGCTTCGTAATCTGGTAAAGGTCTCTGTTTCGTCCACGCAGCTAGATCCCATGGACGACGAGATTTTTCGGCAACCTCTTTGATCCGCTGATCAAAGAAAGCGCGTTTAGCATCTTTGACAGCTCGCCGCCAGATGCGATGATCTCTTTCAGACCGGGTTTGTCGGAAAGTATCAAGAGTCGACGTCGCACGGGCTCGTGGTGGGGTCGATCGCCATCAGACACGTCAGGAAGTTCAAAGTCATGACTAACTGTTGCTGCTAATTACAGATCTAACTTGAGTGCATGAAGGCATGTATTGTGGCCTTGGGAAGTTGTCATTCTTTCTCACGATCCCTGTGTGCCTGTTGGCTGACCTTGTTTCAGGGTCTCGCGATCAGCTCTTTTTTTTTTTTTTTTTTTTTTTTTCAACAATTTATATAGCGGTGCACGCTAGCAGTCCGCTTGTAAATACACACTGGTACCTACTATAAATACGATGAGTCCGATCCAAACCAGACTGAAGGAAAATACATAGAGGGCTACAATGCCCTGCTCTCTCGTGCCCTGGCTCGAGCTCAAAGACCCGAGCTCGTGCATACTCGCTTGCTTGAGCACTGTCCCCAGCCCCGAGGGGCCGGATGTGGTCAATTCCACGTAAAAGGTCCAAAAGGACCTATAATGGATGCTGTCGCAAAGTTTGCGGTTCGCATAGTGCTCGATCAGCGCTTCGGTCGCTGGTCCTACTGCCTAAAGATTGCCTAGGTTGCCCCGGGCAATCTCCGCTACAGAGCGGCAGTCACCCGCTGCCTGGATCCGGGATAAAAGCTCCTGCCACCTTGTTGGATGCGAGGTACTTGATAAACCAGTGATGCACAAATGCATCAAACTGGCGTTCGGTTGGCCTGTGCCAGTTGCGGCACTGAGTCATGACGTGGACGGAGTCTTCCGGCCCTCGTCCGCAAGAGCATAAGTCGCTCTCCATGAAATTAAACCGTGCCCGATACGCATTGATCAGGGCGTGGCCGCATGCAAGTCGTGCGCAGCGAGCAAAAAGCTCGTTCTCTGTCACCAGCTTCATGAAGCCCATTCTCTTCCGAGAGGGGCGTTCATAGGAATTTGGCTTTCCTGCTTGGTGAAAACGAAATGTGGAAGCACCAATGTATTTCTTGTTCCCAGAATTCTGGAACCAAGTGCTATGCATATCATCGTCAGCCTCCTTTCGAAGGCCATCAGTGGTATAGAGGGGACGACATCCCAGGGGAACATCCAGGCTCCGGGCAAGCTCATGAGCCTCGACTTGTATTGCCCACTTCCATTTGGAAGGGACGTGCCAGAATTCTCGCGATCAGCTCGGGTGTCTGTATGCCCTCGTTCGTTCGCAAACGCGGTCATTCCTCCGCGGATCCACAATCGCTTCAAAGTAGTCGGGATGATCAAAAAAATAGTGAAAGTAACTGAACATGGCTCATCAAACCTTACAGTCCTGTTGATACGGCCCGTGCCTCATCGACCCTGACTTGAACATCTGTTGTACTTCATCGGCCATAAAAGTGAATATGGTTTCCTTCCTTGGTCGTGGGAATGGAATTGCGCAGAACTTGAACACACCCTCTTCGGTTCGTCACGCCCACCTTCCTGCCTTACAATATGGCATCCGCAGAACTCTTCGCTCATGTTCAGAACCATTTCGACTCCATCCTAGAACTTTGACACTTGTCGTGCAAAGCCTCCATATTGAAGAATCTTCACTAACATACAGTGGTTGAGTGAAGGGAAATATTGAGCAACATCAAAGGCAATGACACTCGTTTTGAAGCCCCTAGACCATCCTTGGCAGATAATGTGGGTAAGGAAGACTCCGGCATCCTCAGTTGAATTCTGACGGATGCCGCCGAACTGTTTCGGATCAAAAACAGCAAATTTGGTCGCTTCGTACTGCATACGTCACGCCAGCATTTTCTCGACAAGCTTGCCAAGGGTATTCAAGAGCACAATCGGACGAAAGGCTTTTGGGGTATCATATGCAGGTTTGCCAGGTTTCGGAATGATAACGGACAAGCTCTGTTTGAAGTAAGAGGGCCAATGCCCCAGTCTAAACATGCATTTGCAATGTTCAAGATAAATGCAGCTACATGAGGGAACTTCTGAAGTTTAGCCCCCCTTGCGGGGGAGGCTGCTAGCCCAGGCCCAGTCCTGTGATTGGACCGTTTAGCCCAGGAGCTTCGCACTCCGGCTTCAACTTAAGCAGTTACCTGGTTGTATTAGTCCAGGGTCTACCGACAGAGGAGTTAGGTCTCTCGAGCCAAGGACTGGAGACTGTCCAGCCTCGCTACGGCCCAGCAGTGTCCGGGTCGCTACTCCGTGCCTGCCTTCCCGTCCCTCAGCAGATGGTTCGCAGATGCATCACGCACGCGGATCCCCATCTGTCCAAGGTCTCTGTCTTGCCACATGCCTCCCAGACTGGCATCCGATATCACAGCAAGGTCCATGGTCCTCCCATGACAGGTTCCCACAGGGGAAGCCCTTGCTGAACGGGTCTGGATCTGCTTCCGCCTTTGGCATACTGCACGTGACTAACCATCTCGTGATTATTGCCAACGGCTCCCACTTAGACCGGGTACCCTGTTGCTCAAACGCCATCGGGTGGTTATCAGGTCCTTTCTGGTATAGTCCCTTATCCTTTCGGCCCCTACCTTTTAAGATCGGGAATCATGTGTGGTCTGCCGGATTGAGGCATTGTCTGGCACTTACATCCCAAGGCCATTCACGCCAAGGAAAACCCGGTCACATGAGTTAGGGTCATGTGACACTTGACCCACATAGTGGGGTAAGTCACATGTGTGACGCATAACCCAGCTTACGTCACGTGCCAGTTGCTTAGTCATATGACCAAGTCACCTCCCTCGTGGGAACAACTGCCACAGGGTCGTGATACTTCCTGCCCGCGTCACGTGGAACCAGCTCCGGACACTTCCAGATGCAAACCTGAAGATGCCACCTCCAGGACTAGAACCCGCGGCTTCGTGGCTTGCCACAGCCACAGGACTACCTGACTCGCATTTACCGCTATGCCAACCAGCCCTTTGCAAAGAATCGGCTCGATACACAAGCCTATGAACACTCCAATGAGCGAGACCACATGCTTGCAGAGATTTCAGACGTGAGATGTCACTCCTCTGAGGTTGAAACCGAAATGGTGAGAAAGGTTCTGATTATGGCCTCACATTTCTGACTGTAGCTTTTCGTTCATAGTCGCAATTGTGCGACGCGTTGTCTTCGATCCTAGAATCGAATGATGATGGGGCGCTAACTTTTGGAGAAGCATTTCCAAGTCTTTCGAACGATACCTGCCAATTTCTCGATCACGTCCTGGCACTGCACGTGACTGCAGTAAAACGTGCTGTAAATAAGGCTGTGGCCAGCTTCCATATCGTCCCTGAAAATACGAGTAACCACGCATCAGCCCTCACCTCTGATGACATGAATATCGACACACAGGATCGGCCACGAGAAACAGGTGACACACATAACAGTACCAATATTGTCAGTAAACATTATTTGCAGATGTAGGCTTGCTCATTCTAAACAGGGACTGACACGCAATAACGACACTCAGGGAACTGCTACTCCTGTTCGTTCAATGGTAGAATTTCACTGTTCCAATCTGACTGTTCGATACAGTGTCTTGCAAGGCTGTCGCTCTGATCCTTACAGGAGTTGCGGGAGAAGCAGGACTTTACATTCCTTTCAAATTCTGGAACTGGAACCACTTCTACCTCAAGGACTCCAAATAATCCAGTGGTTCATTTTAACACTCGAAGAGCGACTACGAATGCTCCCAGAAGTGGTATGTCTTATTCTTTCGCCATTCGACTTCTATGCCACAGCTGTATCACAGTTAGTCCCCAACTTCCTCCTGATCCGGATCCATCTGCTACATCGAATGCATCATCGCGTCACACCGGAACCCCGCGTCGCACACCAGCTCCTCATAGTACAGCGACCCCACATCACACGCGAACTCTGCGTCATAGAGGAACTCCGCATCGTGACCCACTCATTGATCCTTCATTTGATCATTCTGATGACTATGATCGCGATTCCAATGAAAGCATGTCCGGAAGTGAAAGCCATGGGGACGCCACATCTACTATGAGACTGCTCTTTCGTGAAATCCATGCGGCGCGGCGCGAGATACGAGATCTTCGAGACATGTCATCTTCACCCGCAACACATCGTTCAAGGATCAAAAACGCTCTTGCTAAATCACCGGCGAAGCATCGCCGGTGAAAGACGTTGCAAACACAGGACGCGGTAATTTTTAACCATAAATATCTGAGCTATGAATTAAATAATCTGGTTTCAGAGGTTGCTTCACACTTACATGAATACTTTGCTTGGAATTAAGCATGACAATGACATCGTAAAGATCAAGTCCAGAATGATGGTTAGTGTGGCGGAAGTGGCTGCATTTGCCAATGGTGGCGCCATTGATGAGGAGGTGGCTCATCATAGAACCGATGAAGGCGATGGAGAGG
Source organism: Macrocybe gigantea (assembly GCA_011319805.1). Taxonomy (NCBI): domain Eukaryota; kingdom Fungi; phylum Basidiomycota; class Agaricomycetes; order Agaricales; family Callistosporiaceae; genus Macrocybe; species Macrocybe gigantea. The sequence continues at coordinate 454,008 of SJRY01000143.1, forward strand.
ACCATCGCCATCATGTCAGAACTCCAGGCCTTTCTCCGCTGCGAATCCACTGGATGATCTGAAGTCAGACTGGAACATCTACCTCTCCCAGATTTTCGTTGATGCGTTGCACAAGAAATATCCAGATATCGACGCTTCGGAGGAGGTGCTTACTACAACTTTCTTCAGTCACATCGAGATGCTCAAGAAGAAATTGTGATGCATGGCTCCCCAAGGTGAAGAGACTCTGGAGGAGGCAGAGCAACGTGTGACCAGAGCAGGGATGCTAAACACAAAGCCAGCAGACGCGACTCGCGTTGCGGCAAGGTTTTTCAATCTCCATTCAGATCTTATATGTTACTGAGATGGAAGTTTAGAAATATGAAGAATGGCTTCAAACCTGCCTCGAAGTGTATGATGCAGCACCTTCCGACAAGAAACCGGGTTGGGGCCAACTCACGAAAATTGTCGAGACTCTAGGACTTGATGGGATGAGCTCAGATGAAAGCGACAACGAGACGGAGCAGCTTGTTATCAAACGTAGGCAGTGGCGCTCTGAGGAGCTGACCACTGTGATGCAATTTGTTGACAAACATCGCAGGGCCAGGACAAAATATGGAAACAGGAAGCCTGGTCCCCCACGTCTGACGCGGATTCGGATAGACAGTGCGGTAAGTAATAAGCATCCCTCTGTGGAAATGCCGAAGAATTTTTACGATGGGCTTGGTACACGGGTTTGCCTTACATGATGCGCATGATGCTTGATGCAAAGAGCGATATGCTTATTCCAAATCTGGACTCAATTAGGTTCTAGCTTTAATGATGGAATCTGTATTTAGTGGTGAAGTCCACCTGCCATACTTGCCCATAGTCATGGGGAATGAGTATTAGTGTAATAAAGATGTACAATCAATGCAATCAGAAATGCAGTAGAGGTACGAAGCCAAATGAACGCGGCACGTGGGAGCAGCGTGTAAGCATCGCAATGGGATACGAAGGCCATCTTACCCTATGGACTCGCATTCTGATTTGGAGAGATTGCCTTTCATTATAATTAGCTGGCATGCACAATAGTGGGACAATATTCGACTTATATTTGTTCATCGCAGGTAATTATGTCAAGACATTCGAATGCGGCACTAATCATCATCATCCTGATCGTCGTAACCCATTTCCTCCAGGTCCTGCAGCTGTTGCTCCAATGTATTAACCACGGCTTGTTCAATGCGTACCCTACTTCTTGCACGGAAGAGTTCTGAATGAATATGCGAATAGACGTATTCATAGTCATCGCGTGATGGAGCTGGTTCACTAGCCATTGCATCCCTGACCTTTTGAGCATTCCTGGCCATGCGAGTCACCATCATCGTCTGCTGTTCGTCTTCCTTGTCGTCTTTCTTTCCAGCTGGTGCCAATGAGCATCTTTGATGGCGAGATCTGCAGGAGTCGCATCGTGCTGTTCCAACAGTATATTCACAGACCTCACGACCCTTCAGTTTCTGACAGCGAGTACACTAATGCTGTTTTAGAGAATATTCTGATGGAAAAGCAGGAACTCACTCGGTCAGCTCCTTTTAACATCAACTTCTCACTCTTCTCCTTTCTCCTGTGGCCACGCCTTACAGGTACAACAATTTCTGGGAGATATCTGGCCTTTTTTCAGGCTGGCTCCTCGTCCGATTGATCAGAGGCAAATGGGTCCGGTGACGCGAGTGTTTTTCTCATCCGTTTTGGCTCAGTAATTTCTACATCGTCATCGAGTTCAATCAAATTCACCTAGTTCAAGTTCAAGTAAGTCACAGCTTTGTAAAGGAAAGACAGAAATACCTGTAGTTTATCTGCAGGGGAGCTGGCTCTGAGCTTCTGAGCTTCATCTCTAGTGCTGCAAGTTTTGAACTTGGACAGTCCACTGTCACCTTCACGCCTCTGCTCCCTTACAAAATATTCTCCCTGAGGTTTCTGATGCTCGTCCTTTTGCGCGTGAAGCTTGGCGATATTCAGCATGAGTTCTTCACCCCATTCTAGCCATGACTCGGAGCCCTTTATCGAAGGTCCCTCGAGCTTCATTAACCATCGCAAGAACCTTTCATCACGGCTCCCTACTAAACAGTCATAAGTGTCCTGGAGAGACATCAGTTTTGTTGCCCCGCATTGGTTCAAATGGCTCACCAGATACTCTAGGAACTTTTTCCCCAGATAACGTAGTCTTTGTCATCAGCAACGCCTTCGGAAGTGACCTCATCATGTCTTCCATGGCTTCGACTGAGCGTTGCAATGTCTTTCTCTGCTTTGCAGTGAGCTCTGGAGGGCCCTCCATGTCACAGGTACGTTTTGAGTTGACGCATGAGTGAGGACCAACAAGGGATGTTTAGAGTCACCCGGTCACGCATCGCTGTGCAAACTGCAATCAAAGGTTAATTGGACCCACATTGAGCATTACGGAAGACTAGGTGCAGGATGACTCGAGCATTCTTGCATTGAGGAGCTGCACATCAAACCAGTGTGTCATCATCATATACCCTCAATGCAGGCCACCAGTGCAGGGGCGATATACGAGAACAAGGAGGCGAGCTCAGTGACGGCGCTATGAGCATCACTCTCAGGGGACGCATCACTCAATCCTCATGCACCCAACTCGCTCAGCCTGCAGCTATCCAGTGAACCAGATGTAATCTGTTGATCAGAAATACTGGTAAACTTGATAGTGATACAAATTGAGACTAGTTTGCGAAATTTCTCTTGCCACTTCTACTTGATAACCTCATTAAATTTGCCATTCTCGATTTTCCCCGCGATCTCTTCATATCTTTGTTTAGCTGCAAAGCATGCCTGTTGCGATGTCTCCATTATGCCTTGCCAATGATAAAACTGAGATTGTGCTGCAAGGAGCTGTGCTTGCAAAGCATCAAGCAAGTCATTCGCAACTTGGTCGATCGATGGCAGTTCTACCTTCGGAATAGTGGCCCGAGGATAGCGACGAGACCGCTTCACAAGTGGAGCACCACTGGTACTGTTCGCATCGCTCTCAGCTTGGCGCTTTGCAGACGAGGCGATGGGCAAAAAGATGCAGACATGATGATTGGTGCGGCATGGTAAGCACCGAATTTTGCCATCTTCAAAGAAGCACGGACATTCCTTTCTCGATGATTGGCAACACTTGCACTAAATCACATAATTAAAACAGACAGTTGAAATAAAAGGCGCGACTTACAGCTTGAGAAGGTGAAACAAGAAGTCCACTTGTGCCGTTGATGGAGACCAGCTTCACATCTTGATCATGCAGTATATCTGGCATACCAATATTCGATGTGTCCTTGTCAGAGCCATCCTTCTTTCTGCTCTTGCTCCCATCTCGAACAGTTGTGACGGACGGTTCATTGTTCTTAGCAGGCTTCTTTCGGGGATGAAGAGTCCGCTAAAAAACAAAATAATATATTGCTGTCGAAAATGAGAATTGCAGTCAATGTACCTTTTCGACCTCTACTCTGGGTGCCAGTGCACCATCATTCTTTTCGGCTGCCTTCTTCTGTACTGCCACCTCCTGCTCTAATCTGCGCCCCTCCTTCTCCGATGATGGCTGTACACTGGTTTCCTCTTCATCGGCCTCACCTATCAGAAGCATGTCGAGGACCTCGTTGTTCTCATCTTCGAGTAATCCCTGTTCAAGGGCTATAGCCCCTGTGATCAGGTCTTGCAAATGAGCCCGAACTTTCGGCATCAGGTCTCCAGCCCACTCGAACCAATCTTCTTCCCCTTGTTTGTCGAACACGTCGAAAACCTCTTGCAAATGCGCTTCATCATGCTCAGACCATTTATATGACATTTTATCTTGTATTTGCTACCAAGGAACACATCAGATGTGTCTACTATGAGAAATCAATTACTCACCAAAATCTCGATTAAAACCTTCCCGATACTCTCGAGTTCCACCTTCGACTTCTCTTTCGAGGCGCGATATGTGGAAAATCGCTGCAGGATGGAGTCGAAATGGTTCTGAACATGAGTGAAGAGTTCTGCAGACACCATATTGTGAGGCAGGAAGGTGGGCGCGACGAACCGAAGAGGGTGTGTTCAAGTTCTGCGCAATTCCATTCCCATGACCAAGGAAGGAAACCATATTCACTTTTATGGCTGATGAAGTACTACAGATGTTCAAGTCAGGGTCGATGAGGCACAGGCCATATCAACGGGACTGTAAGGTTTGATGAGCCACATTCAGTTACTTTCACTATTTTTTTGATCATCCCGACTACTTTGAAGCGATTGTGGATCTGCAGGAGGAATGACCGCATTTGCAAATGAATGAGGGGCATACAGACACCCGAGCTGATTGCAAGACCCTGAAACAAGGTCAGCCAACAGGCACACAGGGATCGTGAGAAAGAATGACAACTTCCCAAGGCCACAATACATGCCTTCATGTGCTCAAGTTAGATCTGTAATTAGCAGCAACAGTTAGTCATGACTTTGAACTTCCTGACGTGTCTGATGGTGATCGACCCCACCGCGAGCCCGTGCAACATCACGAAGAAACATGTAGGCAGTATGGGGCGACCATTGAAGACCTGTGTGCGCCAGTCAGGTCATATTGTGACTTCGTGTGCATTTCAATGACGACGGTGATCATGATTGGGACAACATACGAGGTGACGAGGAGCATGCCCCACTTGCCTGAGAGGAAATGTTAGTTGCACAGGATGATGAGCAATGCTACGGCAAATAGTGCGAGTAGGCAGGTGGTGCTAATGATGACAGTCGCCGAGAACTGAGATCATACGGTGCCCTCATGTTATGTAGGATCCTGAGATATTGACTGCCAGCGAGGATGTCGAAGATCAGCCTACCAAAACATGCTGTTCAGCTCACGTGCTACATGCTCACAACCTGCAGTTGTCAAGGCGAGCATCTCTATATGCCTTTAGCACATCATCATCAAGCTATTAGGTTTCTGGTCGCACCGTAGGGATGCGCAACATGCATCGTATCCTGCACATCCAAATATTCAGGAGCTATCAGCGGGACTCCCAAAATAGCACGGCAGGACCAGCAATACCTCCAGCTGGTGCATGTTTTACTTGATTTCATCTCTTGGACATTGTTGGCATAAACTTTCCGAAATATGATGAAAATTGGTGCATGATCTGCCTCAGAATTCCATGCAAGGCATAATGGTGCTGTCCTTTTAATTTTCACTAACAAGTAAAGAGCAGAGCATCTTTACGACGTCGCACTTCGCACCAATTCACTGAAGTGCATGCTTGTGGAACTACGACTCTGTTTGTACCGACAATGCGATGATAGGTGCTAAGCCTAAGGCACTTGCCGAAGTTTCGACATCGGGACTTGACATGCATTCAACACTGCAGCGATGTAACCCTAAGGCGCCACTTGGACATAGCCAGTTCAAATTCAATGGATCACCAGGAGCTCGGGGTTCTTCCATGCCTCGCTTATGCAGGTTCATCCAAACTGCTCGTTCCCATGACATTTTCCTGTACGATCACTGGTCCTTGCCGCGTCTACCCAAGTAATGATGATGTATGTCATTAGAACGGATCCCCAATTATACTTTGAGCTAACCACATTGGATACAATGATCATGATGGACCGTGGTTATTTTGCCCATGCTTTATCTTTCAAGTTTGCCAATTAGGCGCATGCGCTGGCGAAGTTGTGCTGCATGCGCAGGTAGGACCAGCCAGCACGCTACGTGCACATGCAACAGTGGAGGAAGCCACAATGTCGCTATCAGCTTTGTCTCTGGGACTCAATATCCCCTCAATGCTGCAATAAACCGCTGCCATATGTATAGACCTGTCAAGGAGGTATTGTATATTTATTTGCATCAAGCATGGCTCAGGCTATGCATTTCTCCTGCCATACGTGATGTTGTAGCACACCGCTGATAAGAACACACATCTAGTTTATAATAAAATGCGTCCTGCAATAACCTGGACTTATAGTTGCTGAGAGGTTGATGAAAATGGGAGACGACATTGGCTTTAGGTGTCATGTGACATTTCAAAGCAAAAGGCGAGCTGTGAAAGGTGACAACCCTACATTGCTGTGATGTGCAATTCAGGAAATGATATTGTAGTGTGTGTTGTTTTCTCCGTCACAATATTAAAGTTAATTACACATTGTCTCAATATCCATCACCTGAGATGATTTGTCCCTTCCTCCCCATGTCTTCCCTCCATTACGAAACCATGCGGCACTGCTCCCCACGGGCTAAACATGCAATGTCCCATGTGCGTGACCATTAACGAACCCTCACACTGTCCAATGCAATTTTTTTTCATTGGAAACGTGGATTGGTTTAATGTAGGTAAGTCGATTGAATTTGTGTTGTAGGATAAGTTCATATACTTACATGACAACCCAGTCGACGTCTGAGCTCTTAAAGTTGTCGACAATGTCTTCTTCGTGCTTCTGTGCTGCTGCCTTTACCCTTTCGCACAGCGTATCACGCTGGACCTCGGGAATCACGTCAAAGCAGATGATGCCCATGTCTTATGGAATGCGTTTGTCATTTGCCAATCACGATGAGCTTAGGAATGCATGTCTGTGATTCCTAGGGCATGTTCGCACTTGTTGTTGGCAGAGAGCAATGCACGATAATTGCTACGATGCAAAAATAAGCTCAAAACAACGTGCTGTTGTTGCGATGAAGTGCGCACATCTCAGCCCGCTTATCGACCACTGTCTGTCCTCCAAGACTACAACCAGTATCAGTTTGTTGCTGAATATGATGCTTATCGTCTCGCTTGGGACGCGCTCATCATGCCTGGCATCAATGCGATGAGCAACGTGATCAGTTTTTCCTTGGCTATTTCACAGCGAAAAATCATTTATTTATTTTATTTATTTTTTGCAGGGACAGGGGATACCTTTATTTATTTATTTTCCACTTTAATAAAACTAAGATATAATCCTGTGGCATATCTATTTTCAGCATTAAATACTGATTGCACATTACTAGCCATTAATCAATATCACCTTTTTTATGCAGAAAAAACTTGAAGAAAGGTGATATTGCCTGTATGTATTTCTACCAGTTTAAGCTATTATAGACCTCAGGTTGATGTTACAGATGTTGCCCAAAGGACCATTCATTTTCTTATCTTATCTTTCCCACATCCCTTATCTCCCCTGTCATGCTGCGCAGCGTGCAGCCATCAAGTCATCCCACTTCCCTAGTCATCCTGAGTCATCTCCTTCCAGTCTTACTCATCCACAGTCCATAGCATTGCGCAGCCCATGGTCCGTGCTTGAGTACTGTAATGTATATAAGGACTCCCAGATGTATCAGTAGCGCTAGGCTTAATATTCCTTTTGCCATCATCTCAAGACCACTCTCGCACTTAGTCTGCCCGAGTCCTTCTGAGATTCGTCTAGCCTAACAAGATATTAAGCCTCGTCGAGACTCGCTCAGACTCACACACACACCACGTCATGCTTTATCAAAGACTTGATCAACATTCGATGACAAGCAGTCGCTGACCCAGCGAGCACTAGCACGAGCGATGAGAGCACTTGGCTCAGAGAAGTAGACCAGGCATTGCAGTCCATGCCATTCACAGAGACAGTCCACGCCACCCGCAGAGACACCAGCAATCCAAACAAATGAAAGAGAGAGCACACGCCTACACCAAGTAGCGACGACAAAGAGCAGGCATTTCTGAGAGAGTTTGCCTTCACCACCACAGATGAGCCCGCTGAAATCCTCAGTGAAGGAGCAGCACAACTCATTGCAGAACTCTTCCTAGAAGGAGAATATGGGATAAGCCCAGAAGAGCTGTGGTCAGACCAGAATCTTCTTGCCGAAGAAGAGGACAAACCCATCTGCAAGAAAACAAAAGAAGAACGAACACAAGCCTGAGACTTTAGGTGACAACAGATCCAGAACTATAATCGCCGAACACAGGAGGAAGACATACTGATACAGAGAGGGCACGACGCACAGAGCGTACGACAGAACCAACAAGAATGACACCAGAGTCAAGGACACACAGGAACGAAACCGCCAAACCCCTTCAGAGGACCAATCCGCTGAAGCACTGCATAAGAAAAGAATTGCACCACCGTGGCGAAAGTAAGCAACAGCGACTGGGACGAATACTATCAGTGGAGGGAGCGAAAAGGATTACCAAAGACAAATGGACTGACCGCCGCAGAGTGGGCCGATTTTGAACAAGCTTGTAAAATTGCAGGAGTCAATCTAGACTACTGGAAAGAACAGAGAGAGGAGCAAAGACAGAAACAGCTCCAAGAACAGAGAGAGGAGCAAAGACAGAAACAGCTCCAAGAACAGCAAGCCCAAGTACAAGCACAGCAGACCCAAGAACAACAGATCCAGGAACAGGAAAGCCAAGACCAAGAGAATGACGAAGAAACCCCCCAAAGGATGACAACAGAATACAAGGGAATCATCACCGACCCGAAATCCTTTACAGGAGATCGAACGTCCTTTGATATTTGGTGGAGGAAGATGAAACTTTACATAACTGCACATGGAGACCTCACGGATACACAGAAGATTGGAGCGGTCCTGTCTAGAATGACCGACGGACCCGGAGCCCACTGGGCGTCAAAGAAGATTGACACCACTACCAACCAAAGCACATGGGCTGACTTCATAACCGAGATAGAGACATGATTCAGCAACGTCATGTCACCATCACAAGCAGGAAGCAAACTATTCAATATCAGACAGGGGAACCAACCTGTTAGGCTAGACGAATCTCAGAAGGACTCGGGCAGACTAAGTGCGAGAGTGGTCTTGAGATGATGGCAAAAGGAATATTAAGCCTAGCGTTACTGGTACATCTGGGAGTCCTTATATACACTACAGTACTCGAGCACGGACCATGGGCTGCGCAATGCTGTGGACTGCGGATGAGTAAGACTGGAAGGAGATGACTCAGAATGACTAGGGAAGTGGGATGACTCGATGGCTGCATGCTGCGCAGCATGACAGGGGAGATAAGGGATGTGGGAAAGATAAGATAGGAAAATGAATGGTCCTTTGAGCGATGTCTGTAACACAACCCATCGACGAATTTTTGGATGAATTTGTAGACCTCGCAGGGAAAGCAGGAATGACAGGAACAGCCCCTTGTTTCCTACTCGAGAAGAGCTTAAACCAAAGGACAGCAGAAGCTGTACACTCAATCTCCACACTCCCAACAGATGGAGATGAATATATCAAACAGTTTGAGCGATTGGACGAAACATCAATGAACACAGAAATGTGATGAGAGGAGAATTCACAAGCAATCAGTGCAAGGCCAGAAATCCAAGCCGAGGAGCAGGACAGGCCATGGAAGTCGACAAAGTACGAAGCAACAACTGCTTCAACTGCAATAAACCAGGACACCTCTCACGAAACTGCCCGGAACCACGAAAAGGAGCAGCAAATGTCACATGTTTCAATTGTGGCTTAAAGGGACACTATGCACGGAACTGCAAGAAGAAGAAGAAAGGAAAATCCTGGGTCAGAGAAGTGAAAGAAGAAGAAGGAGAGGACAAAGAAGATAAGGATGAAGAAAGCTCTGACAAAGAGGGTTTTGTCAAAGGGTCTGACTAAGAGGTGCTAAATCATGACCCATACAACTGAAACAGACTCGCTTCGATACCGGATGTAGATCATCCCATACTCTGAAATACACCATTCCTGCCAAGCGATCTGAAGCACCAAGGAAAACCATCCAAGGGGACAAACCACCAAAGAGGAAAGAACTCGCAGTACCAGCAAGAATACGAACATGAAAAGGAATCACAATGATAACACCAGAAGTCGATAGCAGAGCGGATAGGACCTGCATCAACACCGCGATAGTAGCAAAAACAGGACTGAAGACATGACAAATCAAGAAGATTCCCATCATAAATGCAGACGGATCACCCAACCACTAGAAAACAGCAGACCGAGTAGCGGAGGTCCACATCGACATTAAAGGACACAAGGAGCACATGGAAGCCATCGTACTCGACATCAGAAAAACGGACATGCTACTAGGACATGACTGGCTTGTCTACCACAACCCAACAATCAAATGGAGGACAGGAGAAGTTATCTTCGACAGATGCCCTAAAACATGCAAAATAAACCACCAGACGATTAAGATACAGAAGGTGGCTGAACCAGCGAAAACCACAGCCAGCGACAAGACAGGAACCCAGATACCCCCATATCTGATCAGATTCAAACACCTCTTCAAGGAGAAGAACTTTGATCATTTACCAGACCACAAAGAATGGGACCATGAAATAAACTTAATGAAGGATGCACCCAAAACGATACCGAGCAAGGTTTATCCGATGACACAGAAAGAACTAGAGGAACTAGATGCCTTTGTCAAAGAAGGATTAAGAACAGGGAAAATACACCCATCGAAATCACCTTACGCAGCACCCTGCTTCTTTCGCAACAAGAAGGATGGAAGCAAACGACTCATTCAAGACTACTGGGAGATAAACAAATATATGGTCAAGGACAAGTTCCCACTACCACACATCAGCGAGCTTCTTGATGTATTACAAGGAGCAAAGTACTTTAGCAAGATCGATATTATCTGGGGATACAATAACATGCACATCCGGAAAGGGGACGAATGGAAGGCAGCCTTCCTAACAGCAAGAGGACTCTTCGAACTGACAGTCATGTACTTTGGGCAGTGCAACGCACCAGGCACCTTTAGCCGAATGATGGCGAGCCTCTTCCAAGACCAAATACGAAGGAGAGTGTGCATAATCTATATGGACGACATCATAATCATTGGACGAACATGAGAGGAACTCCAAAAGAACACCATAGAAGTCATGGAAATACTGAACAAGAACGACCTGTTCATCAAAGGACTGAAATGCATCTGGGAATCATCAAAAGTCCCAGTACTAGGATACATCATAGGAGAAGGGAAGGTAGAAATGGAACCAGAAAAGATCACAGCCGTACAATCCTGGCCAACCCCAAAGACGAAGAAAGAACTACAAAAGTTCTTGGGATTCACGAACTTTACCGACGATTCATCAAGGGATATGCAAAGGTCGCTAAACCCCTGACGGAGTTGACTGGAAACAAAGCATTCCAGTGGACAGACAAGCAACAGGATGCTTTCAAAGAACTGATCTGACACATAACCTCAGCACCCATTCTAGCACTACCACAGACAGAAGGAAAATTCTGAGTCGAAACGGATGCCTCAGGATATGCCATTGGAGTGGTACTATCACAACAGCAGAAAGAACTATGGCATCTGATCGCATTCATTTCGAGATGCATGACCCCAGCAGAACAGAACTACGAAATCTATGACAAGGAACTTCTTGCAATAATGGTCGCATTAAAGACATGGAGACAATACCTCCTCGAAGCTCGAGAGAAGTTCGAAATATTGACGGATCACAAAAACCTATCATACTTCTGGAAGCCACAGCGACTCAATTCGAGACAGATTGGCTGGTACCTGAAATTACAGGAATATGACTACGAACTATGACACGTACCAGGAAAGGCGAATGGAAAAGCGGATGTCCTGTCACGGATGGCAGGATATGAAGAAAACCTAGCAGAGAAGGACGACATACAAATGATCAAAGAAGCAGCATTCATTCGACATCTGGAAGAGAATAATGAACGAGACTTCGAATTTATGATGTTCGAGGACAAACACCCACGGAAAGAAGAAGCAGAAAATAATGAAACAATACAAACAAGAGGAATCACGATGATCGAATCCTCAAGGATAGAACAAATTTGATAATATGCATGAAGGGAAATAATCATAACAACAGGACTAAAGAAAAAACTGTACTAGTTCACAGAAGAAGACTACATCGTATACATAGGAGGAAAAATCTACGTTCCTCCAGACAGCAAACTGAAGGAAAACATCATGTTTGAACACCATGACACACCCATCGGAGGACATCCAGAGCAATACCACATGCACAAGCTCATAAGCTGCACCTATTGGTGGCCATCAATGCTAACGGACATCAAGAAGTATGCCAATGGATGCGAAACATGTCAGTGAAACAAAATCATCTGACAAAAGAAACATGCACCCCTGCACCCGCACGAAGTCCCACAGCAACCATGGGAAGATATCGGAGTAGATCTCATAGGACCGCTACCCAGCTCGAATGGCTTTAATGCCATCGCCGCAGTCACAGACCGCCTGACCAAGATGATCCACCTAGTTCCCACAAAGACCGAACTCACAGCAGAAGGTCTCGCATGACTATACCAAGACAACGTGTGGCAGCTTCATGGAATCCCACGAAAGATCATCAGTGACCAAGGACCCCAGTTCACAGCACAATTCATGACAGCACTTCTAAAATTACTCAGAACAAAGCAAAATCTATCAACGGCCTATCACCCACAGACAGATGGACAGGCGGAGCGATCCCACCAAGAAACGGAAGCCTTCCTCAGAAGCTTCACAAACAACCTACAGGACGATTGGGCAGAATGGATAGCAATCGCAGAGTACCAATACAATGACAAAGCACACCAGGGAACGAAGGAGACACCATTCTACCTCAACTATGGAATGCACCCCTGGAAGGGAGAGCCACAGACGACAGAAGGGAATAACCCCGCAGCAAAAGACTTCCTCAAAAGAATAAACCAAATATGAAAGGAAGCAAATGCCGTGCTGCAATATGCACAAACACGAGCCAAAGACAATTACGATGCGAGATGAAAACCCGCCCGTGAATACAAGAAAGGAGATAGAGTATGGCTAGAAGCCACCAATATCACAGTCAATCGACCATCAAAGAAGTTATTGGCACTCTGATACAGACCATTCAAGGTGGTTGAAAAGAAAGGAGCCTTGGCATATCGCCTGGAACTCCCAGCATCATGGCAGCTGATACACCCCGTGTTCAATGAAGCACTGCTCATGCCTTACAAAGGACCCCGTTTCAAGATACAAGAGCGACCATCACCACCACCCCCTGAAATCATAAATGATGAAGAAGAGTACGAGATAGAAGAGATTCTAAAAAGGAAGAAACAAGGGAGGGGGACACTATTCCTGGTCAAATGGAAAGGATATGGACACGAAGAGAACACATGGATCAAAGAGAAGGAACTGGGGAATGCGCAGCAAGCTCTAGACCACTTTCTAAAGAAGACTGTGAACCAGGATAAAAGGATCATGACAAGAGGGAAGAAGACCAAAAATTGCACTTCATGACCACCAACGCCCCCATCAGCATTGACAGCAGCGAGGGCAGCTGCGCACCTACCCCCAACCGCCCAAGTGACCTCGAGAATCTAGCAAGAATTCTCAATGGCAGCAACTACATGGACCCCCTCGCCATCACACTTGGCGCATATATGTGCTATGTTATGACCGTCCGCATGCATCTCTGGACCGGGCGAACCCCTGATGGGACCGGTCCCACTGCAGCTGAACATATCGCGCTTCACAAGGCGATGGAAATGCTTCGCACAGAGAACCGGTGACTTAAACTCCTCGCCACCACACTCCATCACATCTGCGCCTATAATGAAGAGCTCATTCATACATGGGCCCCACGTGCCACGACCGCCTGGGAGACCAATACTGGGTGGGGACAGCTGGACTAAGGTTTTTCACAAGGACACGAATCTAAAGAGAGGGTGATGTTATGGACGCCGCCCAAAGGACTATTTATTTTCTTATCTTATCTTTCCCACATCCCTTATCTCCCCCATCATGCTGCGCAGCACGCAGCCATCGAGTCATCCCACTTCCCTAGTCATCCTGAGTCATCTCCTTCCAGTCTTACTCATCCGCAATCCACAGCATTGTGCAGCCCATGGTCCGTGCTCGAGTACTGTAATGTATATAAGGACTCCCAGATGTACCAGTAGCGCTAGGCTTAATATTCCTTTTGCCATCATCTCAAGACCACTCTCACACTTAGTCTGCCCGAGTCCTTCTGAGATTCGTCTAGCCTAACAGTTGCCCCAGACAATCCTCCGCTACAGAGCGATAGTCACCCACCACCTGGCTCCAGAATAAAAGCACCTGCAGCTTTATTGGATGTGAGGTACTTAATGAACCAGAGATGCACAAAGGCATTATACTGGCGTTCAGCTGGTCTGTGCCATTTCCAGCATAGAGTCATAATGTGGACAGAGTCTTTGGGCCCTCATCTGCACAAGCATTGATCAGAGTGTGGCTGCATGTAATGTGACAGCAGGGAGCATAGAGCTCGTTTTCTATTACCAATTTCAAGTATTAATATGAGAAATATTCCTGATCTTAAAGAATACTTTGAACAAGAAGGTGCATGAGAGTTTGGTCTCATAAAAGGATATACCCTATTCTGGGTAGCTCAACAGATTTATCAGCAGGATAAGTCCAAAGCATACTCAATTCTTAAGGTATGGACAGACCAATCATGACAGAAGGACATCTCTCTAGAAAGACTCCATGAGATCAATCAGATGAATAATCACGATGCACTTCATACATTGCTCAACCTCAGACAAAAGCCATGATTTGTCAGAGGTGAAAATGGAAACCAGATGAATGTACCCTTGATGATTATGACTCTGAACACTAGACAGACATATAGTGTAAAGGCCTTGCTTGACATGGGATATACTGGATCTTGCATAGATTAGAAATTTGTAAAGAAAAAGGAAATCAACACAAAGTGATATCCTATTTCTATTCCAGTCTATAATGCAGACAGAACCTGTAACATAGTAGGCGATATATGAGAATATATTGAACTGAGAGTCTGAGTCCAGAATCATGTTGAGCAAATGGTCTTCTCAGTTACTGAACTCAGAAAGGGCCAGATCTTCATCGGTTATAAGTAGGTCAAACATTATAACCCCTGAATTGATTGCAAAACAGAAAAGATTACATTTGATCAATGCTCTGAAGAATGTCAGTGAATTGTCTGAATGGAAAACCCTGAAGATGACAATACCTCTACCTGGACAAATGAGGTTGATTTTGAAAATAGAGAGAAACTCTTGATGGTTGATGTAAACCAAGAGTTTCATCTAAAGGCTTTCCAAATGACAGCTTGCAAACTGGCAGAAGCAATGGCAAAGGCAACAAAGGTGCAAACCTTTGAGGAAATCATATCAGAAGAATACCACTGTTCTAAGGATTCAGTATTTGAAAAAGAGTCACTCGACAAACTACTACTATGACAACCCTGGGACCATGTGATCGAACTTATTTCAGAAGCCAAACTCCAAGATTGCAAGGTCTATCCCCTGATACTGACTGGATGAACAGAAACAGTTGGACATCTTCTTGGATGAAAATCTAAATACCAGATGAATCAGACTGTCAAAATTACTGATGGCATTACCTTTCTTCTTTGTAAAAAAGAAGGACAGATCCCTATGACCTGTACAGGATTATCAAAAGTTAAATGACCTGACGATTAAGAACAAATACTCACTCCTCTTAATCCAAGAGCTAATTGACAAACTGAAGGAAGCAAGGTTCTTTACAAAACTCGATATCCAATGGAGATACAATAATATCTGCATGAAAGGAGGTAATGAATGGAAAGCTGTGTTTCAGACAAATTGGAGGATGTTTGAACCCCTGGTTATGTTTTTCAGACTGACAAATTCATGAGCTACCTTCTAAACAATGATGAACATGATTTTTAAAGATGAAATTGATCAGGGACACATTGTTATCTACATGGATGACATTCTTATCTTCAACAAAGATTTGAATGAATACAGATGACTCATCCAATGTATATTGGAAAAGCTAAAGAATAACAAGCTTTATCTAAAACCTGAGAAGTGCTCATTTCATTAGATGGAAGTAGAGTACCTTGGAATGATTGTCTCAGAAAATGGCATTAAGATGGATCCTGTCAAAGTTAAAGGCATCAAAGGATGGCTGAAACCCACCTGTAAAAGGGACATCCAATAATTCCTAGGCTTTTGCAACTTTTATTGGTGCTCCATTGAAGGATTTGCCAAGATTATGAAATCTTTAACAGAGCTAACTGGAAAAGCCAATTGGACATGGGGAAAAGCCCAAGATGATGCATTTAATGGATTAAAAAACCAGATCTGCTCAGCACTAATTATTGCAATGCCATGAGATAATAGAAAGTTCTGAATGGAAGTCAATGCTTCGAATTATGCAATAGGAGGCATTCTTTCTCAGGAACAATCTAATAGCACCTAGAGACCAGTGGCTTTCATGTCAAAGTCATTGAACCCAATAGAACAGAATTATGAGATCTACAACAAAGAGATGCTCATAATCATGACTGGATTTGAGGAATAGTGCCAATACCTTTGCAGTGCTAAACAGAAATTTGAGATTTGGACAGATCACAAAAATCTCAAATATTTCCAAAAGCCTCAGAAACTGAATCGCCAGCAAGCTTATTGGATTTCAGAACTCCAAGTCTATGATTTCATTCTGGAGTACAAACCCAGGAAATCAATGACAGTTTGTCAAGATGACCAGACCATGAGAAGGGGGAGAATGATAATGAAAACATTATACTCCTAAAATCAGAGATTTTTTGCCAAATCTTTATAGCAAAAATCATGCCAACACCAGAATTCCAGGACATTTTGGACCAGATAAAGTAGGCTTGGAAACAAAGAGAGCCTGAGGTTCAAAAATGTCTTAATGAAGGCAAACATGGCTGGGAGGAAAATGACTGGATCGTTACATGGCTGAAACGGTACTATGTTCCTAAAAGCCAAAAAATAAGGGAACAGATCATTGAGATTCACTACTCTGATCAAATCTCAGGACACCCAGGACAGATAAAAATGCACAAGTTAATCACACATAACTTCTGGTGGCCCAAGATGATGAATGACATCAAGGTGTACGTCAAAGGATGTGACAAATGCTAGCAGACAAAGATTATCAGAGATTGGAAACATGCTCCATTACATCCAAACAAAGTACCAAAAGAACTATGGCAGATTATATCAGTAGATCTCATCAGACCCCTCCCCAAATCTCAAGGGTTCAATGGTGTTATGGTAATGGTAGATCAGTTCACAAAAGGAGCCAAATTCATACTGGTCAATATGGAAATCATGGCAGAAGGGATCACTCATAAACTACATGATACTATATTCCTGAATTACAGACTCCCCAAAAAAGTTATTAGTGACAGAGGATGACAATTCATCTCCAACTTTATGATAGACCTCTATACACTTTTGGAAATCAAAGGAACTCCTGCAATACTGTACCATCTGCAAACCAATAGACAGATAGAGAGAGTCAATCAGGAACTTGAACAGTACCTTAAATTCTTTGTTAACCACTAGCAAACAGACTGAGCAGACTGACTACCAATGGCTGAGTTCTCCTACAATAATTGGATTCATTCAGCAACAGGGTATTCCCTGTTCTACTTAAACCATAGGTAACACCCATATACTGGAAAGGAACTTCTGAAGCATAACACCAAATTGCAAACTGCAGAGGAGTTTGCTAATATAGTAAAGGAGATCCAGACCAAGGCTGAAACCTTTCTCTTAAAAGCTGCAGAAACTATGAAATGGACTTATGATCGAAAACAGAAGCCCACCTGAGACTATCATGAGGGTGACCAATATTATGATAGACCAGCCAACTGATAAGCTTAATGATAAGTGATTTGGTCCTTTCAAGGTCAAGTGGCAGATAAGAGAATTAGCATATGAACTGGAACTGCCAGAATACTGGAAAATCCATCCTATCCAAAATGAGTCAGAACTCACCCCATATATGGCACTAGTATTTCTATAATAAAAAGCAGTGACGATTCTTAAATGACCTCCTCCTATTATTGTAGAAGGAGAGGAGCAGTATGAAGTTGAAGCTGTAGTAAATTCTCAATGAAACTGAGGAAAACTACAATACAGAATACAGTGGAAAGGATACCCTATGAAAGATGGTATGTGGGAACCTGCAGAGAATGTTGCTGAAGATGTGCTAGATGTGGTCATGAAATTTCATCATGAGAATCCTAAGACACTATCCCTAGAGCAAGGCCAATGTCAACTACCACTACAATCCCTGCCAAAGAAAGTTGTACATACCTGACTCCATCAAATCCAGACACTGAAGGTCCTCTTTGACCACACAGCTGATGAACTCTGGGTCTATCCCCAGGATGAGCAACTGAAAATGGTACTAAAGAAGCAAATGCTTATCAGCTGGATGATAGACCTGGCAGAAGTTAAAAAGTGCCTTGATGCGGCATGGAATGCATAGCAACAGCAACTGAATGAACCAGTTGCACAGAAGAAGGAGACCGATGATAACTATCAAATAGCACTGACCTACAAACCAACAAGGTGGAATGAAGGAAGCATCAGTCCCTATCCAAGGCTGTATAAACTATGAGCTGTCCAAGTCACAGAGTAACCCAAGAACCTGTAGAGTGAAGAGGGGAATGGAACGGAGTGATTGTGCATGGTTTTAAGTGGATTTTGGGGGTTTCGAGACAAGATGGTGGGACTTAGCTGAGTTCCCAAGTGATATCGGAGAGCGATAGTGATGGCTTCAGGTTTTAATGATGGCAACTTCCATGTGAAGTCAGAGACACTGATTTTGAGACTAAATATTGTGGCTCCACATGTTACAGACATCACCCAAAGGACCATTCAATTTCTTATCTTATCTTTTCCATATCCCTTATCTTCCCCATTATGCTGTGCAGTGTGCAGCCATCGAGTCATCTCACTTCCCTAGTCATTCTGAGTCATCTCTTTCCAGTCTTACTCATCTGCACTCCACAGCATTGCACAGCCCATGGTCCGTGCTCAAGTACTATAATGTATATAAGGACTCCCAGATGTACCAGTAGTGCTAGGCTTAATATTCCTTTTGCCATCATCTCAAGACCACTCTCACACTTAGTCTGCCTGAGTCCTTCTGAGATTCATCTAGCCTAACAAGATATTAAGCCTCATCGAGACTCACTCAGACTCACATACACACTATGTCATACTTTATGAAAGACTTGATTAACATTCGACAACAAGTAGTTGCCGATCCAGCGAGCACTAGCATGAGCAACAAGAGTACTCGGCTCAGAGAAGTAGACCAGACATTGCAGTCCACACTATTCACAGAGACAGTCCATGCCATCCGCAGAGACACTAGCAATCCAAACAAATGGAAAAGAGAGTGCACACCTATACCAAGTAGCGATGACGAAGAACAGGCATTTCTGAGAGAGTTTGCCTTCACCACCACAGATGAGCCTGCTGAGATCCTCAGCGAAGGAGCAGTACAACTCATTGCAGAACTTTTTCTAGAAGGAGAATATGGGATAAGCCCAGAAAAGCTGTGGTCAGACCAGAATCTTCTTGCCAAAGAAGAGGATGAACCTATCCACAAGAAAATGAGAGAAGAACAAACACAAGCCCGAGACTTTAGGTGACAACAGATCAAGAACTATAATCACTAAACACAGGAGGAAGACATACTGATACAGAGAGGGCATGACACACAGAGCGTATGACAGAACCAACAAGAATGACACCAGAGTCAAGGACACATAGGAATGAAACCGCCAAACCCCTTCAGAGGACCAATCTGCCAAAGCACTGCATAAGGAGAGAATCACACCACCATGGCGAAAGTAAGCAACAGCAACTGGGATGAATACTATTGGTGGAGGGAGTGAAAAGGATTACCAAAGACAAATGGACTGACCGCCGCAGAGTGGGCCAATTTCAAACAAGCTTGTAGAATCGCAGGAGTTGATCTAGACTACTGGAAAGAACAGAGAGAGGAGTGAAGACAGAAACAGCTCCAAGAACAGCAAGCCCAAGTACAAGCACAGCAGACCCAGGAACAACAGACCCAGGAACAGGAAAACCAAGACTAAGAGAATGACGAAGAAACTCCCCAAAGGATGATGACAGAATACAAGGGAATCATTGCTGACCCGAAATCCTTTACAGGAGATCGAACATCCTTCAACATTTGGTGGAGGAAGATGAAGTTTTACATAACTGCACATGGAGACCTCACAGATACACAGAAGATCGGAGCAGTCCTGTCCAGAATGACTGATGGACCAGGAGCCCACTGAATGTCAAAGAAGATTGACACCACTACCAACCAAAGCACATGGGCTGACTTCATAACCGAGATAGAGACATGATTCAGCAATGTCATGTCACCATCACAAGCAGAAAGCAAACTATTCAATATCAGACAAGGAAACCAATCCATTGACAAATTTCTGGATGAATTCGTAGACCTCACAGGAAAAGCAGGAATGACAGGAACAGCCCCTCATTTCCTACTCAAGAAGAGCTTAAACCGAAGGATAGCAGAAGCCATACACTCGATCTCCACACTTCCAATGGATGGAGATGAATATATCAAAACAGTTTGAGCGATTGGATGAAACATCGATGAACACAGGAATGTGATGAGAGGAGAATTCACAAGCAATCAGTGCAAGGCCAGAAATCCAAGCCGAGGAGCAGGACAGGCCATGGAAGTCGACAAAGTACGAAGCAACAACTGCTTCAACTGCAATAAACCAGGACACCTCTCACGAAACTGCCCGGAACCACGAAAAGGAGCAGCAAATGTCACATGTTCCAATTGTGGCTTAAAGGGACACTATGCATGGAACTGCAAGAAGAAGAAGAAAGGAAAATCCCGGGTCAGAGAAGTGAAAGAAGAAGAAGGAGAGGACAAAGAAGATAAGGATGAAGAAAGCTCTGACAAAGAGGGTTTTGTCAAAGGGTCTGACTAAGAGGTGCTAAATCATGACCCATACAACTAAAACAAACTTGCTTTGATACCAGATGTAGATCATCCCATACTCTGAAATACACCATTCCTGCCAAGCGATCTGAAGCACCAAGGAAAACCATCCAAGGGGACAAACCACCAAAGAGGAAAGAACTCGCAGTACCAGCTAGGATATGAATCTGAAAAGGAATCACAATGATAACACCAGAAGTCGATAGCAGAGCAGATAGGACCTGCATCAACACCGCGATAGTAGCAAAAACAGGACTGAAGACATGACAATCAAGAAAATTCCAATCATAAATGGAGATGGATCACCCAACCACCAGAAAACAGCAGACCGAGTAGCAGAAGTCCACATCGACATTAAAGAACACAAGAAGCACATGGAAGCCATCATACTCAATATTGGAAAAACTGACATGCTACTAGGACATGACTGGCTTGTCTACCACAACCCAATGATCAAATGGAGGACAGGAGAAGTTGTCTTTGACAGATGCTCTAAAATGTGCAAAATAAACCACCAGACAATTAAGATACAGAAGATGGCTGAACCAGCGAAAACCACAGCCAGCAACAAGACAGGAACCCAGATACCCCATATCTGATCAGATTCAAACACCTCTTCAAGGAGAAGAACTTCGATCATTTACCAGACCACAAAGAATGGGACTACGAAATAAACTTAACAAAAGATGCACCCAAAACAATACTGAGCAAGGTCTATCCAATGACGCAGAAGGAACTAGAGGAACTAGATGCCTTTGTCAAAGAAGGATTAAGAACAGGGAAAATACACCCATCGAAATCACCTTACGCAGCACCCTGCTTCTTTCGCAATAAGAAGGACAGAAGCAAACAACTCATCCAAGACTACCAGGAAATAAACAAATATATAGTCAAGGACAAGTTCCCACTACTATGCATTAGCGAGCTCCTTGATGTACTACAAGGAGCAAAGTACTTTAGCAAGATTGATATTATCTTGGGATACAATAACGTGCGCATCTGGAAAGGAGACGAATGGAAGGCAGCCTTTCTAATAGCAAGAGGGCTCTTCGAACTGACAGTCATGTACTTTGGACAGTGCAATGCACAGGCACATTCAGCCAAATGATAGCAAGCCTCTTCCAAGACCAACTACAAAGGAGAGTGTGCATAATCTATATGGATGATATTATAATCATTAGATGAACATGAAAGCAACTCCAAAAGAACACCATAGAAGTCATGGAGATACTGAACAAGAATGATCTATTTATCAAAGGACCAAAATGTATCTGGGAATCATCAAAAGTCCCAGTACTAGAGTATATTGTAGGAGAAGGGAAGGTAGAGATGGAGCTAGAAAAGATTGCAGCTATACAATCTTGGCCAACATTAAAGATGAAGAAAGAATTGCAAAAGTTCTTGAATTCACAAACTTTTACTAATGATTCATCAAGAGATATGCAAAGATCGCTAAACCTTTGACAGAGCTGACTGAAAATAAAACATTCCAGTAGATAGACAAATAACAGAATGCTTTCAAAGAGTTGATTTGATATATAATATTAGCACCCATCCTCGCACTCCTACAGACAGAAGGAAAATTTTGAGTTGAAATGGATACCTCAGGATATGCCATTGAAGCAGTCCTATCACAACAGTAGAAAGGAAATATAGCATCCAATTGTATTCATCTCAAGATGCATGACTCCAGCAGAGCAGAACTATGAAATCTATGACAAGGAACTCCTTGCAATAATAGTTGTCCTGAAGACATAGAGATGATACCTTCTAGAAGCTTGAGAGAAGTTTGAGATATTGACAGATTACAAGAACCTATTATACTTCTGAAAACTGCAGTAACTCAATTCAAGACAGATTGGATGGTACCTGAAACTACAAGAATAGAATATGACTATGAACTATGACATCTACCAGGAAAGGCCAATGGAAAAGCAGACATCCTGTCACAAATGGCAAGATATGAAGAAAACCTAACAGAGAAGGATAATATATAAATGATCAAAGAAGCAGTATTCATCTGACATCTGGAAGAGAATAATGAACAAGATTTTGAATTTATGATGTTCGAGGATGAACACCTGTGAAAAGAGGAAGCAGAAAATAACAAAGCAATATAAATAAGAGGAATTACAATAATTGAATCCCCAAGGATAGAACAAATTTGATAATATGCATGAAGGGAAATAATCATAACAACAGGACTAAAGAAAAAACTGTACTAGTTCACAGAAGAAGACTACATCGTATACATAGGAGGAAAAATCTACGTTCCTCCAGACAACAAACTAAAGGAAGACATTATGTTTGAACACCATGACACACCCATCGGAAGACACTCAGGACAATACCGCATGCACGAGCTCATAAACCGCACCTATTGGTGGCCATCAATGCTAACGGACATCAAGAAGTATGTCAATAGATGCAAAACATATCAGTAGAATAAGATCATCTGACAAAAGAAACATGCACCATTACACCCACATGAGGTTCTACAGCAACCATGGGAAGATATTGGAGTAGATCTCATAGGACCATTACCCAGCTTGAATAGCTTTAATGCCATTGCTGCAGTCACAGACCACCTGACCAAGATGATCCATCTAATTCCCACAAACACCAAACTCATAGCAGAAGGTCTCACACAACTATACTGAGATAATGTGTGGCAACTCCACGGAATTCTATGAAAGATCATCAGTAACTGAGGACCCCAATTCACAGTGCAATTCATGACAGCACTTCTAAAATTACTCAGAACAAAACAAAACCTATCAATGGCCTACCACCTGCAGACAGATGGACAGGCAGAGTGATCCCATCAGAAAATGGAAGCCTTCCTCAGAAGCTTCACAAACAACCTATAGGACAATTGGGCAGAGTGGATAGCAATCACAGAATACCAGTACAATGACAAAATACACCAGGGAATGAAGAAAATACCATTCTATCTCAACTACAGAATGCATCTGTTAGGCTAAACAAATCTCAAAAGGATTCAGGCAGACTAAGTGCAAGAGTGGTCTTGAAATGATGGCAAAAGGAATATTAAGCCTAGTGCTACTGGTACATCTGGGAGTCCTTATATATGCTACAGTACTTGAGCATGGACCATGGGCTGTGCAATGCTGTGGACTGCGGATGAGTAAGACTGGAAGGAGATGACTCAGGATGACTAGGGAAGTGAAATGATTCGATAGCTGCACACTGTGCAGCATGATGGAGAAGATAAGGGATATGGGAAAGATAAGATAAGAAATTGAATGGTCCTTTGGGCAACATCTGTAACAGCACCCCTGGAAGGGAGAACCACAAACAATAGAAGGAAACAACCCTGCAGCAAAGAACTTCATTAAAAGAATGGACCAGATATAAAAAGAAGCAAATGCTGTACTACAATATGTACAAATACAAGCCAAAGACAATTACAATGCAAGGTGAAAACCAGCATGTGAATATAAGAAAGGAGATGGAGTATAGCTTGAAGCTATCAATATCACAGTCAATTGACTATCAAAGAAGTTATTGGCACTCTGATATGGACCGTTCAAGGTGATTGAAAAGAAAGGAGCCTTGGCATATCACTTGAAACTCCCAGCATCATGGCAGCTGATACACCCCATGTTCAATGAAACACTACTCTAACCCTACAAAAGACTCCATTTCAAGATACAAGAGCAGTCATTGCCACCACTCTCTGAAATCATAAATGATGAAGAAGAGTACAAGATAGAAGAAATTCTAAAAAGGAAGAAATAAGGAAGGGGAATGTTATTTCTGGTCAAATGAAAAGGATATGACATGAGGAAAATACATGGATCAAAGAGAAAGAACTGGGGAATGTGCAGCAAGCTCTAGACTACTTTCTAAAGAAAACCACAAACCAGAATAAAAAGACCATGACAAGAGGAAAGAAGATCAAAAACTGCACATCATGACTACCAATGCCCCTATCAGTATCGAGAGCAGTGATGATAGCCATGTGTCCATCCTGAACCAACCCAATGACCTCAAAAACTTGTCGAGGATCCTTAATACTAGCAACTTCATAGATCCTCTCGCTATCACTCTCGGTGCCTACTTGCACTATGTTATGACAATCTGCACCCACCTGTAGTTAGAATGGACCCCCAATGGAACTGAACCAACACTGCTTGAGTGTGTCATGCTCCGAAAAGTGATAAACCTTCTCTGCTCTGAGAACCGATGACTCAAACTCCTTGCCACTATCTTACACCACATCTGTGCTTCAACTGCTCAAATGACTATGAGAATCTGGCAAGGATTCTCAATGCAGCGACTATATGGACCCCCTCGCCATCACACTTGGTATGTACATGCACTATATTATGACTGTCCACATGCATCTCTGGACTGGGCAAACCCCTGATGGGACCAGCCCCACTGCAGCTGAATGTATTGTGCTTCGCGAGGCAATGGAAATGCTTTGCACAGAAAACCGGTGACTTAAACTCCTTGCCACCATACTCCATTACATCCATGCCTAAGATAGCGGACATTAGGAACCAGCATGTGTTATATAAGCAAAAAGTCCCCTGTCTCGGAAGACTTACTCTGCCTTGTCAATGTACCATTCTATGATTATGAGTGCAGGAAAATGAAGGATGGATAATAATCTGAAGGATCCCACAGAAAATTTTTTGAAAGATGTAGATAGTCAGGCACTATAAGGGTTGGAAGGTCAACCTTCGATTTTCGCAGTTTCTGAACTCTGTGAGCTCGACTGGCATGTTTTCTGTCTTTTCAAAAATTCTGAGGTCCGAGATTTGGCGGCTTACTAAGCAGTCACATGATACAGTACGGTGAGGAGGAGGAGATGTAGAAAACGAAAAAAAAAGTCCCCGATGCCCAAGCAAATGCATGCAACAAAGGCACATTGTCATAATCTGCTTCTGGCAAATGAAAAATGTCAGCACGCCATGATTTCAGATGTGTCAGATGATGAAGAACACACCCAAGATCCTTCTCCCAGCCTGGACATGGCTGCCGAAATGGAAATCGACACCGAAATTCGAGATTCCGAGCTCCTGGACATCCTTGCTGCCTTTCAAGGAACATCCATTGTTGAAGATGAGCCAGACTCTGACAGTGACAGTGATTCTGGCTTGGATTCTGATGACGATGAAGTCAGGGAGCAGTCAGCCCTGCAGCATTTCACCTTGGTCTTGCAATGGGCTCATGATGAAGCAGTTGCATGAGAACAGGCATTGGAGATGGCAAGGACATGGCCAAAACGTTATCTCGGCAGGTCCACATGGATCCAATAGCAGATTCAGAAGACGCATCACAACTGAGGGGAATGGGTTATCATCCGATCATGCGATGGTTCATCAACAACCCAAAGCCTGCAGGGGCAATGTCACCAGATGAGTCCGAAGACTCAGATCTGTCAATGTTGGACAGCCATGGGTTTGCGACTGACGAGGTGGATTCGAGTTGCCCAAAGGGGAATGAGAATGATGTGGCACAAGAGGAAGAAGAGAGCTCAGCATCGGAGGAGGATTTTCACAATGAGGGGGAGCCTGAGGGGAGTGATGACAAGTCCAAAGAGGAGGCAGCACAGGAGAGCAGCAGCAGTGAGCTAGGGGATGTCCAGGCTGCTGGTGGTGGAACTGAGGAGCATCGACAGATTGTCGAAGAGATGCTGGCAGATATCCGTCAGGAAGATCCCCACAAGATACCAGTGAGGAAACAATGATGGACGTCGCACTGAATCAATTGAACTACAAAAACTTTCCGGTGCTTCGTCGAGCCAGGCAAAGCTCTCCATCATGGTGAAAGACAAGAAATCGGACGTTTTCTTTCGAGCACGAGTTTTCAGCAATGGTTGGGACATTGAATCTCTATCTTGATCCTTGATTGTCATACACCTGGAAAGAGGCATCGTTAATTGTTGCAAAATTACAAGGACATGGGACATATTATGCACGAAATGTCCACAGCTGGATCCATCATTTCCTTGCCACAGGAAAGCTCCCTATCCACAACTACCACGGAACCCAGTCCAGTATCCTCGAGGATGAAGATATATCCTTGAACATCCAGTTGAAGCTTTTAGAATGTGCGAAATGAGGCTATATAAAAGCTCTTGATGTTGTCGAGATCATGGCAAGTACGGAAGTCCAAGAAATGCTTGCTAGTGCCAGAATCCATCAATGCCAGATCTCGGAATGGACAGGGAGGAAATGGCTAAAGAGATTTAGATGGCATTACGGCAAGAGGAAGAATGGCATGTACGTTGATGGACATGAGCATGAAGATATTGTTGAATATCAAAAGAAATTCGTGGACAGGTTTATGATGCTATATGAACCTTGCATGTTCAAATGGGACAACGATGGGAATGAAACCAAGCCTTCAGCATGGGAATGGTCAATCAATCTAAAAGGCCGCCTGTTCCGACTGATCCTTGTGACACATGATGAATCAACATTTTATGGAAATGATGAATGAAAAACACAATGGATCCACGAGAGGCAAAAGGCCAGACCACAGAAGAAAGGAGAAGGCCCGTCGATAATGGTGTCTGATTTTTTGACTTCAGAATGGGGTCGGTTGACAAGTAAGGATGGAAAAGAGTGCATCAGCCTGAGCAACACTATATTCATACATTCAAATTGATCATGGTCTGTAACTAGAGAGGTGCGCATTCTTTTCAAGGCTGGAAAACATCAAGACGGCTACTTTGACAGTGATGACCTACTTGCTCAGGTCGATTGTGCAATTGACCTCTTCGAAGAGCATACAAATGGCTTGGCAACTGGCCTCTTTTTGTTTGACAATGCACCATCTCATCAAAAGCGAGCAGCAGATGCCCTTTCAGCATGGAAGATGCCAAAGAATCTGAAGGAAATTTGGACCCACCATAAGGAGGGTCCAAGAATGCACTCAACTGTCCTACCAAATGGAGAATTACAGGACTTGTATTTTCCAGATGATCATCCCATGTATCCCAGATGGTTCAAAGGCATGGAAACAATCATTCGAGAGTGAGGTCTGTGGCTGGCAGACAGAAACCTGCATGCACAATGTGAAGGGTTCAAATGCGAGCCAGGTCGGACTGACTGTTGCTGTCGCCATCTTCTCTTTTTGCAACCAGATTTTGTGAATCAGAAATGCCAACTTCAAGAATATATTGAATTGCATGGTCATATTTGCAATTTCTATCCAAAATATCATTGTGAACTTAACTTCATCAGCAGTACTGGGGAGCAAGCAAACTGCATTATTGGAGTACTGCACATCCAAGTACAATTGAAGAGATGGAATGTCAAGTCATTGAAGCCCTTGATTCTGTTCTACTGCTTCAAATTCGGAGGTAATACATTTCTTTGTACCACAAACTATATTCTTATGCTTTCTAGGTATGCCAATCGAGCGGCCTGTTTCATTTCCAGCTACATGTTGGGCCTCACTGGCAAGGAAGCAGTCTGGACCAACTGCAAATATCACGGACATCATGTTCTCCCTCCCCACATTGTTGCTGATATCAGAAGAGAACTTTCCCTTCGTTAATGTCCTCACGTTGCCCCTCCGCCGATGCCTGCCTGCAGAAATTCACCTGGAAATCCTTAGAATTTGGTGGCTTACTAATGTTAAACCCTAACCCTACATGTATTACATAAGGTGCTTTGGTTTCTAACGACCACTATCTTATAACGAAGAGCTTATCATACATGGGCCCCATGTGCTGTGACTGCCTGGGAGACCAATACTGGGTGGGGACAGCTGGACTAAGGTCTTTCGCAAGGATGCGAATCTAAAGAGAGGGTGATGTTACAGACATCGCCCAAAGAACCATTCAATTTCTTATCTCATCTTTCCCATATCCCTTATCTTCTCCATCACACTGTGCAGTGCACAGCCATCAAGTCATTTCACTTCCCTAGTCATTCTGAGTCATCTCCTTCCAGTCTTACTCATCTGCAGTCCATAGCATTGTACAGCCCATGGTCCATGCTGTGTACTGTAACATATATAAGAACTCCCAGATGTACCAGTAGTGCTAGGCTTAAT